>OY813002.1:65253921-65853921 GCA_963681545.1 Germaria angustata
TTAGAAAAAATTATTTCGCTCAAATGGCCACTTCACGAGTTGATGCATACTTGCGCCCGTTTTACGGCATTTTGAATTGTAGATCGAAAAAATCTGGCTCCAAATTGGCGATTGCTTCCTTAATGTTAGCTACCAAGACTTGTAAGGTTCGTAGCCCACAGGAAGAAGTCTGGTGATGTTAGATCCGGTGATCTGGGCTGCCAGTTCAAATCTCCAAAATGGGATATCACACGACCTGGGATTTGGTGTCTAAAAATTTCTATCGTGTTCCGAGCCATGCGAGCGGATGCTCCTACCTGTTGAAACCAATAATATTCGATATCCAATGCAACAACTTGTGGCAAAAAAACAACTCGTTTAGAATTTTTTTATAACGTTTACCATTTGCGGTTAATGGGTCTTCATATCGTTTAGATTCTCGTTTAGGAAATGAGCTTCGTCGCTCATTATGATTTTTGATACGAAACATTTTACACTTTGTACAGACAGAATAATAAATGGCAGCGAATTCGACAGATGTAGCTTCAGAAACATGGCCAGTAACAACTGTGAATGTTCGGAAGTCGTCTCTACTGGAAGACTCATTAAGTGTTTTAGTTGAAAAGGTTAAAAAATTCATTAATCAGTAAATTTTTGGAACTCTGCGCGGTTGTTTTGTGCAGTTGTATATCTAGAAGCAAGAAATGTACATAATGCGATTTTAATCCAGGTGAAGATGAGCATCAATCACGTTCTCTTTCACTACCAAAATTTATTATTAAAATGTTATACTTCTTTTAAGAAAGGAACACGCTGTAAACGACATTTTCTTTTACAAGTAGTTTTCCTTTTCAACGCCTGTTTATGAACTAAAATATTTTCACCCACGTAAGGTCACTTAAGACGAATATGAACATCCTCATTGTCACTCACTATCACAGCAACAAAAATATTACACAAACTTGTTAAATTATTATTTTAGTTCTGATCAATTTGATATCAGTATCAAAATTAATATCAATTTATATTCAAGTCTGATACCCAAACTTTGACAACGAATGGAAAAATTATATTTTTTATAAACACGAAAATAGTTAAAATTGCCAATTGTAGCGAATAATTTTTGAAATCGAAATTTAACGAATAAATTAGGTTTTATATGGAATGAAATACGTCTGGGCTAAATTTCTCCAGACTGATAAGGAATCATATTATTGCAACTATTTCCTGGATAAACTCTTTTTGTTTATATCATAAACTAAAAAGCGTCGATATGCTAATATTCCTAGTTTATTATACAAAATACTCGCATTAATATTCAAAATCAAAAATATTTCAAAATTATGAAACGGATTCTATATGAAAAAAAACAAGTATTTATTACTGTTTAACACTTCAATAAATACGTGCTAAAACCAAATCGATAAATTATTTTAAAACCATAAAAATCATGATTTATACTTTACAAGCATTAGACCGACAGATATACAAACGGACGGACGGACGGGCGGACGGGCAGACAAACTGACTGACTGGCTGACAGATATTCATTAGAGTCAAAATGTCTCTTACTTGTTCATACAAAATAATTTTATTATTTAAAATTGATATTTCAACGAATTTCCTAGAAAACCAAAAATATAAAATATAGACCAAATATATACAAAAACTATTTAACATTTCCTAGTCTATTAAATTATAAGAACAATAAGTTGAAATAAAAAAGAAATAAAAATAAATTTTGGAATGTAGAAGCAGGCTTCGTGTTAGCTGAAACCATGAAATGGCATTAAAGCCTCTATGGTATGACAAATGATAAAATATACAAAAAAAACAATTCTAATTTAAGTCTTTATGGTCTGTCTATTGGTCCGGTCGATTGGCTGCTGAGTCTTTTTTTTTTTGGTGAAATAAATTAGTAATAAAAATATTTTTAATAAAAAATAAAAAACCAACTTAGAAATCAATGCCATGGCTTCCAGCTTAGAACTATAATAGAATTTCGTTGACTGTTAATAACATAGTGCGTCCCTAGTGAAACCATATAACCCTTTTATTACCAACTTTCTGTTAAAATAGAATATCTGTAAATATTATGCATTCATTTTCGATCATTTACTATTATCTTAATTTTATATGTCATATTTTATATAAGACCTTAAATTTTAGCACTGTTTTAAATTTATTCTAAATAGTCTCCTTAGCTTCGCAAAACTTCTTAAAATAACTATCGCTGCCTTTTAGTATCACTCATTTATATCTAAAAATTCAATACGACAGATAGATTGTTTTGATCTAAAAGTCAAAGTGAACTAAATGCGTAACAATATACATATAAAACATGATTAACCCTTTACTTACCATAGTATTCGCAATGAGAAGCTCCTCTTCGCGAATTAAGACTGTTTAAAAAAAGCTTATACGGAACATATTTATACAGACGTAATTTAAATTAGTTCTATAAATAAGCTTTTCACCTCATCAGTGAATTTGTGTAGTTTGAAAACTTTCAACCTCATATCTTTACGCCAAAACAATCAAATACAATATGAGAATTCTCTATCGTTTATGAATATTAAAAAATACTTAATCATATTAGGCTTAGAATTAAATGCCCTTTCTGTGCAAATACTGCAAGAAAATATATTGTGGCCAAACAAACCGACTTCAATACAAAGAGCCAATCGAACAGACCACAAATCAATTTAAAATTAATTTAAAGTTTGTATTTTAAACCCAGGAAAGATTTAAAAACCTTATAAATTAAAAAATATTGAAAGTAGTTCTATAGATTGCGGCGCTACATTTTAATCAATATTTTGGACGACCACTTTGTCCGTCCAATTATTACCTAACTTTCTGTGAAACCAAACAAGAAGCTACACTTTCAAATAAAAAGTTTTTTTTTTAATCGGCCCATAAATGGGGAAGTCATGCGATAATATTTCGGGATGCGATAAAATTGCCACGTTCAATTTTCGAGAAAAAAAATATTTTAAAGTCGGTCCATAAATGGAGAGGTTAAGGCGATGGTAAATTTTTCTAATGGGCAAATCGTCCGCTTTCAAGGATTCTATTTTTAGCAGCAAATGGTATAATCAAAGTCTAATTTTCAGATTTACAGATGAGAGTCTTTAAATTTTGTAAGTCGATTTTTAAAAACGAATTCACTCCTTCACGCTGGGTTTTATAAGCGTTCTGAGGCATATTTTTTAAGCTTTTTATCTTTAAGTTTAAATAAAACAAAGCGTGTGTGAGATATTCATTTTAAATAAAGTCAATATTAAACATAAGTATGAGAAGTACACTCCAGTGGATGATAATTGTTTTTAGTTTTAAGAAAAGTTTAGTTTTTTTATTCAATTATTTAAACTATTGACCCGATCTTAGTAAAAGAAGAAATTAAAAAAAGTCGATAAGATTCAGAAATGGGATAATTTCTGGTTATTTTAACATGGGCTTGTTATTGCAAAATGTTCTCTTTTTGATTTCTAATCACTGGACTTTAAGTCATGTTAAGAGGGATCTTTCGAAGCAATGAAACGACTTAAATTTTTTCAACGGAACATTATAATTTCAAAAAAAAAATTATTGTTTTATTTTAGGAATATATAAGACTTAACCACGCCTTCTTTATCAATTTCAGCATATTTAAAATAAATATAAATTTGGGAAAAGGCAAAATGCAAATTTTTACTAACTTGTTTTTAAATAAATAAGCTTTAGGTCAAATTTATTCTACATTGTTTTATTTACGATATTTCGCCACTCCTTACTGTGGCTTTTTTAAATGAAAATTTCGCAATTAATAAATTTTAGAACATAATTAACCTAAAGCGCTCATCACATTATATATTAAAAAAATTATTTTAAAAAAGGTCGAAGAAATTCGATAATTCTTTCTTAAAGAAGCGCTAAATCATATAAAAGCATTCTAAGCCTACTGCGATTATGTATTTCATAATAATCACATTAGAGAGAATTCTCATATTGTATTTGATTTGTGTGGCATAAACATATGAGTTTAAATGTTTTTAAACTGCTGTTTACTAACGATTTGGTTTAGCGACCAATGGAAAGTTGGCATGTGAACAGCTAAAGCCACAACAAATAATAAGCTTTTTGAAACTAGAATAAAAGGTGACACTCTTTACATTAAAAAAAACGCCATAAATTAAAAAGGTCAATATACCTTATAGAGCTTAGTTTTCTATTCCACCTGAAGAGGCAATGCGTTATTTAAGTGTCAAATGTTTTTAACAAAAAATATAATGCAATGCCTTTACCTTGGTGAAATATATGAGATACAAAATTAGGCCCATAGTTTTCAAGAAAAAGAAATGTTCCAAAAATTATTTAAAAAAATTTGTAAACAATCTTAGATTTGAATTGTTATTCCAAAAGTGGCAATACGGATGACACTTTACTATTTTTAATTTTCGTCCTGGATCACTCTAAAAGAAACCCCTTATGATTGAAATTTTGTTAATTTATCGTTTGAAACTTTAGTTCTGCAATTTACATTATTTCCTATAAAAATTTCATGCTCAAAACTCTGTTCCCTGTGTTTTTACCATCTTTCGACTTTCTTAGGCAAACTTAAAAATTTTAAGGATGATTCGGCGGGCACTCAATGCCACACGTGAATATATATATGGGGACTTCAAGACTACTACCGATCACGTGAGCAGAATACATCTTTAATTTTATCTACAATCAAATAACCAATATCAACTACGATTTCTAATTTTATCTACGATCAAATAACTGATCCTCTATAGTCTCAAAAAGTAATAGATTCATAATTCTTACTGCAGAATATTTGAAAAAATGTCATACGTGATTACAGTTGACTCTTCAAGATGACTATCAAAACTCCGTGTGCAGGTCCCATCTCTTATTTTATCTATGATCAGATAATTTATCTTCTAAATAGTCTCAAAAACGGAGTAAGTCCATATTTGTTACCATAAAATTGCAAAATTTTGTGAAATAATATGGCAGTTTTGAAAAACTTTAACTGGGTTAAAACATTCATATCTTTGGCTCACTTTCATTTCACTAGCGTATTGTATACATAATTTCACGTTAGTCGTTTAATATTCAGCTTAATTTTTTATGCAGCAAAACGTTGACGAAGAAATAGAAAAACTAAAATGAAAATGCTAATATCAATAAAAAAAGTTTATCAATAAAAATTTTATTTGAAAACTCAATATTGGTGCAAATTACTTCATTAGTAGCATAATAAAAATAAAACTAATTTCGAAAAACCTACAAAAATAGACAAATAGAAAACTGATTTAATGATTTCGAAGTTTGTCTTTTTTTCATTCAATTGTAAAGAAACCAACAAAATTAATGAATAAAAAATATAATGGCGCCAGTCAAACATCATTAAGTTTTTTGTTTTTTATTTAAGTTTTTTCTTCTGCAGCATCGTATAGACATAAATATTGAATTATGGTTTTTAAATAAAGAACAACACCTTGTTTTTTTCTTTCTTCATTACGAATTACAATTTCTGTTTAAATTGATTCTCAGAATTACAACGAAACATAAAAACATAAACATAAAACTTTAGTAATGAACAAATTTAATGTTTTCTTTTTATTGTACTGAATGTACTCATGTACATATGTACTTATATATGATTATATACATACATATATAAAGATTTATTATAATTTGTAAGTTTTAAATTTTCTGGAACCACTAAATTTGACAGCTGAAATCGGATTATATTGTATTTTAAGATGAATAATGAATGACTGATTGGGATTTTACTTTTCCCGAGACTTTGCAATAAGAAGAAGTGACACTATGGTAACGTGGGTCTATGACCAACAAAATAAATATGTAACAATAATAATAATAATAGTAATAATAATAATAATAATAATTGGAAAATTGGTACATTTAAATGTAATAAAACAACTAAAAATTAACAAATTGAGCCAACTGCTGGTACAGATATATGATCCGCCGGACACCCAATAGTACCGACCACAGGGTATTTAAATATAAAGGTCTATGCATGTCTACAACAAAAATCAGCACTTGCATCGTGAAAATCTCCAACCCTATACATGAAAAATTTCGTTTGTCACTATAGCGCACGTGTGGCCGGCCAGCTGTTGACTTTGCATTGACCATATTTAATAGGCCTGGGAGTAGACATGATAATCATAGAAAAAATCATGGTCACAAAGAAAACCAAATGAATACAACAAGATCTAGCCCAAGTAAATACGCTTCCAAATATGATTTGAGCCGTACCAACAGAGACCAGAACTGAACTGCAGAAGACAATCCCTATCAAAGGAACGACAATAACGAGGAAGACACTAAATTAATGGACATTATAACTACATAATATTCGCCACAGACCCTAACCTTTCATATAATACCAAGTACGTGGATTCCAGCACAAAATGTTAAGATATAATTCCATACTATTAATAATATATCGGTCGTTAATATAACATTGTGCAAATGTCCGCCTTGGCTTCGCTGGGTAAGGCGTATACGAAATTCCCAATTTTCCGTGACTCCGATGTATAAATCAGGCTGAATTTGACCGATGTAGTGTGGGTTATGTTGGCTTTAAGGGCAGCAGTGGTTTATGGCTAATTCATACATAACTGCGACTTAAGAAAACCCCACAAGAAAATGTCTAATGGGGTCAAATCAACCGAGGTCGTTGATCAGTTAACATCACCTTCATATCAGATGACCAAGAGCCTCAAATCGCTCTTGCATAATGCCCAATGTAACATGAAGTGTATGACACGTAACACCGTTCTGTTGAAACAACATGTAGTCAGAGTTTATATCAACCAACTAAGGCAAGAAAGAAGTTGTTAGCATCGACCTATAGCATTCGTTAATGGTAAGGCCCAGCCAACGTCCTTCTCAAATAAATGTAGACCAGCCCGAAATCCACAATAAACAATGACTTTTCAGAGATGCATAGTCACTCTTTGATCTTATGTGGATTGGTACCGTCCCAAATTCAACAATTTTATTTGTTGACGCACCGATTCATCCAGAATTGGTACTCATCGATGTAGATGATATTTTAATGTAAAATAGGGTCAGTTGGCAACTGCTCCAAGACTCCTTCAGAGAACACCGACCTTCACTTTCTGGTCCAATTGAAATTTGTACAAGTGCAGGTATAAGTCATAATGGAAAACTCGCCACGTTGTGGTCTTCGAAAGTACGAACATTTGTGAGGGACGCGAGATCGAAAGCAGCGATGTTTTCGGCAGATCTTTCGTTTCGTTATCGTGTCGGTGTTGGTTCATTGTTTACCACACTGCGAATAGTCCTCTCGGTAGGACGATTATTCCGCCCGTAAAATGTGGGGAAGCGAGCGGAACGTTACCCGAACGGAACATACATTTTGAGAAAAAAAATTTATTGAACGCTTTATTCATCCATTTTGATTTGGCATAACAAACTAAATAAATAACCTCCAATTCGACAGATATAGCTTCGATAATATAGTCGCTATCACTTGTCAAAGATCGGAAGACCCGATACTTATTTCTGAGATATAAATGGGAAAGGACAATGCAATCTTTATTGTAGAGCAACATTTAGTAACTAATGCGAATAAATAAATCCTTTCAAATAAATACGTATGTAAACTTAACGAACTTTCTAGGAAATTTAAAAGATAATAGTCGAAAAAACACTGCTTTATTGCAGGGTGGCAGGTGGTTTTACCCTATTCTTTTTTATATAATGGTTTTGAAAGGATTACTTGTGATAACATTAAGTTCTTAATTCCATATAAGGATAGCCCTGGAAAAAGTACAAAAAATAATTGACGAATCATTGGGTAAACATGTAACAAAAAAGGTTTTATTTGACACAAATTATGTTAGGCCTCAACAGTGTCACCTTGACGTATATAAGCCAGACTGGGGAGGCTAAGGCATACCCAGAACATGTTTAGCCCTTCCTACATTTTTTTTATTCTTATCGAATTTGTTACAAGCGACACAATTTTCTTTTTCATTATATGACCATAGTCCCCTCCAGTAAAATTTGTTAACTACGCTACTGATAGCTAAAGATTAATCAATCAATTCCACAATACTAGTTGTCACTGTATCTTTCTTCACAATTGAAGGCTTGCCTCAACTTACATTTGTTTTCTTTGCCAAGGGTCAAAGGTTACGTCATTTTCAATTCTGTGACAGCTCCAACAATTAAAAACATATTTTACAAGTAAAGAAATATTTCAACACATTTATGACAAAAAAAAAGAGTCAAAGCAAAACAATTCAAATCCAATTAAGGCAATAAGACCATTGAAATAATATTATTCGTTTGAAATAATTAACATAGAAAATTCCAAAAACTCTTATTCACACGCATATTGCGATCATCATTTAAAAAAGTAAACAAAATAAATTAACCAAGTAAAAAAATGTCAAGTCATGTCTGAATTTCATAAACCACGACAAGAAATTCCAAAAAAATAAGAATTTTCAATGACTAATACAAATTCAATTTGGCAATTGTCTGGCTGGATGTCTGAGCGAATGATTGAAATATATAATCTGAATTAATCATGATGTTTTCGTATAATTTTTAATGAAAAATCACACACAAAAACTAAATAATGATTTCCATACGAGTCTGCATTATAAAAAAAAATATATAAGTATATATCAAATCAAAATTTTAATTTTATAATTAAAATTTACAAACACGTACCACAGTGATCATATCACGAGCAAGAGGACATCGTGCCTTTTAAGGTTAAATTCTTTAAACACAATATTGAGAGTGATTTCTAGATTTTATTAACCAGATAGTGATTAACTTAGTAGTCACATACAACTGTTCGTGTTAAGAAAAATAATTTTTGAAAAAAAATTTAAGGCATAATTTTTTCATGATTTATGAATCAAATTTGAAAAGTTTAATTTTTTCATTCACATAATGTTGCAAGTTTAATTACAAATTTTCCTTTGACTAAGCCGTTAAGGCCTTTAGTCGGCTTCAATAGTTAGATTCGATCCTAAAGCCTGATAGGGTAATACCCTAACATCGATCCTGTGGGTGGGACACCCGCAGAACCTAAGTATATGAAAATCACATGGCTCAGTAGTTTAAATTTTTAATCATCACTTGGGTAAGAGAAACCTTTCCGCAAAATGGGTGCCACGTTGGCTCACAATTGATCACAAATGCAATCGTGTAACAACTTCTCAGTAGTGTTTGTCGTTTTTCAGCAGCAACATGGAAGAGTTTCTACACCGTTTCGTAACCATAGACAAATTCAGCTCAACACACCAGTAATCAAACGTCATTCAATACAGAAGCCTGCTCCTCAGAGTGAATCGGCGCCAAAGAAGGTCTAGCTGGATTCGTCAGCCAACAAAGTCATGTTGACCTTTTTTTTGGGATGCACGTGGTATAAATCCCCATTGACTACCTTCGAAGAGGTAAAACAATCAAGAGTGAACATTATGTCAACTTAATGGGTTGATTTAATGGGAGTTTAAGAAAACGACCGCATTTGGCTAAGAAAAAGTATGGTTTCCAGAGGACAATGTAAGCCTATACACATGAGTAATTCAAACCTGAAGAAACTGCTCGGTGCAAATAGATTTGACTTCAATGATTAAATCATCTCACAAACAAACACCTCGAAAAATCTTATTTTTTGGAAGGAATAAAAATAAATTGGAGAAACATTGGAAAAAGCGTATAGAGCTAAAAGAAAGTATGTTAAAAAATAAAAGGATTTTTTACCCAAAACTCTGTGCTTCGTATACGAAAATTTTAATGCAATTTAAAAAAGAAATATGTGCTGAATATATTAGTTTGCAAGCAGCGTAAAGCATAGACACAAACCCTGTAGCACAGACAACAACTCATGATTGTCTTAAAGAATATCGTTTGTGATTTCTTTCCTTCCATACACTAAATGATTCAATTGTCTAATAGAATTGGACACAAGCTTTCTTGTTACATAAATAAGAAGATTTTCAATTCATTTACATTTTCACAAAAATGTATTTCAAAAAATGTTCATATTGATACAGAGACCGCCAAATTGGTCATGATTCCCACCCACACCTGCAATCAATAAAACGTTGTGTCAAAAACACTTATATTTTCATTTGCAATCGCAACTGGTCACACATCATTCACAAGTTTATTGACATCGATTTATGTATGCTACGGGTAGTATTCCTCTTCTTTTTTTTCTACTCAAACGAAGTGCCAATAATTAATTTTCTGTCAGTGTATGCGGTAGGAAAGTGTGAATGTGTGTGTAAATATGTGTTTTATTTGAAGCAGATACAATTTGAATTAATTTGAAACATTTTCAACCCAATGAAAATTAAAATGCATCTCAGGTGATTTTGATTTAAATGAATACAATTTTTATTTATTTTTAATTTATTTTTTTCTGTTCAATTTAAATTCTTTAATAAAACTGCAGGCATGTCTTCCTTTTGCTTAAATGTGTGATCAGTGATCACTTCATGTTCATTTCATTTAAAAATCTGTACATTTATTTCTCTATCTGTCTGGCTGTTTATTCGTTCCGTTCGTTCATTCGTTTCTTCATTCATTCATTCATGCATCTATCTGTATGACTGATTATCGTTTGGTCTATCTGTACGTCTGTCTTTCAAGTGTCTGTACATTTTTGTAATTGTTGCCATTATAAAAAAAGTGTAAACGAGTGTCAATCATTTGCTCTGTTGCTCCATTGACCCCAAATGGGGAGAGAAAAACTTAAAAAGATTTTCTGTTTTCAACACTGTTGCAAATACACTTTTAATTATGTTGTTTTAGTATTTTCTTCATTTTCAATTTCAGGATGGTATGAAAGACAAACTGCCTTCTCATTAAAATTAAGCCAATGACAATAGTTTAAAATTGGGTTATATTTTCAAATGCTCCTTTATGTTTCCGTTCTGATTACATTTCACTTAATGAAAAAATTAATTGAAAGTAATTCTTATTTTCGATGCAATTGTTTCCTGTGTACAGAGATTAGAGATTGTTTGATTTTCTCTACCATTTATTTCTCTAAGTGTTGGGAAAATTGTTAAATGCCAAAAAAATCTTTAGCAGATGTATTTTGTAATTAAGATTAGCATCTGCTATGAAAACTATTTAAATATTTTTTGATTATTTTTGTTACTTTCGCAAAACAAAGCAATTAAATAATTAGAAATTGATAATGAAAATATTTGGTAAAGATTTGTTTTCGGGAGGGGAATAATTAAAAATATATTTTATTTACATTAATTCAATTTAAGCGAATTTAGAGTAAGGTATTTTCAATATTTTTTTATTAAATTTTAAATAAATTATAATTTGCAGTTTAATACCAAAAAAATGTTTTCAAACATGTTCTTAATATTTCATTAGACTATGATTGCTCTAGAAGCAGAGATTCTGATTATTTCCTACAAACAAGTTGTTTAAAACCAATGCTCTAAATATAGACATGTAAAAAGAGCATCCAAAGATATGATCCGGAAATTTGGATCTTTTCCAATGATTTTAAAATAGTCATATTCTCATTGCCAGACGTTCTCTTTTACGCACCCTGTTTCTCACAGAATATCAATTTTTTATAAATTAAAACTAAGTGTGGACGACAGCGTGTCCTTAAGGAGCTGTCAAGTGACAAGTACCTTTCGTGTAAGTAAAAGCCCGCGTTAGTAGTAAGTTTCGCAAGAAAGTCTTAGTGTGATATAATTAGTCGAGGTGCGAAAATCTCACGAATACCGAGCAACAAACAAGTACCTGACAGTCATTGCAATGATGCAGGGGTTGTTCTGCAGCAAAAATGACTAACAGGACTGCAGTAGAATTTTAATTAATTAAATCTAAAAAGTCAAAATGTCTGTCCCCAGAATTATTCAGTGTGTTTTATCTATTTTTATGCATATAAAGTTTTTTATTTTAATGTACATTATTTCATAATGAATTTTGGTATAATTATGTTGGAAAAATTATAATATTGCCAGCCCACTGGTACAATTTACAAACTTAACTTGTCATCCATATTTTCCACGAACAGCTTAGAAGGTATACGCCCACGTTCTGAAAAACGCATATCGCTTAAAATTTGCGTTTTCGATTTGAAAACGTCAAATAGGTGTTCTGAAAAGAGCCTATCGCTGGAAATTTGCGTTTTCGATTTGAAAACGCCAAACAGGTGTTCTGGCAAACGAAAACGCTAGAAATCTGGCGTTTTCAAACCGCTATTATATGCTGAAGCGATCTGGTCATTTTTATTTAAACTGCATTTGAAACAGAAAACAAAATTATGTAAAATTTAAATTAAATATGTTTTGTTTTATTTGAAGAAAAACTTTTTGCATTTTTTCACAATTTTAATTAAAAATATGCAATTTAAAATTTTGCTTTGTTTTTGTCAATTGTCGGTATCATTTGTTTCCTTATAAACTGGCAATTTATGCAAACAGCTGGTTGCCAGCAAATCGCTTTGTTTTCAGAACATGCTTAAATGCGTTTTAAAAATTATTTGCGATTTGAAAACGCTGGACGATAATATCAAAAAATGAATGAGGAAAAAAAGTCGTAATATAGATGCGAATTGTAATAGAAATAAAAAAGCTAAAGAGTCATCGTAAAAAAGAAGTCTAAACGAAATACATACAATCCATAAATTTTTCTATTATTTCATTTGTTTTTTTTTTATTTATTTAATTTTTTTCCTGAGCTAATTTAAGTAACATGCAGAGCTAAATATTGGGCAAGTTTGCCTCAATTTATTTTTCATGTGACCTTTTACCTTTTAAGTTAATAGCCTTAGTGCCTTAGTGCCATGCTGTAACCCATTGTGAATAATTCCATAAAAAGCCGCTGTAAGAGAAGAGCTTTTTATTGACAATAAACTTGTAGTTTTGTATTTGTAATAATTTCAAAACCTTTCAATGGCCTTTAAAATAAGAAAAGAAACAACTCTCGTTATAAACAGTACCACAATGGGCTTCGTCAATTTATAAAGATTAACTCTGTTCATTTGTCTATGCTGTCGCCGTGTCTTATTTATGTCATTATGTCTATTTAGCTAATCAACCGAGCAACAACAACTCGAAATATATAAACAAAAGGCCCTGTGTGGCCACGTGTTACTTTTATAGCTTAAAAAACAATTTATGATTTTTCATTTGACTGTTTATGGGCTTTTGGGCAATTATTAAAATCAAGTCAACAACTACTGATTGCTGCTCACTTTTTCAATATGCATACATATATAAATACTACATATATATATACATACATATGTACATACTTATGTACACATGTATTTAATCATTGTAATCATTGGCTTTTAAATTTAAGAGGCTTCATCGTGAATATTGTGAAATTCTTGTTTTTTTTTTTTTATTTATTTATTTAAAAGCCAATCTCTATTTGGATTGGATTTCATCGATAGTAGCAACGATATAAAATTGACAATTAAACTTTTAAAGTCAGTCAAAATCTTATCATAAAACTGGCATATGTGTCAAAAAGTATAATTTTATATATAAATAATTTAACAAAATACAACAATGGCAACAACAATACAATTTAGAAAGACACAAAACTCAATAGACAGACATGCGAGTAGACAGACAACAATGCCATAAATATAGCAGCAACAAAGACAACAATGCCATTAACAAAACGTATAAATAATTAATAACTGAAATTAACATATTTGAAATAGCACACTTAGGGCCAGTTCTTTTTATTTTAGTTCTTAGTTAAGCTTAGCTTAACAACACAAGCACACATAAACGCGTCTTAATCCATGTCAATGCTTTATTCCGCCAATTGATTAAAAGCTGTCAATTTTGCTGGTATTGAGGAAAAACATAAAATTGCCAATTGAAATGGATTCAACTATTTTTAAGAAGTTTATAAAAAAGTTTCCTTTCGAATATGTACATATTAAATATTGAAGTGCTATTTTTTACTGCTTGTTATGAAACAGCCCTATCTTGGTTTCAAGTGACCAGTACTGGTCAATTTTAATGGAAAAATTATATATAATAATTTTCTAAAACAAAATTATTAAATACAAAGTGCAAGCTTCTACCCACAGTTTTTTTAACGAGAATCGAACCTGAAACCTTCAGTTTACTAGTCTAGTATACTGGCTACAAATCTAGGAAGGTACTCAATTGATATGCATCATAATATTTTCTAGTAATAGCAAGAGATTTGACGCCGACAGACTGAGGAATAACACAATAGCAGGCAATTTTTCTCTACGACTTCGAAGTCAAACTTGCAATCTCTCCAGTACTAGGCGGCAGAACATCTTTACATATTTGAATAAAATAAACTCCGTATATAACAAAATGTCCAAGTGTGAAATCGGTCACGTATAGCAAGAACGGGATCTCTGATACAATGTGGAATGTGATCGCATCAAGGAAGCTGGGCACAATTGATGAACGTCAAGTTACCAAGTCAAGAGAATTATTATTAAAATGAACAACAGACAACAAGAAAGTCAAACGCAATACTGGAACCGATTAGAAGTAATTGGCAAAAAGCCTACCAACCGATGCATCAAGAACTAATGATCCTGGATGAACTAAGGATCTGTATCACATCACAAAGAAAATAGCAGGCCGCAGACATTATAATATCAAGCCTATAATGAATGCGGAAGGTGAATTATTATGCTCGAAAGCTGAACAACCGGTAATATGGGAGAATCAAAATACTAAACTACTTATCTCCAATCCTTAACAATATGCTAACCTCTGTGAATGTGATCCAATGCAACACATGCTCAGGATTAGAGAAAGCATCGATATTACACCACCAACAATTGGCATGAATGCCGACGCAGTGAACAGTTTTAAGACTGTTAGAGCGGCGGCCACCATACAAAACCTTAAAAAAATATATTTCTTGGACGACGATGATGATTGAACATATCACCATCTAATTCCGGCCAAGAATTAAATGACGAGAAAGAAAGTTTAATAATAAAAATATCAAAGAAGAGCAACATTCAGAAATGCTTCAATTGCAGGTAATACCCCAGCCCTTGAGCCACAACTTGACAAAAAACTAAGCCTGTTTTAGGCCAAATAAGTCCTGTGTGGACCACATCAACAGCGTAAGAGTGATCTTTAAGTTATCCGACGAGGTGCAATCATCTTCATAATTAGTGTTCGTTGGCTCCAAGAGCGCATTGGATACGTTACTAAATAACGCTATAATGAAAGCCATGAGTTGCAAGCGAGAACCGGCAAAAATTATAGGATTAATTAAAGAGTTATGCAATGATTCTCATTTCTGTATACTCTACGAAATGGGAGTTTAGCTTTAGACGTTGTGTTTAATCAAAACATGTCCAGGACAACGAGGACTATGTATGCCTGCTCTGTTACCGATTCTCCGGCATGCAGTCCAGATTACAAACACTTGCTGATATTGCGGATAGAGCTGGGCTTAAAATCAATATTCAAAAAACGAAATATATGAAACGCCATTAATTTCTATTTTATGGGAACACGAATATCTCCGATAAGGGGAAGTAGCAAATATATTCAAAGTAGATTGAGCAAAGCAAAACAAGTGTTACATACAGAAGATATCGAAAAGTACAAAGCTGCAAGTCTTTCACAACAACGTGAAATCTATTTTGTTGTACGACTGCGAAACAAGGACGATATCCAAGCGTGATATGCAAAGCATGCAAGCAGTTGCCGTGGCCGAATTTCCAAACCTGAACTTTGGGATATGACTAAACTATATCTACAGGAGATCGAAATTAGATCAAGCAACTTAACTGGCTTAGCCACACAGTTACAAAACCAGTAGATGACATAACAAGGCAGGTAGTACAATACAGTCTCGTCAAGGTTTTAGATGAACTGGGAGAACAGGAAACACCTGGATGTGCAAAATTGAAGATATAGATCCAAGTGGAAGGCATTTGGCATTGCTCAATTTTGCACTAATAAATAAATAAAAAAAAAAACTTTACCCTTATCGTAATTAAGTTAAAAAAATACTATTACGCAGACACGGAGGATCAATTGACCATTTGCATGTCAAATAAATAGCTGAACTTTGTCTTAGGATCTCGTATATTGTTGTTATATCTGCAAATATAACAACAATATGCAAATCTATATCTGATCCAAAAGAAGTGTGTGTATGTGTGAGCTAGATATATCCTAAGGGCTCCAGGTACCGATCTTCCCGCTTTGATCAAAGGTGTAACTTTATAGGATTCACTTTAAACATCAAACTCATAAAAAGGAATATCATACTACATTTGAATAATTAAATATTTGGTTCCATATTCAACTTCATTATAATATATAAATTTACTTTTAGTTTACATGTGCATAGTCTGTAAGGATTGTTTCCAGAGACTTGAATTTATATAGGTTAGGTTAGGTTGATTGGAGGGGTGTGATAGCCCATGTCATACGACATACACTTAAGCCAGTGAAGGCTTGTTGTACGCTCCCTTTAATTATCAAACACAAACTGCCAGAGTTCTGCGGCAGGATTCGAACCTGGGACCTCCGTACTACGAGTCTAGTACACTACCTAGTAGTCTACGAAGGTCAGTGTGAATTAATATAAATAAATAAAAGGCACGTGTGTGTAAATTTCGCAACAAAAAAATATTCAAAAAATTAACTAAAGATTTGAAAATTTAAAAGAGACCTACAACTTCTTTCGTTCGTAAAATAATAGAAGCAAAATCACACTTCACCAAAATAATATGAGGAAAGAAAAATACCAAAATTAACCCTACATATCGTAACACAAAATCCAAAAGGTTATAAGTTACCAAAAAAAAAAAATCAGCTTTAAATTGATTATGTTTTTGACCACTAATATTATACTCTTTTATAACCAGAAATAGTGATTTCATTAAGGAAGTTCGAAAAGCCCTCCGTTTTTTCTAATTTCTTCAATGTTATGAAATATGAAAAAAAATATGATTTTATAGCCTTAAAACAGTTTGCGAGTAAATATTTTTAAGCAACTAATGTCTTTTGTTAGGCCTAATAACATCAGCAACACGGATCTCTTGAACCATACAAACGAGGAACCCATACTAACACAAATAAAACGTAGGAAATGAAGGTGGATCGACCATACTATCAGCATGAATCCTGATAGTATAACAAGGAAGGGGCTATAGAGTAAAAACCTCAAGGCTCAAGAAGCCGTGGTTGGCCAAAGAATACATGGAGACGCACGATACTTGAAGAACTAGGACACTGCAGTCTTACATGGGAAGATGACGAAAACAAGTACACCAAATCATATAAGATGGAGATGCAGCCATTTGCTCCCAACAGGGGTAATGGAAAAAATGTCTTTTGTGGTATCTGCATGAGTTGCTAATTTAAACACCGTAACATTACGTTTTATGATGATTCCAATGACCTAATTCTGCTTAACATTGGTAACATTATATTACAACTGCAACCTTCATAACAAGAAAGGTGAGGTTTGGCCTTAGAGGACTTAATCTATAATCATCCGCTTTAACAGATATAATGTATGCATATGTACAAATATAATTGTACACAAGTATATAGAACTCCCTGGGATTGGATTATAAACTAGAGGTTACAAACTAGACCCATTATAAAGTTTCTTTAATTTCTCTATTAGGTTTTGTATTCCTTTGTATTTGTATAAGATCCAAAGTCAGAAACTTAAATGTGTTTCGAAAAAATTTATGTATTTTACTTGTGAAACACTTAAATTCTTTGTGGCCATTGAGGGTTTTACCGAAATTTTATATTCTTGATTTAATACCAACACCACATTCTTTCCACTTTTTTTTTATTTATTAGTATTTAAAAAAACAGTTGCTTCTTAATTTTTTGTTTTTTTATTTTTTTTTTTATTTTTATTTTTTTGCCATCAACAAAAACATAATTAATTACACTACAGCAAATATTTACAAAAACAAAAAAATCAATTTTTCAAAGCAAATTCAAGGGAAAGTAAATAAGAAATAAGTTTAAGAAAGATTACAACAACATGGGAGCAAAGTTTTTTTCCAATTTATATAAATATTTATATGCATATATATACATATATATATATATATATATATATATATATATATATATATATATATATATATATATATATAAGGTAAAAACTGGGAATTCCGCAAAAAATTACGTCAGTTAATTTTATTTAAAAAAAACAAGTATTTCTGAAAAACGTATTTAAGAAAAAACAACGAAACTGCGAAATATTTTTAGAATTTACCAAAAAAAAAAAACATTATAAACATTCTAAAATAAACAACAGTTGAAAATAATTAAATATATAATATTGACTTAATAATTATTTTATTATACGAGGGTTACTACGTTGTATTGTAACACTGAAAATTTTTAGCTACTAAGTGATATTTCCGCAAGCTTGCACAGGTATCTAATATAGAAATAGAGCTTTTCTACGAGGTTGAGTAAAGTCTCAAATAAATCAACTATAAGAAATGGTTTGGAAAGCCATAGAGCTGGAGTGATTTAAAATGATAGTAGTTGAATAAATGGTGGTGGAGTTCGTTCCAAGATCTAAGTGCTGTTACGAATATACAGATTTATCAAAAAAAAAAAAAATTTTGTGATATTAACATTGTGATATTAACATTCGACACGTCTTAAATTCGCAACTCGTCATCAGATTCAAATAGACTTGGTGTCTTTAGAAAGTCCAACGCTCAACTTAAGTGGCATACCTTCTTTGTTGCCAGGACCTGTAGTATTAGGAAATGCCCTTTATTTTCCAATATCCTGAAAAAGAGTCTTTCCATTTTTTTTTCGAAGCAAATGGACAAACTATGGTGCATATCTTCATTTACTGAAAATTTCAATTTTGACTTCAATGGATTCTAAACTTGTGCGAACTAGATTTAATATTTATTTTGAAATGTCTGGCGTATTGTCTGGCCAATTTTCCGAAACAAGCAGCACGTTATCAATCCAGCAAATCTCGACAAGATGACTCGGTCATTCTATTGCACTTGAAGAGATGGCAGTATAATTCTGCATTCAAGCTAGTAGACGTAAATGAAATCGTCGGCCCTAGTAACAACCGTTTTCCAGGTCACGACTTCAAAGTTCGGGCAGCAAAAGTGACAACTAAAAATGGTGTTTTCAGGCGTTTAATCCACAAACTTGTGCTTCTACCGATTGATGAAAAAGGAAAGTGTCTTTAATGGCCCTGGCATGTTTGATAATAATAAAAATCGTTTGAATTTTACTTGAATTTAAATTATTATTACAATAATTATGATAAAAACAATAATAATGCATACATGAATTCCCTTAATTTTTATGCAAAACTTTCTAAGTCTTGATCTCATGTAGGCTTGGGAAATAATTGCAAAAAACGCTTCTTATACTAACTTTAAGGCCAGCTTCCTTTTTTAATAAATTCTCTTGTTTTCTGAAATCGAATCAATTGTTTTCAATTGTTGTTTCTTCAGAATCAGTTCTATTTTAATTTTATGAAAATTCTCCTAAAATTATTTTTGCTACAGATTCCCAAGAAATATTTTCCTGCCATTATAATAAATATCGATGTTGTTTTTTTTTTTTTTTTTTTTGCAATTTGAATCATGTTTTGTATTCGGGGTTTAAAAACAAAGTGTTAAAGAGCGCAGATGATATGAAAAATTAAGAAAAAAATCACACTATTTGAGTCCATCGAAGACCAAATTTGAAATTTTCAGCAAATAAATACATGACAGTGCTATATTTTCCGGAATATTAAATACTAAAGGACATTTTATTATTTTAGAGCTCTTTGCAACAGGAATATATGCCACTAAGGATATTTACTTAAAGGGACGAAGTCTAAAGCTTTTCAACTATATTTATTTGAAGTTGATGACTTATTCGAAAGTTGATATGTCCAACTTTGGAAGGCTATAGCTCTAGAACCATGACTGGTAACCGACTAACTTATGCATCATAGACTGCTCAGACTAGAGAAGGGAAGTTACTCTCTATTGCGATGCGTAAGCTAGTTTGATGCGTTTGATGTTTTGTTAGCGCAAGATATTTGGTTTTAACGAACGATTTTGACAATTACAGAGTGCATTCATGCCAGATTTGCGAAAGTGAAAAAATCAGATGCGCGTAAACTTAGTAAAGGGTACAAATTATCCGATTATATACCATTTTTCTTACGCATCGCATACGCATCGCAATAGAGAGTAACCCCCAGTACCTGAGTACATTCACCAAATGTTGTAAAACACAAAATTGTTAAGAAAAGATTGTAAACTGTAGTTTTGTGTTAAAAAAAAATTTAAATTACTCCAGTATTAATTTGTATGAGATTTGCCAGATCCAAGTTTTCAAAAAAAAAAAAAAAAAAAAAAACTATTCTAAAATTGTCGGCTTCTCAGATATCCAGCTGCGATGTATTTATTTACTCGAATTCACTTGGCGATAGTAACCCTCGTCGTTTCTTCTTCACAAGAATTTTCTTAAGGCAATAAAATAAATCAAACTTCTTTGAGAGACCATTAAATAAATAGATTTTATTGTCAAACAACTTTTAATAGGTTTTTATATATTAAGTTTTGCTTACTTGAAGAGTAACAAAAAACCACGACAACCTTTGCGTTACTAAAGAAGTTATTAACACTTTAGTGTTAAATGGCAGCTTTTTGAAATAAAGCTAAAGAACTATACTGTACAACCGCCACCAGCAGCAGTAGAAACAGTAACATGTCTATTAAATACTTAGATGACAGCGGCTACAACTGACGTTAAATAATACCATATTTACCCAGCACAAGGGGACGTAAATTTTTAGAGCGGATTTTTAAAAGTTAAAATTACCAGTATTTTCGAAATGAAAGTAATTTGTTTGTCTTTGAAACAAGAATCTCCCATTGTCTGACCGGTAAAAAAAGTTGAAGACTTTACCTTGTAGCACTTAAGCTTTAAGTGTCAAGACAATAGAAGCTTGAGAATTATTTTGTTTACTTTTAATCTATTAATAGAGTCTTCCTAATGAGTCTGCTTTTTTTCAAAAGTTTAAAATTTTTTGGAATAGCAATTGGTTTTTACGTTTATTTTAAGAACAAATTTTTTTTAAAACGTTATAAAAAAAATTTCGTTTGTGACAAATGAAATTTCTTGTAGATTTGACAAACAAACAAAATACTAAATTATTTGGGCACCAAAAAAAATTTTATGATAATCCTGCAACACAATATTAAAAAATTTTTATGCACTAAATCTCATGTGCATTGGTATGGATGGGTGTGCCCATTCATCCAGGAACGGGCCTCATCGCTAGAGATGAGTTTTTTTTTCTTTTTTTTTAATTAGGGTCAGTTATGCTGCAGGGTCTATTCAGCGAACAGTCATCATTGTCTATGGCCTTCAACTTATCAGCTAATTTTTTCTTCGACAACCCATACAAATTTCTTACGTACCTTACATTTTTAATATTTTGCATGTCCACAACAAGGAAGCATAGTTTTAATAGATGTCCACAAGAGGGAACAAGAATAAAAAAATATGTTTTAAACCCAAATACAATGGAAGCCCTTAATGTAAAGACCCTCAATTCATCTCCTGTTAACTCGTCTGAATATTAATTCATATTTTTTAATTCCATAAAAAATTTTCCCATTGTTCAATAAGTATTTCTATTTTCATTTCCACGAAAATGAAAACAACACGAGTATAATAATTTTGTTTCATTTAAAATTTCAGTGAAATTTATCTACTTGTAAAGACTAATTAAAAATGCGTTTCCATTTTTAGCGTCCAACGTCTATAAAAATAAATATATATTATTTTCATGTTTTTTTTATTATTGCTATTACTTATTGTATGTGTTTTTCAATTTAATATTTTAATTAATACAATGCATAATAATAAATAGATACAAATAAAAATAATTTAATAGATAGAGAGGAAAAAAATGTAACGTGAGCAAAATTATTTAATAACCACAATAAAAATAATAGTGTGAATTATCGTGCTAACAAGACGGACATATAGACAAGCAGATAGACAGCGTACAACATTTTAGAGAGGGGTGCCTACAATCTAATTTATAATTAATCGCGGCCATTTAATTTATTGAAATTATAAAATACGTTATTAATTTTAAGGAAATAGTTGGAAAGATTGACAGATCATACTCTCCCTCTGCCCACTGCATAAGAACATGAGTAGACTATACACTCTACATACATACATACTGAGCTTAATTTCTCAGGTGCGTCTACAATTTACATTTATGTACTTTTTCGCACTTGGTCTTATTTACTTGGTTATCAAGCAACGGGGAAAATAAAAAGACAAGGACAGCTAAAATTCCCGTAGGAGCCGTGTTGTTCTGGAAAACTATTTCTCCATTCAGGATACTAGATATTAAGCGGCTATCGAAGCAGACTGACCAGCATACAAGTGACAAACACCTACACGAAATAAACACATGACTGACAAGGACAGGGATAATAAGTTATGATTGAGTTACATAGAATTTGTCATGCAATATCATCAAAATTAAGGATGCTTCTAAAAGCAGTATTGTTAACATTAGTTTTATTGAGTCTTTAAATAAAATTATAAAAATTTTGATGAAAAGACGGAAACTATATCCCAATTAATATAAAGACTAAAGAGTATGCTTGAAGGTTCGCACGCGTCAAGTTGTCTCGCGTAAGTTTTAATTTAACTAGGAAGAAAATAGATAGAGAGAAAGAAATACATACTTCATATATCTTCCTCCCAGCTGAATTAAAAGTTGCGCAAGAAAATTTCAATTGCCTAAATCTCACCTAAATAAATCAATCAGTTGAAAGGTTATGTTGTCTGCCAGCTGTACCAAAGAAGCATAAATTACAACACCGGTAGTTGTATTTTCTACAACTTACCACGATATTATGAATAAGAAAAATTCGTGAAACTGATTCTTATCGCACGGTACCATCCATATAAAAAAGTTTAACACATTTTAATAGGCCATGGATTTTGATTTCTTAATCAATAAAAGCATACAATTCAATTGGATCTTGAGAGCCAAATGAACTACACGAACTACTGGTCAAACGGATCAAAATTTTAAGTTTGCACAAGCATTTAGTGTAGTTTAAGCAACTGTTTTTGTGTTTGTGTTATTTATGTAGTCTAATTGGTCCTTTAATTTTTTTAACTTAATAATTTTTGGCATATTAAACAGGCACACAATGTATTTTGCTTATGGCACTACGAAATTAAAACGTAAAATAGAAATACCCAATAACTTTAAAACTATGTTTTACTAAATGCAACAAATTCAAATCTTTTTCATATTCCCGTGCAACCAAGGAACAAATTGCTACACCCAGCTTACGTTATCGATGGATGTAATGTCTATGCCTTTCTTTAGATTACTATCTATCGATATTCAAAATAAACTATCTTATTTACAGATATATGGTACATATGCATGTATGTACTTATGTATGTAGATACATCTTCCATGACAAAGAAAATTGTTTGGATATTGGTTAATGGACACCAATATATACATAATATGTATAATATGTGGGTATGTACTTATGTAATTTTATTCTATATGTAGTATGTAAAAATAAATGCAAAACTTACCTCTCTCTCTAAGTTCCTTTTCCTTTATCCGTTCAACATTAAATGCTTCTGTGTTTAGAAAGCTCGTACTGTTTGCTTGACAAGCGGCCGCATTTTAAAATTAGTTTTACCTTAATTTTCAAATATATTTAACTATCGTATTATTTCGTTTTCTAAATCTTGTAAACACTTTTCACACAAACATACACACTTATTTTTATGATTCATTTGTTAACTATTTCAACCGATTTATTTTGTGTAATTTTTTCTATACTTTTTTGGGAATAGGAATTCATTTATTTAATCTGTTAACAGTTTCAATGCTGAGACATTTATTTTATTTGTTTGTAATATTGTTTTTGTTGTTTTATGGTGTTGAAAATCTATCGTTGCTTTTATCGTTTAAAATGTTTAAATATTTTTTTAATTTTTGTTTGTTGCACAAATCACTTAATTTAGATTTTGTTACTTAGAATTATGTAGTTGATTACAGCAGGTGGGTATTTTCTAGAGTGTGCTGATGTTGTACATACAATTGAATATTCGCCTTATTTTCGGTAGCTGTGATTTCTTTTAAAATTCTTATATTTTTCACATTTCAAATGTCACTGATCTCTTTTTAATTTATTTTTATTTTTTATGTATTTATTTCACTTAAAGCACGAGCGTCTTTTTTTAAACGAAATATACAAAATTGCCTTTGTTTTTTTAAATATTTATTTACTTTTTTGCAAAACAATCAAATTTAAATAAACACTGATCATTGATCTTTTAATAAAAATAAAAATTGTTTTTGTATGTGTATTTATTTTATACTTCGTTTTTTTTTTTCAAACGCGTTGATACGATATTTTTTCATAATATATTTTTTTCTTTCAACAATTAACACCTTCTTTGGCTTCTGTAAAAGAATGAAGCTGCAAATGCTTTCTGCGCGAAACTCTTAAATCTGTTATTAAGAGTCTATTTTGAACGAACAATTAATATTCTCTTTGTTTTTTGAGCAAAAAAACTATCTCAGAGTGTTTTAATGATTTTCGTTATAATTTTACCCGCTATACTCTCTGCTGTTGTTATTAAGAAATCTCTTGTTCGATTAAAACCCAATTTTTTTTAACTATTGTTCAGCATTCACTGGAGATGTGTGTGTTGTCATTAATGCTGCTGCTGCATTTTACTATTAATCTTTGTTTTGTTCTCATAAAATAGAGAGCACATGCTATATGAGTATGTATGCATATAACGTTTGTTTGACTTTTGTTTTCATACAGACACACGCTCAAAAAATTGTGCATATAGTAAATAACCATGCACAGACTTGCTTATTGTGTTTTGTCTACATACTTATATGTACATATATGTATTTATGTACATCATATCTCTGCCTGTTGGTGCCTGCCTTTCTTTTTCTGTTTTTGTTTTTATTTTGTTTTCATCTTGTACTATTTTCCTTTAAATAGAGCTCAACTCTCAAATCATATTTTATTTCGTTTTTAGCCATCTCTTGACCATTTGGTTGTTTTTATTTTATTTTTTCAACCACCTGTTGTTGCAGCGTTTAACATCACTCTACCTGTGCTGCAATGTATGAAAGGCTAATGGTGAAACGTTTAACATGGGCAATATATGTATGTATGTACTTCTTTCTGTTCTGTTTACAAAAGTACAACAACTTTTTGAAATGCTGCAAGTGCACGTGCTGCAAAGAGAAGATTAAATAAAAATAATTATTATTTGGAACTGTGGAAATAAATAAGCATTAGCATACATATGTACATACATACATACATACTTTATGTATGCATTTGTGTCTGTCCAAACAGTGACAATTTTAATTATTGTGTGTTTACATTTGTCAGCTTTTATTGAATCAATTCGTAGTTTGTTGGCAAGAGAAATATAAATAAACTAGTACACTTATGCTCGTACTGTCGTTCGGTTTTATTATCCATTTCGTACATATTAACACACATACTTACATAAGTATGTATGTATGTGTACACTAATGACAAAATATTGCAAGCTCTCAGAAAAAGAAGACAAATTTCATTATCAAAAATTGTCAAGAAGAGAATATTCATCATCGAATATCTACTCTTTGTCAATATTGTAAAGAGGTTGTACTTCTAATGGCATTTTCTTTTCTGGAGAAAGTGTAACATTTTGTTAACCATTTTATGAAACAAATCCATTTATGAATAAAATGTAAGTTTAACCCTTACAGGATTGCGCCCTCTTTCCTAATAACTGTGCCCTTTTTATTTCAAAGGACAAAAAAACTAAACTTATTTCAGATCGGAAAACGTCAAAGGTTCTTATAATTACTTAAGTATATGATTCTTTGGGATAATATCAAAGACCATTCATTAGCCGCCACCGGTATGTTTTGCTCAAGTCCAGGCCATATTTATGATTCTAGTCATGTTGAAGTAAAAGTGATTGACATTCTCTATTCGTTATCCCTTGATACCTCTAGTATAAAACCAAATCGAGAAAACTTAAACTGTATGTGCACACATACATACATATGTATGTATGTATGTTTGCTTGTTGGTAAAGAGACTGATGTCTGCCACCGTCTGCCAGTCATTTAAAATGTAAGTATGTATGTATGTACTTACATATGTATGTATGTACATACATATACTTATATTTCGGTCCTTATGTTGTAGCTGTTGAAAAGAGCTATCGAAAGGTGATAACCAGGAGAAGCTTTGACACAAAATTCGTCTAGTTGAAGCAAATGTTCTTGTTTCAACACAATCGCAAGGCCAAAAGCGTTTTCATTGATTATTTAACGGGCTCAAATTTGACCAACAAACGCCAAAGAATACCCATTTCGATAACAGAAATTTTTCATTTAGACAAGCTGCTCAATTACAGAATTTGTCATAGAGATTTGCAATCCATTACCGCATAGTCAGCAGAAGAGTTGTCAAGATGCTGAAATAAAAGCACCTTAATCCGTGCATTTGGAAGACAATTTACAAAAATTATATGCAAATTACAGAATAATAAATTTAAAAATTATCTATTATTGGTAGGATTCGATATTCAACAAATTTATGTACTTATGTAGGTCTGTGTGGATGGTCCAGCGTTGTCGATTTGTCCTGCCATCTCTGTTAATTAAATGCGTTGTTCATCTAAAGCCAATCACATTTAACAAGACTGGCAGCTCTAGACAATAAAAATAAATGGATACAACAACAAAAAGTTAATTATTAAACGAGTGCAATTGTATAAGTGCATATAAGAATGAGTTTTGTTAATATTTTTTGGTAGTCGCTCATTTACTCACTCACTCGTGCAAGTATCAATAATAAATAAATATTGATTGATTTGGATCGTTTTTTTTTCTTCTTTCTTGTTGGTGTCTGCGGCTTTGGCTCGTGATCGCATAATTACAACAATTTATATACACACATACATATGTACATACATACATATGTATTTCACTTAATATACATACATATGTATGTACATACTACATACATATGTACATACATATGTTGCTGTTATAGTTTTTCCTTAATGTCGGTTTTAACACACACACACAAAACGCACGCACACACAAACTGTGGATTTGTGTTGTTGCATTGATTTTTGCCTTTATTTTGTTTTCGTAGTTGAATTTTCGTTTCGACAGGTTGTTTTCCTTTTGTTTAGGTAAAAACTGATAAAATGTGATGAGGGATGACAGGAATGAGGAAGAAAGTGAAAGAAGTGAGTATAAACCAAAATCTAGCAGCGTCATAGTGTGTTAATTGTTGAAATTGGTCTTGTTGTTTTTATTTATCGAAACAAAAGAAAAAATAACAGTAAAAGGCAAAAAAAAAAGCGAAATAAAATTTCTGTGGAAAAGTAATAAACAGGGCTCGGATTTTCAAGATCTTAATTTGAATTTTATCCCTTGAAACGGAAATATGAAGAATTTTCACATGGTGCATTTACCAGGAAATACTCAAGTATGTGTACACCAAAAATAAATTAATATGCAGAGCATTTTATATTAATGTGGCAGCCGATCTTATCCTCCATCACATTATTTAACTTTTTTTATATCTTTTCTACAATTTTAAGCTTTTTCAATACTCTCTTCAATCGAATTTATTTATATTGAACTTCGATTAATTACCTAGTCCTAATTTCCAGGATTTATGGGTAATTATTGGGCAAAGCATGTAAACGAATGGGCTTAAATACCCCCAATGAAGCACTTATGCCAATATACAGTAGCCAGCAAAACTAAGGACACACCAGTATTTTTTAATTTAATTTCGTTAAAACTTTGTGTTTAAAAATGAAAAACAAATTGAAATGGTTAAAAATAAAAAAGTATATTATTATACTTCAAGCTTATAAAAAAAATTAGGAACTTCATGTTATTAAATAAGAAAAATTAAGAAATTAATTGCGTTTCCTCACAATTCGACACAGCAAAAGTAAGGACACACCTGTAAAAACCACTTAAATTTATTATAAAATCTAACAAAATTTACCAAAATTTAACATTTTTAACATTTTGTTTGGTAGCCTTTACATTTCCACACAGCTTCTAAACGTTTTTTCAATGAGCTGACCAGTTTTTTTGTGATTTCAGAACGCAGGTTCTTCCATTCTTCTAAAAGCACCTCTTTGAGTTGCTGTTTATTTCGAATTTCGAGTTTTCGTAAATTTTTCTTTAATATTTCCCATATGTGCTCAATTGGGTTGAGGTCCCGACATTGTGGAGGTGTTACAAGCATATGTGGAGTGTTGTACAGAAGCCACATTTTCACATTGTGAGCCGTATGCTTCGGGTCGTTATCTTGCTGGAAGTAATAGCTATCAGATAGATCCATTTTTGACGCACAATCTTGGAGATTATTTTTTAAAATATCCTAGTAAGTATACTGATTCATTGCATTTTCAATAAAAACCAGATTTCCAACACCCGCATAGGACATAGAGCCCCATATCATAACACCTCCACCTCCATATTTTACGGTCTTTATTATATTCTTAGGATTTAAAGCATAGCCTTCACTGCGCCAAACTTTATAACGCCCATCAGAGCCAAATATGTTATATTTTGACTTACTTTGTCCCAAAAGTCTTGAGGCTTACTAATAAAAGTTTTTGTGAAGTCATTGTGCTTCTGTCTGTTGATTTTTTTTATGAGTGGCTTCTTTCTTGGAACACATGATAAAATACCTTGACTTTTTAAACACCGCCGCATAGTATGGGATGAAACTTTTATATTTTCATATTTTTCAATCTCTGCAGCTATTTTTAGAGCACTGGTAGTGGGATTTTTTTCAACTATGCGTTTAATGTACCGTTTATGATTTTCGCCCAGCCGATTGTCGACCACTTGCAAGCTTATTTTCTACTCGGTTTTCTTTTATTTTTCGCTGAACTACTTTTTTTTACCGTAAAACGAATATGACATACTATTTTTCCAATTTCTCTATTATAAAAAATTAACGAAAACTTGAAATTCGAAATAAACAGCAACTCAAAGAGGTGCTTTTAGAAGAATGGAAGAACCTACGTTCTGAAATCACAAAAAAAACTGGTCAGCTCATTGAAAAAACGTTTAGAAGCTGTGTGGAAATGTAAAGGCTACCAAACAAAATGTTAAAAATGTTAAATTTTGGTAAATTTTGTTAGATTTTATAATAAATTTAAGTGGTTTTTACAGGTGTGTCCTTACTTTTGCTGTGTCGAATTGTGAGGAAACGCAATTAATTTCTTAATTTTTCTTATTTAATAACATGAAGTTCCTAATTTTTTTTATAAGCTTGAAGTATAATAATATACTTTTTTATTTTTAACCATTTCAATTTGTTTTTCATTTTTAAACACAAAGTTTTAACGAAATTAAATTAAAAAATACTGGTGTGTCCTTAGTTTTGCTGGCTACTGTATGTATGTATATAAGTACATACATACATATCTACATATATACATACATATTTGGATATAAAAGTTCAAGGGCGTGGATCTTCTGAAAATTTTGCAAGAACTTTTTCCAAAAATTCGTCCTTCTTCTCGGTTACCAATCTTCGGTGGACGTTGCAATATACAATATGCTTATTTTTTTTTTAATAAGCAAAATTGCATATTATTTTACCGTTTAAACGAGCTTCAGTCATTGTGGAGCGCAACTATGTTTTTATTCGCCTTAAAGTGCTAAAGGACCGCTCAACAGTTGCAGTTAATAACGCCTTCCTTATATTTAGATAAAATAATCCAGTGTCTTTCAAAATACTCGCCAGCTCTAAGTCGGATAATTCGTCTTTACCCATTTTTTTTTTTTTTTGTTGCCAAGAATTATACCAAAGCTCAATTTCTCCTTCCAAATCATCCAACTTATATATGTAAATGCTCAAACGTTTTTGTGGCATCTTCAAGCTCTTCCAGCTTCAAAAAAAGCATGTTTAACGGGTGCAAACAATGAATTGCAAACGCTAGCCTATTCTCTTCATTAAATCTTCTATCCAGTGATGAAATTAAAGAATCTATATAAGGAATGTATATAGATCGCTTGCAGTATTCAGCAGGTGATGAAAATGGGGGATTTGAACGATGCGTTTGACGAGAGACTATCGTTGGAACAGACATCTCTATTCCTAAATTGGCTGTGTTTTCTTGAATAGAAAAAAGTAATCCGTCCACAATACCCTGTGTATTTTTTAATAATTTTATATTGTATGCATGTAAAAAAATTGTTATAGAATTAGGTGGGTGCCACGGCCCTCTTGGCCCATACCTAGCTACGCCAATGGTCAGTAAAAAAGAGCTTCCTAAAATAATTGAATCTTCAATTTCATTGTACTAAAAACAAGTATTCAAATTTTAAACAAGGCAGTATATTTGGTCCGATCTTGTATTTGCTATATGCGTCTGGCATAGCAAAAAGCATATCACATATCCTCCCCCACATATCAACGGTTGCTGATAATAAAGTTTTCCTAAGCGAGAAGCTACGCTCAAGTTGCAGAAATACATTTTAATATTGGAAAAATGATTAAGACCATGGAGAATAAAAGTGAGTGAGCACAAACGTGTTCATATCGCCTTACCACTGCGAAGAGAAACATGTCCTTCCCGTCCAAATACCCCAACACAATGAAGTCAAATATTTAGGAATTCACCTTGATATTCGCTTCAAATGGAAATCGCACATAGACGCACATGATGCAAATGAAATTAAAAGGCGGCTCAAACTAATTGGCTTAAGGGTCGAAATTCCACACTAAGACTAGATTGCACACTTCTTCCATACAATGCGATTCTGAAGCCAATATGTTGGGGGTATGTAATTCAGTTCTGGGGCTACGCCTCAGCGTCCAATGTAGAAAAAATTCAAAGGCGCCAAAATAAAATTCTCCGTATGATTACTACCGCACCCGGGTATGTATTCATCAAGATTTAGATGTTCCATCGATTAAAAATATGATTTCAAAACAAGTGACAACATACCTAAAGAAGAGCATCATTGAAGCCCGCTAGCCCGCAACATTCTACATTGCAGAGGCCACACTTGGCTGATCCTCTCAGACACTCTTGCTCTTAAACGAATACGAGAAATATGAAGACAACAGCAGACGAAAGCGTAAAAACAAGTGTTTTTTTGTGTGGCATTGGCTGGACTTGAGTAAATAGGTTTAAGACTCCTAATATATAATAAAAAGAATGGGATTAAGATCCGGAAGCAAAATGATTTTAACATAGGCTTCACATTGCAGAATATTCCCAATGTTTTCGATTGCTATTCACCCAACTGAAATCTAACTTCTTTTTATTGAAAAAATTAAGCTTGTTATGATTTTTTCAAATAAAAATTTTTTAATATTAAATTACAATCGTTTATTTATCACTGGCAAGCGACTTTTCATGTGGAGAGGGTACAAACTTGCCAATAACCACGATTTCCTTTTATTTATGTGAAAGTAATTTCATTACTTATTGACTGAAGAAAAATAACGTTCTTATGTGAATTCAAGGATATACAGATGTAAGCATTTTTAAATCAAATTCAAAATCAGAGATTTGTTGAAATAGTTCTTATTTCTAACAACAATCTTGTCAACTTCCTAGGAAGTCGAACAAATACACTATCGGATTTTTTGGAAGCAATGAAAATGTCGCTCCTTGAGAATGGATTCCAGTTTTTGTTCACTTTGATGCAAATATGCTACACGTTCTGCACTCGACTTAATATCCAACTATGTTAATTACTCCGTTTATACAAAAAAGGCTTTTGTTATTTTATTTTCTACTACATATTTGTTTTTGTGTGTAGACTTTATTAAAATTAATAAATTTTATATATTGAAATTAAATTAAATATTTCAAGCAACTACTTTTGTTCATGAAAAATCCATCACTTTGTGGGGGAGTCGCTAACATGTGGAACGTGTTTCCCATTTTTTATGGCAACAATTTTTTCTAGAATGAAAACGCCGTAAAAGCGTTAAGTGCACGATTCCTTTAGAATGTTTTGTATTTGAAAAGGGCATGTATATTAAAATATAATTGAAAATTTTCCATCATAATTTGTTGCAGTGGAAGTAATAATATTACAATAATCTTTTCTGCAATTTATTTAGATATTTAATGTTCAAAATTGAGTTTTGATTAAGAAAAGAACAATTTGTAATTGCTTATGGTGCTTATTTACCTTTCACCATTTTCCAAGCAAATTATAATTTTTTTTATCATTATTCCATAAAACTTTTATAGTCTATGAGGCAATGAACTTGTAACTAAGTGAAAATACAACAACACAACATTCGACATTTCCTTTTTATAGCTTATCGTTGAAAATTTATTTGAATAATAAATCCCATAATAAATTTTGCTAAATCATTGAGCGATTAATGCCCTCCAAAATGGCATTCATTCATTCAACATCGTTCATTCATGCCTGTAGCGGTCGTAGTATAAGCTTTGACGTAAAAGTTCTTTTTCCTTTCGATAGGGTTTCACATGCTCAAAGCTTCACTAGTGGTTGTAGAAATGATAAAGAGAAATTTTTAATGATTTGCAACAAAAAAAACCCCCCACTTCAAATGGAAATAGAAAAAAATTTTAATCTTGATTACAAAAAAAAAATAATAATAATAAATTTCCACTTACGTTTTTTTAAGATTTTGTATTTTATTTAGTTTTGCTTATTTTAATAATTTTAATCGCCTTTAGGCAGCAAATCAAACGTAATATGTACACTTAGAAAAAAGTTACTTTAAGCTTGATTAAAAAATTTATTTAGCAATTTAAAATTTTTCTTCAATTTTGTATTTGATTCAGTTGTGTTTATTTGAATATATTGAATTGCCTTCAAACACGAAATCAAGTATAATTAAGTAAGAAAAAATGTTATTTAGATTTTAATCGAAATTATTTATTAAGTCACAATATGCACACATAAATTATTTTTCTAGAATTCTTTTCCCAGATAACGTGGCCGTATTTGACTTGATTGTATTTTTAAAATGACTGTAAATAACACTAAACAACAATTTTCAGAGAAAAATATATTACATCCTGTGGTATTTCATGATGGTTTTTAATGTCTTCCAATTGCTGGAATCGCATCTGTTCAGATTACTTTTTAAAACCTTAATGTCTTATAATAATAACAACTCGGAAGATCTTCTTAGAATTGATACTTTAATTCAAAATAAATATTATCAGCAAAAAAAAACACTTGTCAAAGTAAAAATAATATTATGCTTGTCCAACAAATGATTGCACTGTACAACAGTCCGAAAAACAGTCAAAATTAATATCTCCCATTTTAAGGAGGTTCGTAGAGGAGTAATATATATGACTGACCCCTATTACTTTTTCGAGAGGAACATGTGTCCTTTTAGGACCTATCTCCTCGGACCCTCTCTTTTGGTCCCATACAAATTTTACGACTTTTGCAATGCTATACAAAAAACATAGATAATTTTTTGTCTACGAGGTCTGTTCGATATCTCGATAACTTTTGAATTTCCAATTTCTTAAATGAAAAGGCAACACTGCTCCTGTCAAGAACCATCTCTATGTTGACTCATGTCAAAATTTTATTAAAACTGCATTATTTAGTTTATGTTTGACAGCCAGCCATTGATGGCAAACTGCCGCGTGCTTTGGGCAGATAATGAAAAATAGTGAATTTCGTGTGCTCATTAAGCATTATTTTTTGCGGAAAAGAAAACCATCACTCAAACCAAGGCTAAGCTCTTGATAAATACTGTGGGAATTCAGTACCATCGATTTCATGGTTAAAAAATAATGCTTTATTGCATTATGTTGTGGTACAGAAGGTGCTGGACACTCAGAGTTGAGGTCTCTACACCCGAAACAATTTAAAAAATTCACGTTATAGTGTTGGCCGATCAGATATAGAAAGGGTTAGTGGTTTCAATTTGGAATGATCATTTGAGTATCAGGAAGCAACTTCGCAAGAATATTTGGGGTTGTTCAATCCCAATATTGACGAGTTTTTATTCACTTTAGTAATCGCGGATGAAGCGTAGATCCACAAAAAAGACACCAAAAACCAAACAGCAGTGGGTTTCTTGGGTTAATCGGTGCCAAGGAAGGACAAAGTGGTTTCGTTTGCCAATAATCTCATGGCTACCGTGTTTTGGGATGCATGCGGTATAAAACAAATTGAATACTTTCAAAGGGGTAAAACGACCGCATTTGGTCACCGCAAAAGAATATTCAAAATGACTCAATTAAAAAATTAAAACGTAAAAAAACTTAAAATTTCAGCAAGAAACGTTAGACGTATGAGTGATATTGTTCGAACACAATAAGTATACGCAAGGATAATGACTATACGTTAGACTTTTTATTAGACTTTTTATGTCTGGGGGCCAAACTGTTAGAATTTCTTTTGAGTACTACGGCTTTCTTCACAAATATAATAAGCCAATCGTTATAACGAAGCACCTTTTGTAGGGTACAAATCAATCACTAAATAATTTAATTTATTTTCAAGTCAAACTATCACAAATCTTTTTTTCTAAATCTTACACTACTTCCAATTCTTTTTCAATATTTAATACGACTGTAAAGAATCGTGACAGTTTTTATTTTCAGCTTTTTTTGCTATCGAAATAGATATTGTTGTTAGTGCTTATTTGTTTGTGGCTTTTTTTTTCTTCCTTTTTTTGGCATTGGTCGTTCGTGCCTGGTGACAGCAAGTCTACCACAGAAAAATAGCGCAAAAGAGTGAATTAAAAATAAAACGAAAAAGACGTTTGTTGCACATTTTTTATATTTTTTTTAACGCGTACTTGTAAAAAAAATCAACAACAACCAAATAATAAGTCATTCATTTATATTTGTTGTATGCATATGCATGCGTGAACATGTATGTACGAGTATGTGCCTTTTAAAAATAAGACAACATGCAATGAAAATTTACTGTAGACAGTGTGTGAATGTATGTATAACAAAACTTGCAGTGGGCCATATAGCGAAATATGTGGAAATATTCATTTTTAAATTCGAAATTACTGCTCGGTAAATGTCATGTTTCTCTATCTCACCGAAAGCATATTCATTCACAAAAAAATCTGACAATCTTCTGTCCTATTAAAAAAACAGTCACTGTCGTTTTTATTAGCTGTTCCGCAACAAGCAACGTACAGAAAATGTGTGTTATTTTATCACGGAGTCTAGAGTCTAGCAAACCCATCAAACCTGCAAAATATGCAGTCGTTTACAGATTAAGTCGTTAGAGTTACTCGTCATCTGAGATTTCTCTTCCCCATCGATTTGCAGCTGATGACTGATTTTTTAATTTTTATGATCTCTGTGATAATGTATTTTTGTAGAAAAAAATTAGATTATTTTTTCCGAATTAAACACGAAATCGAAACGTTTAATAGCTTTAAATTAGTTTTACTAAAAATTTTATGATTGTTATTAAATACTTCTAATTTCATTTATAAATTGGTTTGCATGTATTTTATTCCTTTAGTATATATCCCAGCTTTTAGACCGTTTTGTTCGAAGTAATCAATTTTATTGATTTTTTAAGCTTAAGGTCTGTCTTATTTTATTTTATTTAACGATATTTTGGCACCCTACGACTTGGGAATATTTGTTTATTTTAAATAAATTTTAAAATAAATATCGATTGAAATAAATTAAAATAATTTATTCCTTTAGTTTCTAAAGAAGCACTGTATCAATGCAATGCAATGTAATGGGGGTTTAGACCAGGATGGCCTTATGCACTGCGACCGTTGTTGATCTATTGTGCTTCCCCTGTCCCTAACAGTCCAATACGTTCGCAAATAGGATCAGCTCCTTCAATGGGAGCATTAGCAGATCCTCTGCACTCAGCGTATATGCAAGTAGAGTCATGTGTCTTCTGTGACACAATGCCCCACAATTTGCTATCAAGTGTTCCATAGACTTCTCATCTTCACCGCAAAATCTGCAGATGTCCGTGTCAGATAACCCCATTCTGTATAGGTGGGCTTTGCAGTTGTAATGGCCTGTGAGCGCCCCTACCAGCGTCCGTAGGCTTTTCCTGTCCAGCCTTAGAGCCAGATCCGCCCTCCCAGCGTCAAAGCGTAGGAATTTCTTGGAGTGACATAATCCATTGATCCAATGTTGTGCAATCCTGGACGATGTCCATTTCGAAATCTCCCTCTTAAGGAGACTTTTGTTGAACCCAAAAAAGGGCATATTACAGAGGACAAGAAAAATAAAATGGAATTTACTTTGATGACACTGTAGACGGCCATTTGGCGAATTTCGACATACAGTACAAAATATATGTGCCGGTGGCCAGCTCAGCTAAAGAGTTCAACCAGCTTTATTTGTATACTGTGTGCAATTATACCCCTTTTTCAGAGCAATTAATGGATCACACCTAAAAACCTCTACAGCATTGCACTATTTTCTTAAACCCCTATATCTATTATATTAATTTGAAAAACTTCAAATTATTTTGCCCTACCCTCTTTGCGTTTTAGTCCACTGTGCAATATTGTGTAAAATACATGTTATTATTTGCACTAAATACTTATTTATTTATTTGTAAATTGTTCTACATACAAATTGTTGCTGTTGCTACTGGCTTTGTATTTAGTTGCTGTTCTTATTATTCACTCATTTGTTTTAGTTGCTGTTTATTATTATTTTTTTTTTGCTTTATTTATTTGCTCTAAATGGATTTAAAATTAGTTCAACAAAAAAAGGTTTAAAACTATGTGCATTAAATAAATAAGGATATAGTTCCATTAAAAGTTTTAAAATATTTACCTGCAGAACAAAAGTTTCTATAAAAGCTGGGAAAACTATTTAGAAATAGAGAATGTTGCCTTAGTGTGAAATATGCGAGGATTGAAAGGCAATAAAATAGGACAATATACAGGAATATAGATGAACCCTGCCCTGTAAGAAAATTCACGCATTCACAAAGATTTTAGACGTTTTATTGGAAAAAAAGCAGTGTGGCAACAAATTAAAAAAAAAAAAAACTTTAGTGCCATCCAAGCTCACTAATCTGTAATATACCAAATAATAGAGGCCACACTTAAATTGGAAGCACAGACACACTCTCATTATTATCCGAATACGAGGGATGTGGGGACAAGCACGGAAGAAGTCGTAAAAACCAACGCATCTTTAGGCGTCTTTTTCTGCAAATTTTTTTTTTTTTAATGTGAACAAATGAAAAGAAAAATTTTAAATTTTTTTTTACATACATAAACAAATGAAAAAATTTAAACAAATCAAGTGAAAGTAAAAAATTTTTAAAAGAAACAAAAAACAAAAATTGTTTTCAGTTTTGAAGAAATTAAAATTTTTTTAATACTAATAATGTTACTCAAAATTATAGGCATTTGATTCGAAAGTTAAACTGTTGCGAGAAATACAATAAAATTGTTATAATAATTATTATATATTTGCTTAAAACGGTATATGTAATAGTGATATATAATTGATCGGCCACTAAGTGTAGACGATGTGCAAATAATCTTAAATGCAGATGCAAATAACAAATTAATATGTGTCCCTATAAATGCGGCAAATTCCGCTCCACTTGTTCCCATCATCTTTGTCTCTAGGAACACGAAACAAAGTTCCACATCCCCTAGTGTATATTAATTTACAAACTGAAAACACACGCACGTTATTTTTGTTAAAATACATATTTTTCTTTTTTCTTCTAATTTTCATTTTAACGCGAAACAATTGAAAATAAACAAGTTTTGACACTTGGGTTTTGAACTGTGCAATTTTCATTAGAACAGCTGATAATCATCTGCGCTAATGTGGCCACCTGTTTTCAATTCGCCTTGGTTATTGTCACATTTGTTAAAAAACTTTTTCCTGAAGTAGACGCCCAAAAAAGAGGCGTCGAAATATGAAATAATATAAATTCGTCTTTTACAAAAAGACTTTAAGCTCGTTAATAAAATAAAAGATTTTTTATAAACTATAAACTTTTTGTTTTATGTTAAAAAGAAACTTCAAATTTTTATTTCAAATTGTGTTTTTTCTTTGTGACAGTTTTTTAAATTCCCTGAAGCAGTTACACAAATTGTAACGAAAGGTTGCATATAAAAAAACCTTTTACATTTGCTTTAACTGGTCTTAATGTTTAAAAATTAACACATTAAAACAGAAAAGTTTGAAGAACAAATGGCGTTTTGGGAACATATTCTTAAATTTTTTTAATCATATTTCTGATTTCCCTGGTTTTAAGTTTGAAAAAAAGTCTTCTATTTATTTGTTTAATGGAAACATTTACAAACTGATATGAGATAAGTCAACTAGTGTGTGTGTAATTCAAGAACGGTGGGTATTTTGGGAGGCTGTTTTTTAAGTTTTAACATTATTTTCTACACTAGTTTTCTATTTCTTTTATTGTTGTTTTTATTAAGTTCTAGTTTCGCAACATATTTTTATTATTTCTGTAAATACAAACAGTATCCAGATATAGTACAATTACATTTTTTTAGGCTTGTGCTTCTTACATTACAATGTTTAACAGATATCTAAAAGAATTCATTGAAAGAAAAAAACTGATGTGTCAATTTATTTTGGTTTATCTCTCTGCTTAGCATGGACAAAAACCTCACATAGAGCAAAAGAACTGAGTGGATTGGATGTTGGCAAACGCGTGCATAGCAAAAGCTTGGCCAGGCGATACTTTTAGTTTAAGGCCTTTTTAACAAAAGGTGTCATAGAATTTAATACAGGGACAACTGGCTGGTGGAAAAATACCATTTATAGGGACATCAGTTTTCAATTCTTCGGTGAGCCCTCCTCCTATCATTGTAAAGTAAAATTGGATTATTCAACCACGCAAGGGAAGTTGAGCAAGGTAAAGACTGTCTAAAGACTGATTGCACAGCAAGAAAAAAACATCTTCTAAATTTAAGTTTTTTCTTTCTACGACTAGTATGCATCGAGCTTTAAAATATGAATAAAAATAATTTCAACTCTTTCCTGGAATTCTTATATCACGAGCGAAAAGTCTCAGTTATTTTATGTGTATGTTGACTTTGTGATGTCGACATTTTAAATATCGTTGTGCCGATAAATCAGAAGTCCTGCCTTCAAGAGCGACATCAAAACAAAAAAATATGTAAAATTTTTATATAAAAAAAAACGAAACAAATTAAGTCTGTTCCATGATTCCATTAAAAAAAAAAAAAAAATCATTGTGCATGGTATCGCTTGTATTATAAGCCAAAAATCTAATTCCCAAGTCCACAACCGCCTTAAGCTAAGTTCATTTTTCTTAAAATTTAATTTTTAGTTTTTGTTTCAAATCAATCTCGAAGCCGTTCTTGATACAAACGTTCTATATTCGTTTTAATATAAGCAGCTCGTGTATTACACATGTGTAGAGCAGGTGGTGTAATATTTCTACAACTGGTTCAACGCTACATACGTTGAATATGCTCCAACGCAACTAAATTCGTATCCAAGCTCGATCTCAGTGCAAAAACAGGATAATTGCTTTGTATGATTTTTGAGACAGTTAAAGTTTGCTTTCGGTAAACGGCAATGGATTAAAATGCCAAGTCCTACATTCTTATGTATGAATCTAGACTTATTAATTATTTTTCGTGTTTGATTTTCTACTGCTGCGAAATATTTTATAATTTAGAAAATTTCGTTTAGTTTTCTTCCGTTGTCTGGCAAGAAGCACAACAAGCGCCTACACCATTTTTAAGACATTATTAGGTGATCTATAAAAAAGAGCCTTCAAAAGAGTAATGAAAATGCAGAGATTATGATCCGGATGTAGTCCAAATTTTTTATTCCACACGTTCCATGAGCACAGGACTAACTTCTATTTTAATGTCGACTTGATGTGACGACGACGACAATTATAATAAGGGGGATTATTTCCAATAATTTAACAGAGAATTCTCTGTTTCACCATATTCTCTCCAATTTAAATATATTGGAAAAAATCAAAATTTTCAAGTTTATAATTTTACATTGAATTAGAACTGATTATTTATTATACGGAATGGACTTTATATTTGAAAGGCACGATTTCTTGTCTTTTTTTAAGTGAAAGTAATAAAAGGGATCACTTATTAAATGAAGAAAGTGCATAAAATTCCATGTAAAATCCGTACTCTCTTTCTCAAAGTTTCGATCGGCAGTTTTGCAGAATATTTTCCGAAATATTTATTTATTGATGGGAAATAATTCACGTGAAAAATATGTTCGTCCTTTTTACACGATAAGTTGGGTTAGATTAGACCTGCGAGATATACTCATTAAAAAAACATACACCCAAGCCCGTTGTGTGAGTTCTACATACCCTATAGGAACTCTGTGTCATGAAGGTAATTCCTCAATTTTCTCCCCTCAGTACCACTGATGTGAACAATTTCCGTTAAGTATTTGTTCGCAAAAAATCTCGGCGGTTCCCGGCGGCTCAAAATCTGGGCAATGACAGAGAAAGTGCTACACTGGCTTAAATTCTCCCTAGCATGCAATACATTCAGCATCCTACGTAGCTTCGACCCTGTGCAGATGCATTCGTAAGTTGGACTGCCCCGACAACACGTCAATCAACTTAATTAACTCGGTCTCATTTTATCCTCGCCTGAGTCCCTCCATAGAACTCTGCTCGCATTACCTTCAACTGTTTTTCCATTCTACATTCTACTTTGTAACTCGGCCCTCGCAGCCCCAAAGGTCTTTCTGTATATTGACCAGGGTTACTGCCCGCAACACTCTGGCCTTGATCGTTGGACTCATATCCGATGATGCCATAGTGGGACGTCAGGATTTAACGAAATAAGTTTTTTTTATTAAAAAAAAATATTCAAAATCAAAAACAGAGTTTCATAAATTTGTAAAAATAATTTATATTTTCAATTTAAATTTTGTCAAATTAATTTCCTAGAAATTAAAAAAAACTGTGTCATTCGGAAACAATAAAAATTTCCTTTCTTGAGAATGATCTAAGGCCCTAATGATCTATTGCCCTAAAAATAAGGAACATATTTTTATAAATTTCTTTTTTAAAACTTTTTAGACAAAAACAAAGATGTAGGAGAAAATAAAACAAAACAAAACTCATATTTGTAAAAAGAAAGTAGTCAATACACCTGAAAAAAGGATTAGCATCTAAAGTTGAGCGCAGGGCAAGTTAAATGTTATTTATGCAACATCTTTACAAAAGAATATGGTCTTTTTTGCACTACTATTGAAAAGAACGCCAACATGCAAAAGACCCAAAGCATTTTTGTTAGAAATGAAAACGCCATTACATTTCATTTACTTGGTTGCAACAAAGAACTGCTCAAGATATCAAATGGAAAATAATAAATTTGAATTTGAATTTTGCAAAAATGGCTAAAGTGACAAGTTTCTATCACAATCTAATTTTTCATAGAATAATCTATGGAAGTATAGAATAATATATAAACGCATAGACGTAGAATTGAGGAGGAAGCGAGCAGTGTTTTTTAAATAATTAAAATTAAGGTCGATTTAACAATCAAATATAATTTCCTGAAGATGTTAATCGATGAGTACTGCAAGAGCTATAAAACAAAATTGCAGTTTTTATGAGAAACAAAACAAAAGTTTTTTAATTGAGAGTTAATAAAAAATTAAAACAAATAAAACTTCATAAAGAATTTATACTAAAGAGCGCATGAGCAGCAAGCATTTGCATAAATCTGCAATTACTACTACTGTCAATTACTTTAATAAAAAAAAACAACTCCTTTATAGACCTGCATGATTACAATAGTAAATATTTGCTTAAAAACCCAATTGAATCTTTTTATTTTGTAAATTTCACTATTAAGATTTTTTTCTTCTATTTTTTAAGTCGTAAACAAACATGCAATAAAAAAGCGTGTTGCTAATAAAAAAAAATTATTTTCCTTAAGTATTCAAATAAATAAAAGATAATAATAAAAATTCAATGAAACCGAATCTAATTGGTGGCAAAACAATAGATGTTGGATGACGAGGGTAGCGCTTATAGAAAATATAAACTTGCTGAGCTGATCTACTCAAACTCTTCCACTTTAAAGTCGGGAGAGTGGGGAATGACATTTTTATTGAGTCCAAATTATCTGCTAAAGCATTTTTTTGACTTCCTCTGAAGTTAAGTGATGAAAAATTTTTTTAAATTAAAAAATTATATATAAGGGTCTTTCATTAAGTGCTTGCTATCTTTAAGTTTATATAAAGATATCATTAAAATTTTTGATTCATTAGAAAGGCCTATCGATGCATCCTAAATTTCCAATTTCCCATAGCTCTGGCTCATAAATCAGGCTGAATTCAACAGATGAAGTGGGTTATATTGGTTTTGAGGGCATCTGTGTTTTGTTGCTTATTCGCATAGAAAAGTCTAACAGGGTCAAATCGTACAATCTTGATGGATAGTTCACATCACCTCCAAGTGAGATGATCGTGTGTTAAATCGCTCATGCCGAATGTCCAATATGGCATGAGCTGTGTGGCACATAGCGATGTACTGTTGAAGCTACATGTCATAGGTACCCAATTCAGGTCATAAGAAGCTGGTAATCGTCGATCTAGAGCTCTCGACATTGACGGTGATGGCCTGGAGAATGTCGTTCTTAAAGAAATATGGACCGATGACGCCGCCAGTCCAAAGTCCACACCAAACAGTATGTAGTTTTCAGTATGCATTGGATGCTCTTACATTGCATGTGGATTGGTATCGTTCCAAATTCGACAATTCCTGGATGAATGGACATTGAGGACGATTATGGGCCAGCATGAAATTGGCGAAGCGCTCGGAACGTTGCCCAAACACCCATGGTGATTTGGCCAAATAGGCTGAATAAATGACAGCCACCAATATAAGATGTATACATGCATTTAGTAGCGTCTAATAAAATTCACTAGGTCTAAGATGGATCCGAACACTGGGTGGTTAACACAGATGAGTAGCAGTTTTACTTGATCGATTGCAGGCAGATAGAGCTACCACGAGTCCTGCACCATTGTTAAAAAAATCATTTAGAGATCTCAAGGGTGGCAATTGCTTTAACTAATGGTAAATTTAAAATCTGGAAAGCACTTGGTAGGATTGTAATTCTCGTATTCTTTTTTCATATACAACTTTTACATATAACTTTAGTTCATATACAACTACAGTCGACTAAAAAGTGATGAAATACATGAAATGTATATAAAAACAGAAGAAGGGCTTTGGCAGCTTCCGAAAAAATAGCCTTTGTTATACATATAGTGCGTTGTCGCTAGAATGTTGTTCATGAATTAAATATAATATCCGTTAGTACATTTATATTACATTGGACTAAAAATCAATCTGTTCGAAATGAAAATCTGACAAATCAGTATCGGCCTCCAACCTGATAGTCGTAGCTTCTCTAGGATAAGTTGTTATTCAACAGAGATGTCTTATTTGTTAGAGGTTTATAAACACCCAACTCTTTATCATGACGTTTTGATACGATCTATGCCACTTAATGTACCATATTTTATATTATCAGGCCGGAGCGATTAGGGGATACATTGAGTTTGCCTAGTGGTGAGACCACAGCTGGTTTGGGCCGCGATCACAGACACCCACAGTAGCTTTAATCAGGTGTTCTCGCTGACCAGTCGCGCAATATTCTATGTTGATTGATTTGATACCTGTTTTTATTATTTGAAAATAATTTCATTTAGGTCACAATATGCAGAACTAGACTAAGATGCACATGTCTTGACTTTAGACTCTAAAGAAAACGTACGATTGTGTTAAGGTTTAGAACGAACTATATAAATAGACAAATTTCTCAATTAGATTCGTGTTCGGTATTTTTAATTTTTAATTAGAGTTAAGAAAAATTGGGAGCAGTAAAACTAAATCAAAGTTTTTTTTTTCTAAATCACCTAAATATTATGAATAAGTTTTCCCTTCCAAAAAAAAAAAAATAATAAAAAAATAAAAAAAATGTGAGACTATTATTTTTGAAATAAAAATTAAACTTTATGGAATATTTAATCTAACAAGATCTAGACAATGGTTTCAAAGCGCGTGACAACATACATAACGAAATCAAGAAACTAGAATATCATCCAACATTCCAAATTATAGACGTTGGATGGAATACTCTTGCTCTTAGCCGAACACGACAGATGTGAAGTCAATCACAGAAGAACCGGCAGAAACTAGTTTTTTTAGCATTGACTGGACTTAAATAAATAATAATATTAGATTTAAGATTTGAATAATTATTGTTAGTTCAATTTACATTGAAGATTATAAATAAATAAAAATAGTTGTAAGACAAATTTACTCCGTAGTACAGGGTAATGCATTTTTCGGTTTCAAAAATTTAATTAAACAAAATACACCCAATCAGCATTTCTACGGTGTTGTGAATGGTCAGCCTTAAATGCTGCGTATAGTTGGTCTGTATATGATTGGAGGTGCAAATCCAAATGTAAAATATGCCATAAGGAGCCGTAAGACAAGCCCAATTGCGGAGAAAGCCGTAGAATCGACAAATTTTTGGATTATACGCCACACTCTCACTCGTTGAATATATATTTTCGGTAGTGCTCACATTGCGATGATGCACAGGGCCTGACTACATCTGTCTCTTCACATTTCTTTATAATCCTGCCAATTCCTTGTTGCACACTAGGTTGATTATTGTGACCATAATCATCCCGTAATGCTCGATTAGTGGCCACATTTGAACCACATCTTTTACATGATGTTTTAACCATCTTCATGCGTTTTTCGGTTATTATAGGATCAACAATCGTAAATGGCAAACCTTTCACTAAATAAATGACATTTTAGATGACAATCCTCCTAGACCGGCATTTTTGAAACCATTAAATGGATAATACGATATTTTATATTCAAATTTACTTAGTAAAACTATGAAAAAACGGCAGACAGGACAGACAAACTCCACCCAACCGTTAACCAATCAAAACTATTGATGAAAAACCCGTTTCGTTAAAATATTTATTGAAATTTTAAACAAAACAAACTTTGTTGTTTATTTCTTAATTATAAATATATATTTTTTTATTTTCAAAACTATAAAAAAATAACATTTTCCCTAGACAACAAACTGAGACCGTGGTACACCTGCAGCAGAACCACGAATATTTGGGCATTCATAACAGTTTTATGGTGTAGATATTGGTATTAATAATTATGTAAATTATTTATCATTTGTAAATATTTGTGATGGTCTTTTGTGAAGGGAAATTCTTAAATATTTTAACTTTTTTTTGGTGGAGCTTGAAATTTGATCAGAAAAAAATGAAATAAAAAATAAATAAATGGACATGAAATTTGTGTTTCTGTTTCTGTTTTTGTAGACCTATATCGTATTGTCAAAAACGATTTTGTTTGGAACCTTGTGTTTCTCTGCAAACAAAAACATATTTAATAACTTAATACAAACATTATTATTTAGTTTATTATTGTGACAGCGAGTGTTTGTGTCAAACATGATCGTGAAAATATTGTGACTAAATGATCAGGGGCATTTAGTGATTTTTTATATACGAGCATATACAAAAATGTTTAAACGTTTCTATTTTTCACCGGCGTCTACTTTTTGGGTGAACTTTTTTTATATAGACTATTTTGTGTTGACGATTTGTTGTAGGAAGTTTTATTTTACAAGAGCATTTTTAATTGAAAATTTTTAAGTTAAGAAAATAAATTTTTTGGGCTTGTTAAGAATTGATATATTTGAATTTTCTTCGATGCTTTTTATTTATGAAAATATTTTTATTCTAGCAGCAGGTCTTTCTAATCTAAAGAAATGCTTTTGATTTTATTTTTAAAATTTCGCCAGAACTTCGACCATGTCAGTCAAAGTTCTTTAAATTTGAGAGACCATCTAGATTTTCATTTCCTAAAAATCCTAAACCGTAAGACCTTTGACACTTGAACCATATCAATTGCCATTGAACTACAAATATGTCAAAGATTTTACGTCAGTACCTGTCATAAACTTAACCTGACGGTGCTCTTCGCAATGGGTGAATAAAGCTGTTCACCACCGTCCCCGTCGTGCCTTCCAGAGGCACACACAGGGTGCGGTTCCACATGTGCCCCTAATAGGGATGACATGGTAGCAAATTCTGTACAGGCTGCAGAACCATGTACAGACACCTTGCTAAAGTGCTGGAGCTATCTAACCTCCTACCACCCCAATGGCCCAGCAGTAAGATGCTCCCTATATTAATGGGCACTCACCAACCGCAACCACCAGGGCAGCTCTGTCAAATAGCAACAGCACATAGAGATATATGGCCTAATAGAGCATCTATAACCGGTCACTAGCACCGTATTGCAGACACACTCATCCGACCCATAACTCTTCCCGCGTATCTTTGGGTTTTAACCACAGCCACCACGTGATCCCCGAAGGGGCCTCACCAATAATCGGTATAGGACACATCCTAGGGGCTACTGGTTCCCGTGGTACCAGATAGGAACTCTGGTCGGCCTTGTGTTAAAAATACCTCCAATTTTAGGTCCCGTGCAAACCTTAGGTATCGGTAGCATCCCTGGTAGTATCCCTGGTTTCAGGGATTGGGTAGTAACACATTAAGTTCTACGGGTAACTGGCCAAAGGTCAAGGTCTGGAAAGACCATGTTACCCATCCGGACGAGCGAGCGAACCCACTTCTACCTTTAATTTACTTGCATGCGCGCCCTTGCCCTGTTAATTCAGGGATTGGGTAGCAACATACAAGTTATTAGGGGTTATCAGCAAAAACGCCTAGGTCCGGAAACCTGATAACTCTATACCCCAGGATTTAATGTTTGTTAACATAATTTATTTTTTTAATAGATTTTTTATCGAAATATTATTTCATAATGACATGTTGAAAAGTCCACATGAGCATATAAAACAGCAACGGCACTGAGAGTAAAAGTTTTTGAGGCAGAATTAATTAAAAAGAGCTTCTTAAGAAGTCAGGATAATGCGGTGATCTTGATGTAGGAAAATATGCACATTTTAGCTTATTTCCTATAGCTCATTGCAATATATAAGATTGTCCTTATAAGGTTCTATTTTTAAATGCACTTACTTGTATTAAAAGCTATCATAAACATACTTGAGAAGAGACTTCCTAGGAAGTCGAAAAAAATTCACTAACTGATACTTTGGAAACAATAAAAATGCCATTCTTCAAAAATGACTGCCAATTTTTTCGCTGGCTGTCTTTCTTAAAAACTAGTAAATCTAGGGGAAACAAGTTCTTTTTATAATTTAATAACAATTTTCTCAGCTTGACTTCCTAGGAAGTTGAAAAATTCACTAACTGATACTTTGGAAGCAATAAAAATGCCATTCTTCAAAAATTACTGCCAATTTTTTCACTGGCTGGTTTTGTTAAAAACTAGTAAATCTAGGGGAAACAAGTTCCTTTTATAATTTAATAATAATTTTCTCAGCTTGATTTCCTAGGAAGTTGAAAAATTCACTAACTGATACTTTGGAAGCAATAAAAATGCCATTCTTCAAAAATGACTGCCAATTTTTTCACTGGCTGTTTTTGTTAAAAACTTGTAAGTCTAAGGGAAACAAGTTCTTTTTATCATTTAATGAAAATTTTCTCAGCTTAAGTTCCTAGGACGTGGAAAAAATGCACTAACTGATACTTTGGCAGCAATGAAAATGCCATTCTTCAAGAATAACTTCGTATCTGAAACATTGAATGAATAAAGTACGTTTGCAGTAGTATTTTGATTTTACCAGCAATCTGTTTTAATATTTTATGGCGGCTCATTTGCGAAATGAAACAAATATTTTAATTTAAAACAAATAAGAAAATTGGTTCTCATCATCTCATAAATTTTTACGGAGATTTTAAAATTCATTTAAACAGAATTAATTAATTGGTGCCTCGTATTAATTTTTATAAAACTATTTAAAGCCTGTTTGCGTACCGATCTTTAAAATTAAAATTATAGTTTGAAAAATATATGTGTAATTAAATTTGTCGTAAAAATAATCTAGTTTCGGAAAGATATTAAGAATTTATAAACATTAATAAGCTTATACATATTAATTTGGAACGATTTTCCATCATCCCATATCAAAATTTGTTTATAAATAGATCAGTTACGACTATGAGCCATCATAAGAATTAATATGTATTTGCTTATATATTTGTATATGGTATTTACTTGAAAACTGTTAGGACTCCAAGGCATTCATACCATCTGAAAATTGCAACAGGCCTCTGAATAAAAACGACTTGAAATAAAACAATTCGGCATCAATAACTCAAAATAATTAAATTAAAAAATGGACCTAAACTGCTACTTGTGATAACAACAGAATTTAAGATAAACATGAAACAAATTCAAATAAAAAATGTTTATATGAAATTGCAGTGGCAATAAAATTCACAAAATTACAGTCAAAGTCAATCTCGGTTTTTCTGCTTCGATTTCAATTCTTTTTATTTCAGTTTTTGTGATTTGTGACCAAATAGTAACGAATTTATAATGCGTCTATATAAGAGAAAAATGCAACCATACCAGTTTTGTACGCCTGCCATTGAGACAAATGAACCACAATCCAACAGAGCAACACACTTCCATACACTGGGAAATGGTTAAATGAAAACATCTACGAGTACTTTTTATAGCTGCTCCGTCAAGAGATGGTATCACTGCTCACGTGAATGAACGTGTATTTATAGAACTTTAACTTAAATGTTTCATAAATTGATGATGTTATTCGACCTTTTAAAAATATTTATAATTTCCTGAAGAAGACACCCACAGGGTGTTGATATTGAAAAATCAAAAAAATAAATATATTGTGAAGACCTAAAACTCAAAAAAATAATTCAAATAATTTAAATGCTTCATAATTAAAAAAATACATATATTTTTTATTATTTCAAAATGATAAAAATACATATTCCTTAAGCGATTGTCAGTTCATTAGACGTTGCAATAAAGCAAACTTGCAACTATGGCTACCAGTCTTAAACACTAACCTGCTGAAAAAAAAAAAAACATTTATAAATGTGGGTATTTCTTTCTAGCTTCTATACTCCTCTGTTTCCAATTGCCTACTATCTATCACAGGTATCACAAAAGGACCAAATCATGCACCCAATTGAGCGAAAGCTGCTTGTTAACCCACAAGTAAATAAAAATGTTTTGAGGGATGAAACCTCTTCGAAGTACATTTTTTAACCTTCATAATATAATAAATTTCATCTGTGTTGATGCAACCTACAGCTCTTTTTAGTCTTTCACTGACTAATAGACTTGGTGATCAATAGATCATTTGATCACAAAAGATCACAAAAGGACCAAATCATTGTCGAACCCACACGTAAATAAAACTGTCTTGCGGGATGCAACCTCTTCCTATTTTTTAACCTTCATAATATAATAAATTTCATCTGAGGGAAGGCTATAGTCCCCAAAAACATCTGTCACACTGTGTTGATGCAACCTACAGCTCTTTTAGTTCTTCACTGACTGATAGACTTGTGATCAATAGATCATTTGAACAAAAACAGCAAGTTGAAAAAAACTAATGATTTAATTAATCCCATAAGAGATAACGACATTTAAAAGTGACTATTTCGTGAGCGTGTTTGAAAAGTTATTCGAAAATTTCATCTCTATTCCCGATAATTTCTTTTGTCATTATTATTTATAAGATTTTTTTCTTGCATTTATTTTTGTATATTAATATGTACGCGAGTATATAACAAAAATATTCAGTACTAGTTTTTTATTGTTCCTAAAAAAATCTAAAGCTAAAACACTGGACAACAAAATTATGTTGCATGTTTCCCTAATTTCGATTTCTTGTAAAAATTCCGAAAATGCACTAAATATGTAGTAGCAACGAGTTTTTAAGACATTTTTCTAAAAGGCACTGTTTTAAAGCTAAATATAAACTTTTCACAAGGTAAAAATACTTTCTTAGAAGGCACTTTTGTGGGAAAGTTTATTTAAAGTTACTTTTTTAAAAGGCACTTTTTAAAAGGTACTTTTTAAGTTACTTTTTAAAAATGTACTTTTTAAAATGCACTTTTTAAAGGCTAATTTTTAAAAGCAACTTTTTAAAAGGTACTTTTTTAACAGGTAATTTTTGAAAAGGTACTTTTTAATAGGTACTTTTTAAAAAGTACTTTTTTAAAAGCCTCATTTTTAAAAGGAACTTTTTTTAAAGGTACTTTTTAAACGGTACTTTTTTAAATGATATTTCTTTACAAGGTACTTCCTTACAAGGTACTTTTAAAGAAAACTTTTTCAAAAGGTACACTTTTTCTTGTAAAAGGCACTTTCGTAAGAGGTGATTTTAAAAGGTACTTTTTTAAAAGGTATTTTTTGAAAGGCATGAACGATATAAATGTATAAAGGGACTCTTTGAAAAGGTATATTTTTGCAAAGTACTTTTTTCATAAGGTATTTTTTTAAATATACTTTTGTAAAAGGCATTTTACAAGAGGCGCTTTTTAAAAAGTACTTTTTTAAAAGGCATTTTTTAAAACGTATAAACGATATAAAGGTATAAAGGGACTCTTTGAAAATGTATTTTTTTCATAAGGTATCTTTAAATGTGCTTATTAATAAAAAGGTCTGATTAATTAAATGGTAATTTTTTAAATAAATGCACATTCAAACGGTAATTTTTTTAAATAAATACATATTTAAAATGTACATTTTTAAAGAAGATAGGTTTTTGAAGAAAAAAAAAATACATTTACAAGCTGATTTTCACGAAATGATTTTTGGAAGAATGTTTCGAAAATGTACTTTTTCTAATGTAGTTTTTATATGTATGTATGTACCTTGGCAAAAAGTAAATTTTCCAAAGGTATATAATTTCTTTAAAAATGAATTTTTGGAAGGATTTAATTAATTTAAGAAAAAAATTGTTTTGAAGAAAATTTTTCAAAAACGTATTAGTTATCTTCCTTTAAATCACTGGACACTCACTCGTCTTAATTCATTAAGCATTAAAGTTAAGTGAAACATAATGTCATTTCATAAGTAATAGCAATTTTATGCCTATTGTAGTTTTAAGTTTCAATGTCAGCAGAAATGTTGTAATGAAGCCGTTGATGCTGATGCAACAAAAGCTTTGAAAGAAACCTTGTAGATCTTTGTTTACCAGTGTAGAAACATTTTTGCTGTTAAATTTTTTTTCATATATTTTTTTAAATATCTGTCAAATAAAAACAACCAACCGGTATGACGTTACAACAACAAAAATAATAAAAACTGCAATATCAAATAAAAAAGTTCGCGGCAAACACACAGACACTCACAAACACATAAAAACGCACACGCTCTAGTACTTACATGCCAAGACATTAGTTTTTTTTTTAATTTTTGTGCATCTGTAAAATTTATTGTTGTTTTTGCTGTTGCATTTTTTGCATAAGTTATCATGCACGCACCTGTCATATGTTGCACAGACGTGATTATAGTAGCCACAGCAACAATTCGCAACAACTAAGTTTCCACAAAGAGACAATGAGACGGACATTGCAGCAGTAGCAGAGGCGAAAAAGAAAAATGAAGAAACAACAACAGCCCGTGCTGTGGCAGCCAGATATCTGCCTAGAGAGATTCCCATTTACGATCCATGAATGTAAACACATTACTCTAGTTGACCACAAGATACTACTCGTACGTACCACAACAATTGCAACACTAACCGCAACAACAAAAATAACAACAACAGCCAGTATAAGCAACAACGCAACAGCAGCAATAACAATTTTATTTACAAAATCAAAAGCCAGGTGTTACATGTGTTCAAAAATTTTTTTCAATGATGATGTGGTTGCTCTTGCAATTGTTGGCGATGACGATGTTGCCACTTTGGCTGCTTTCAAAAAATATAAGCAATACAACTACAGAATGCAACAGAACCACAATTTTCTACAGGGTCATGCAACAAGTTGTAAAAAATTGCTTCGCGATAAAAGATTTTTCTGGAGTATCCTTCTAATAGGTACTTTTTGGAAAAATACCCGTTAAACAAGTACATTTTGAAGAAGTACCTTTCAATAATTTACTTTTTACAAAAGAAACTTTGAAAAAAGTACCGCTTAAAAAAAGAACCTTCTAAAGAAGTATCTTTTAAAAAAGTTACATAATTTTACAAAAGAACCTTCTAAGGAAGTATGTACTTCTTACAAAAGTACCTTTTACAAAAGAACTTTCTACAAAAGTATATTTTAAAAATTTACTTTTGACAAAAGTACTTTTTAAAAAAGTACTTTTTTAAAATTACCTTTCAAAAAAGTACCTTTTAAAAGTGTACCTTTTAAAAAACTACCTTTTAAAAGTGTACCTTTTAAAAAACATCTTTTAAATAAATAACTTTTAAAAAGTACCTTTCAAAAAAGTACAAAAGTGCCTGTTAAAAAATACCCTTTAAAAAATATTTTTAAAATAGTAACTGAAAAAATACCTTTCAAAAAATGTATTTTTTGAAAAAATACCCGTTTGAAAAACGTACCTTTTAAAATAGTAACCTGCAAAAAGTACTCCTTAAAAAGTACATTTTTAATAAGTTAACTTTAAAAATTACCCTTAGATAAAGTACCTTTTCAAAAAATGTCCTTTAAATAGTACTTTACAAAAAGAACATTTTAAAATATGTATCTTTCGAAAAAGTTCCTTTCTGATAAACGTACCTTTAGAAAAGTACCTTTAAAAAAGTACCTTTTGAAAAAGTACATTCTACAAAATACCTACTAAGTAAAGTACCTTTCAAAGAAGAGACAGTGCAGAGGCACTTCACTCAATCTGAACTTCTCACTGTTTATAGAACTTATATCCGGTCGACAATGGAATACTATTCCCATTTATGTTGCTTAAAAGTCTATTTTGAAATTTACTGAAACTTTGACGTAGTGTTGGGTTGTGTTACGCTGTTTTATCGTTACCATAATGGAATATGCTCGTATTACCACCGAATTTCGCTACCCATTATAAAGTGAATACTTTATTTAGCCGAGCAATTCATATGTGGAATAATCTCCCTGCAAAGGTCTTTTTTTAACACTTTCAGCGTAGAGAAATTCAAATCCAATGTTCACAGACACTAGTCCCTCTATACATCTATTCCCATAACAGATTTTCCTAGTTCCACCGCAATGCATTACATGAGTGTTGGTGCATTAAAAGGTAAATAACTTCTAAAATAACCTTTCAAAAGGAATATCCTCCAAAAAAATAAAGTTCAGCTTAGAAAAATACATTTGAAAATAATGATGGAAATACGAGTACAGCAACGAAAACTTGGGGGTGGCTCAGAATATGTAGAGACCCAGTTAGACCAAAAAAATGTATTGAATTAAAAACTTACACTTCAATTAAATGGCCGTTTTGAAAGGCAGCTTTAAAAAAGGTTTTTAATAATTTGAAAAATTATCGTACCATTAAAAAAAGACCTTTTCTAGGAAACTAACCTGAAAAAGTATAACACCTATTGTTATAGCACCCTATTTAGTCAAACACATAAACGGTGTTTCCTTCATGTCTCTACGGTCGGATAGATGTGGTCTGCAGAGATTTTTCCTATTCGATGGCTTAATGTGGCAATTTGTTTTGTCTTGATTTCCCTGTGATTTGTTGGGTTATATAAATAAAGCCCTTTGGCTTAATGCAACACCTCGAGGCAGACCTTAATAACTTCACGGGGCATATGAGGTTAAAAGACTCTTAAGGTGCTGCTCAATATTTGCTTTAGCAAAAAATCTACGAATACGATCAAAAATACTAGAGGATTATGTTACAAAATATGAAAAAGAAATTAAGCAGCGGACTAAGTTTATAAAACCAATTACATATATTTTATCCATTCCTTTACGCACAAAAGAATGCAAACAACAAGACGAAGAATATGGACTTTGGAATATTAATTGAAAATTTTATATTATACTGTTGTTAGTACATCTCTCATTAGTACAATGAGAGATTTATGAATCAGATTGTATTGTATTAATGCGTTATAAGCCTGTGGATAAATTCTTAGTAACAAGAAAGTCATGAAAATATTGAGATTAGCATCCGGAGAAAGTGCAAACTTCAATTATATCCAATTGAGGAATGTTCTCTTTTTCGATTCCTATTCACCGATTTGGAAGTTATTTTCATTGTGTTGAGAAACATTAAAACAAATTTATTAATGTTTTGCACACAAACTAATTTTATATTAAATTAGTATTAAGTTCAATTTTTAATAACAAAAAGCTTCACATCTTTAAGGCGTGCAAATTTACCAGTAGTCACGATTTCTTTTCTCTCAGGTGAAAATAATTTTATCATTATTGGTTGCACAAAAAATGTATTTTTCATATATACTTAAAGAACAATAAAGAAATAAGTATTACAATTAATTAAAACTAAGTATTTTCAAATGGACTTTCACAAACTTGCAGACGTAGTTCCTATTTTAAATAAAAGTTTTTCCAATTGGATCGAAATACTGCCCTAATGGATTCTTTTGGAAGCAATGAAAATATCACGCCTTAAGAACAACATGCATTTTTTTATGAATAAAGGGGAAAGGTCTGCCCATGATCTTATTTTTAAAAATGTTGAACATACAACAATACATTTTATTTATTTACAAGGTGGCGCAGAGGTAATGTCATAATTAAAATTGAATGCCTTTTTCGCAGATGGTGCCAAATCAGTTGTCAATCAGCCATGGAGCGATACACAGCTCAAGAATTTGGAATTCTTGTTACTGCTTCTTTGAAAAATTTTCAGTTTGTTGTGAGTTTTATCGTCATTTTCCCCATCATAATGTTCCATATACCCGTTTGGCCGGGCGTCAAATGCAAAGTGGGTCCACTACAGATAGTTCAAGAAGTAGTCGGCCTCGTATTGCTCGTTCGACCGACAACATCGCTGCTGTTGTCGGCGAAGTCAGAGATAATCCAAAAAATTCAAAGAGATGACGATGTCTATAACGAGGCATCAGTAGACGTTCCTTGTAACGAACTTTTATGAAAGATTTGAAAATGTTGCCTTACAAAGTGAAAACTGTTCAGGAATTGCTGCCTGCAGACCGTCGGATCAGGTTACTGCCACACTCTGTTAAAATTGCTGCAAGAAGAGGATGATTTCGTATGAAAAATTATCACCGCAGTGGTGATATTAAAAACCAAAATTTGCGCACTTGAGGCATAGAGAACCGACATAAAATGCATAAGGAGCCATGCTTCCTCTCAAAGTGATTGTTTGGTGAGTCATTTGCAGTAAAAATGATTGGCTCTTATTTTTTATTAGCATTATTATTTTTTTTTTCTTTTTTTTTTTTGAAGACACCAATAGCACCACCGTAACCGTAAATGGTGGTCGTTAGAGGCAAAAGCTAAAGGAGTTTTTTTTTGCGGCAAGTTGCACCATTAGGTCTCAATCATTGTTGGTTTCAACAGGACGGAGCAACCGTTCCCACAGCTCAGGCAACGATGGAGATTTTTAGACACCTTTTTCTAGGTCGAATGATCTACCGTTTTGATGATTTGCAATGGCCGTGATATCGCGGTTGCTCCAACAAACCACGAACCTCGCAAGTCTAGAAAGCTAACAACGACAGAATAAATCGCCAATTTAGAGCCAGGTGTTTTGCGAGCAATAATTCATAATGCCGTAAACGAGCGCAATTGTGCACCAGCTTGGGAGATGGCCATTCGAACGATATAAGTTTTCCCCATTAATATAATAAATAACCTGGAGAGATCAGTGGGAAACGGGTTTCGTATTCCTTAACTTATATTTGGTGAGCTACGAACCTTAGTTGTGAAATTTTGTGGCGGTGGTTTTAAGGACAAAGTGTATACTTGGTTTGGAGCGGGGGTGAAGTTACTCTCTTACTTGTTTTCTTTTATCAGCAGAGCTGCTTTCTTTGAAAATAAATCTCCAAGTAGAAGAACACCAACAGAAGAGTACATATATGGAGTATAAACAGGTATATGATGGAAATTGGTCGTTTTCAAAAACTGAAATTTTTAGACAATGTGATGAATTTCGATCGATTTTGAAAATTGTTTTTGAGACAATTTAAAATTAACTAATAAAACGAAACCAGAAAATGAGATATGGACAATTTAAGCAATTTTTTGATAAATATATTTTAATAATGTATCTATATTTTTTGACCTTTTTTTATAATAATGTGGTTAATTTAATATTTAAGCTTGAGGTCTTTTATCGTTTAACAATTTTATTAAAAAATAATCAATAGTTCGATACTCATTGAGTATCATCTTCAGGACAATTCCCTTTTTTTTATTTGAAATATTGATTATTTTTTAATAAAATTGTTAAACGATAAAAGGCCTCCAGCTTAAATATTAAATTAACTAAATATATTTTAAATATTTTAAATATTTATATTACAATAAAACCAAACCAAAAGTAATGAGCACATCAATACTTTTTTTTAGTTTGAAATCGATTCGTTTTTTATATAAATTTCCAACATTTTATAAATAGTTTTTTATATTACAAAAAATTTTTTTTTGGCATATTCATTAAATTAGAAACTATTTTCATAAGAAAATTATTTTATATTAAATTATAAGAAGTTATTTCCTACCAGAATTCGAAATACTGAAAAGGTAAAAGTGGAAAAAATTTTGACGTGAAAGTAATAGTTTAAAGAAAATTTTAAGAAAAATACTCGACTTTTCTGTTTTCATGTAATTGTAATTTTCTTAATTAAAATATATTTCTTAACACCGAAACAAAATTGGAAAGACTTGTAGAAATAATTTAAATTTTTTATCAAGATTTTCAGCAGTCGAAAAAATATACTAATGGATACTTTGGAAACAATGAAAATGTATTTCGCTGGGTATTTTGAGGCCCAATTTGAATACTGTACGAATCTCATGTTTATGAAAATATGACACAAACTTCAAAGCATGAAACAAAAAACATTTAAATGTCTTCCAAAAATCTAAAACAAAATGTGAAAAGAAAAGAACTTACCAGGTGTTTCTCAACGAAGTTAATTAACAGAATCTGAAAGAAAGAATAAAGAATAAATTACTTAAACTGAAACCACACAAATGAATATATTAAAGAATTATATAACAATGTTATCTTCAAAACTGAACTGCAAAAAATAAACTAATTCGAATTACATGTTTTGTTTTTTTTTCATAGGGCGCCACACCCTCTCATCATTATCAGTATAAATATTTATTATTGATGGATTATTTTCATACAAAATATTTTATTCCTTACTAATCTTGCATTATTGCGTTATTGCTGATGAAGTGATGTAGCGCTTTGTGAAAGTTAAATGTTGGGTAAAATTAATAAATAATATTGAAATTTATTATTTGGGATATTCTCCCCAACTAATCGTTAGAAACAATTAGAGCTTTTGCAAAATGCATAGAAAAAATCAAAAGTTTGTTGTGGCTTTAGCTCTTCATATGCCGATATCAATGGTTGCTAAAACCAAATCGTCAGTGAAGTTTAAGCAGTTTGAAAACATTCAACCTCGGATGTTTATGCCACATAAATCAAATATAATATGAGAATTTCAATATTGCATATGAAACGACCAACGGGTTGTATGGGTGGGTGTTGAGAGAAAAATTAAATAGACTCACCTTGAGTAAATTGTTTGTTGTGTTGGTTTGTATAGAAACATTCTAAACCTACTATGATTATGTATTTGTTGTAATTCATATGCAATATTGAAATTCTCATATTGTATTTGATTTATGTGGCATAAACATCCGAGGTTGAACAAATTTCCCGGGGGGGTTAAATCGGCAAATGGCAAAAATTTTATGGCAATTTATTGGTTCCATTTAATGAAGAATTGAAAAAAAAACGACCGCCTTTCAAAATCACCTATTATAAGAAATGGTATGTACATACATATATCCAATTATATAAAGAAGTAATTGATATAAATTACTTGTAGAACAAATGCATAAGTTTAACTAAATTTCTGTTTCTATTATTAAAACTCTTCTGAATATTATTGAAGTTATAGTCGTCTTCGCAGATCATATAAGAAAACACTTTATACGAGTATTAAATATAAAATTAAAATATGCATAAATTATTTGGGGAAGCATAAGCCTAATTTCGTTATTATTTAAATTTTTTTTATCTGTGTAACATCTAACATTAATTTTAATTTATAACCCAATTTGAAATACTTGAATTTCAGTCTATTCAAATTTTATATCGCAAGACGGCTTTAAAGCGTGTGTGTGTGCGATTCTAAGGCTCTTAATCTTAAAACTGTGGATAATGCTTAAGTGTAGCGTTTAGGAACTTGGGTTGTAAAGCCACACGTATGGATTACACATTGTTCATTAGCATTTTTTTTTTTTTTTTTTTTTTTTGTCAAAAATATATGTATTTATGTGTATAGTTTTAGTGGAATTTTGTATTATTCTTTATTACTTTTCGCAACATATTTCTTTTTTATGTATATTATTAATAGTTCGTTGTATGTCCTCCTTTATTTCATAATTGATTTTTTTATTTCAAGTACAAATATTAAAAAATATTAAAACTAAAACCTATGTAATGTATTAAGACAAATATATATGTATAAGTATATATGTTTATTTGACATGTGAACATGTTATTTTCATAATTTCAAGTCTTATATTTAACTATTGTATGTATGTATCTAGAGATATACATACATATTTTGTCTCGATGACGCCGTCAAGTCCTTTAAAGATTCATGTTACAACCACCACAAAATCTCTATCTTTGTAGGATTAAGGGGAGTAACAGAATGGGAAAGGAGAACGAGAGTTGCCGCTATTATGACCTAAATTATTGTACGATTGTGTTGTGAATTAAGTTACAAATATGCGTATAGTGTTGTATCCAAGCGAACATGTGGATGGACCGCCAATTGTGCTTGTTTTTTTTTTTTGCTGTGTCATGTAAAATGGATTTGGAATAATAAAATACTATATAGAACTGCCTTCACTAATGACGTAAATATTTCTATTGGTATGTGTGTATTAAATGAACGCTCTTATTTTCATTGAAATGACAACACCATCTTCAAGTATTATCAATCCCTTCCTCCTTCCTTGCCAGGCTGATATTTATTTCAAATATATTCTTACAATTTGTATTTCAATGGCACTCATATTTTCATGTTCGCGGGGGTCAAAATAATATATTGAGAGTAGTTTGTTTGTTCTATTTTCACTATCAAGTTAAAGTGCGGCAAATAATTATAGAGTGATGCCCTATTCCTCAATTTTCTTAACACGCGTGCATAGAAATAGTTCATGCTAATTACGACGACATACTTACATATATTCGGCTGTTGATTTATTTATATTTTAACAAAAAGAATTACATTTGTCGACATTCAGTTTTCGTTGAATTAAGATGTCACTGGAGAACTTCTTAAGATTTCAAACAGCAAAATGTTGGCTGAAGAATAGTAAAAAAAAAAATCTGATTAAAATATTATTCAAGCTCGAGGTCTTATTTAGTGGTTAAACAATTATATTTGAAATTATCAATATTTCGATACTCATTGAGTATCATCTTCAGGAATTTTCGTTTTAAGAAAACAGATGGTGAAGCCCAGTCCCTAAATTGATAGGGACTGTTACAGGTTTAAAAAAAAATTAATTAATACTAATTGTTTACACTGCATTTACACATGAAAGTACTTTCTTGAAATTTCATTAAAAAAAACTCCACAGAAATAATAGAATAAGTCACTGATTAGTGTGGATTTTGGGCTGGCGGCATCATCGGTTCATATTTCGTTGGCCACGGTCGCTGATTATCAACTTCCTTTTGCCTGAATTTGATGATAATGAACACCAACATGGTTTCAACGTCCCATGTTGGTGCCACACAGCTTATGCCACAGTGGACATTCTGCACGACCGATTTGAGGGCATGGCTGTCTCACGTGGAGGTGATGTAAACTGTACACCGAGATCATGCGTTAGATTTTTTTTTTAAGTCAACATGGGTCATAACACAGCATAAACCAATATTTCTTAAGTCGACTTAGGCGATTAATAATTATTGCCACATAAATAATATTTATTACAATTCTGAAATTTTATTTAAATGTATAACTCTTCGTCATTTTGCTTTCAGAAAATGTAAAAAAAAATCTATCTTGAAAATTTCCGTGAAAACTGAGAATGTAAATGTGTTAGTATGAGTGTATTACCACGTTTATACGCACGTCTTATTTGCAAATAGAACTATTTGCAAATAACTAATTCACTGGGAAATTGCATACAGAACTTATGTTATTATTAGTGATGCCATGTGACGAAAATATGATTGTTTGGTAAGTAAAACACAAAAAACGTTCATGAAGTGGCAACGTCTTACTTTTTATTTACAAATAGTGTCGTTATTCACGACTTGTTAAACGAGTTAATAAGTTACAATAAAAAAGTTATACGGCAACATTCTTCTTTTTTATTTGCAAATAAGACGTGCGTATAAACGTAGTATATTATGTCTTACCAACTTCAACTTTCATGTATAAACGCTAAGTTAACTTACCTTTGGCTGGGAGAAGAACCTAGTTCGTATAAAATTAAACAGAAGTCTTTTAAAACGGAAAATTTAAATATTCTTTCGGTGTATACGAGACTACACACAGTAAATAATAAATTTTAACTTCGTTTTTGAGCATTGCTCTTTTATAATTATAAATAATAAGGAGAGGATTATTGCTTTAGTTTAACAAATATTTTTGAATTTTTACTATTATTTTGAATCAAAAGAAAATAAGATTCAGCGAACAACTATTTAACCCTTTTGAGCCCACTGTGCTCGCTGGAGTAGAGTCACCGTTGTTAAAGAACTAATATACTTATACTTGAAAATGATAACAAATATAACGGCAATTCATCATACGCAGCAAAAAAAAAAAAAAGAACTTCCAAAGAAGTCAATAAGATCTATGTAAAACTTCTACTAACATTCTACTAACATTTCTACTACATTTCTAACGATTTAGAATAAAAAAATTTTAGAACTCCTTAAAAATAATTTCAGATCCAATAAGCCAGATTCACAAAAGAGAACATCTGTCAAATATAATCCTATGCCAGCACTACTCCCGTATCACAGGTTGTGGGTCTTATTGACTTTTTTTTTAAAGTTCCTTGTTTTTTATGGGATATTTACATGTTTTTTGTGCAACATACATATTCATACTTAGAAAAGATTATAATCCATTCTTGCCTTAATTACAGATTTTTTAGAAAAGAACAGATATATGCAGCAAGGGTAAAATATATACGAATATATATAAAATTTTTGTGAGAAAAGAAGAAATATATAGTGGGGTTTTTTCTCTTTCATTTATAAAATATATACTCCAACGCTTAGAGTTATCAATTAAACTATGTACAGGGTGGCGCAATGGTAATGCCAAGTTTTATACTGTCACAAAATAATAATCCCACGTTTCTGAGGTGTGTATCGCTCCATGGCTTGCTTGTGGACAACTAATTCACAATATCTATTAATCATATATGTATGTTAACGTACAGTGACATTTGACGCCTTCCGCAACATTACTTTTGATCCACCAAGATAATTTTCAAAGAGTCCCAAACATTTTTAAGATATGCATACGTAAGTATACTTATATCTTCTACACTGATCTGTCAACTGAAATCTATGATATTTTTTATAGAAAAGGTAAAACTTGTTAAATTAATAGCTGATATATAAAAACAAAACAAATACGACTGCTATCATATTTTTTAAATATATTTTCCCATGTCATTTTTTCATCATTATTATTTTAATTTTTCTATCAGAATGACTTCTCAGAGTGAAATTTCTTTAGAAAATTGTCACTGTATCAGGTTTGTACTTGCAATATAATGTTGCGATTTTTCATACTGAGCAATAACATATGGAAAGGTGGCGCAATATATTGGAAAAATCAAAAGATTTTTGATTTTTATTGTGCAACCAAAACATGTTCGATATACAGTGTTGTGTGTTGGCAACATTGTACAATATGTTGGTTATTGTTGGTTTTAATTATGACAAAACTTGCGCCACATTCCAATTGGAAATATTGTACCCCAACTATTGAATAGTTTAGAACAAAACAGCAGTAATATTGTAACCATAAGGTATTTAATAATATTGCGTAATGTAAGAGCCGCTATGCAAATTTTCTTCATAGAAAAAGAGCTAGATTCCTTTATATATGGCTAATATGTAGACAAACAGATATACAACCGCAACACTATATATTAAATTTCACCTGCAACAAAATCATGTTAAGAAATTAGTTGATATGCCCCTATAACTATTTAATCTTGTGTCTTCGCTTTACACTTGTACACTTTGTGAAGTTGTGTGTATCTTATCAGTCTCATTTAAAATAAAAAATAAAAAACACAAAAATGTATATTATGCGTCATTCTAAATCAAATACAAAGTGCAATTTCACCACTCACTACTATTTCAACGCAATATACTAGACAGCTAAATAGGCAGATAGACACGAATGGGCAGACAGACATACATATGGACAGATAATAAATACAGATGGACTTAAAGTCAGTCAGTCATCTAACACATATGTACATACATACGCGTACACATTGGCAATAGCTAAATCATTTCGAAATATTCATTCATTTAGCTGTAGCAATTTACTACAAAGAGTACAAGCATTTAAAAGTAATTTCTGTTGTATCGTTTAAATACTAACTACAACAACAACAAATGCTGCAACAAAATGAAAAACAATAATAACGACTAATAAATACTACGACTAGAACGAAGAAACGTTAGATTTTTTATATAAAAAAATTTCCTAATAAATTAAGTAACTAAAATTAATCGTCACACTGCACAATGGGGTGGATGGATAAATATGTGATTTTTATATATATTTGAATCCTTAGAGATACACGACTTAGGAAGATTATTGCAATTTGACGGTGGAGTAGACGTTAGATAATCATAGATTAGGTTAGGTTGATTGGAGGGGTGTGATAGCCCATGTCATACGACATACACTTAAGCCAGTGAAGGCTTGTTGTGCGCTCCCTTTTAATTATCAGACACAAACTGCCAGAGTTCTGTGGCAGGGTTCGAACCTGGGACCTTCGCACTACGAGTCTAGTACAGTACCTACTAGTCTACGAAGGTCAGTTAGATAATGATAACTTTAGCATAAGTGAGCGATAAACTGACTTTTAACAATTTGTAATTGTTACTATCTTATTCAAGGTGTGGCTCTATACCCATGCATATACCGACTACTTTTGAATGGTTAAAAAACTGCTTCTAAAATCTAGTGACAACTTCGTACATATGTAAATTTTCTTGGTTAATTTAATTTTTTTAACATAAAAAATATATGAAATGTCAACTTGCAAAGAAGTTTTAACTAAACCTTTGAGAAACCTCAATTACGGCTGTAATTGATAAAGTAGAAAGTATGGCAAGTTAGGAAAATGTGGCAACTTCAAGGTAGGATGAACTTGCCTTTAACTTATTGCTAACTTTTAGGTTAAAGTGAACTTGTAATAATAAAAAAAAACTGCTTATCCGTCCGGCAAAATTTTACCTTTAGCCCAAATTCAGTCATCAAGATTGTGAAATATATTTCAGGCATTATTTTTGTTTTTTTTTAAATTTTAATTTTATATAATTTTCTTAAAAATAACTTCAGCTTTGTTTATATAATCGCAGCTTCAATCCTTTTCCTTCGATATACGAGGTTTTTATTAAATAAACGTGCATTGTTGAATTTTGTGTTGGCACAACGAACATACTTTCCTCATCATTGCACTATAGCCGAAATCGCGATTTCAGCGGCAAAAAATACTTCCCGACAAGCTGGCTTAACAAAATTTGGTGTGTAGACTTCTAACGATAAAAAAATCGATTTGAGAAAAAATGGGCAGGCCACGCCCATTTTTTTCAAAGTGGTGGCAAAACGTACTTCCTGTCAAGATAGCTTCACCAAAATGATTATACGGACTTCTAATGACAAAAAGTGTAACTTGAGGAAAAATGGGCGGCCCACGCCCACTATTAAAAAATATTTAATGCTACCAAGAAATTCATTTATTTTTTAGTTCACAAATTTATAATTTTCAAGAAGGTGTGTAAATGGTATATAAATATATACTTATATTAATCTGAAAATAACAAAATAACGGATACATATTCTCAAAAGATAAAGGGCTTAATTAATCATGGTCTGTTTCTTCCTTTTCATCTGCTTCTAATTCCAATGAATAATTATTTAACGACTCTAAGCTTACATCTGAATCAGAACTATAATTGCAGCTGGAGGCTTCTTGAGATGTTGAAGGTAATAACAGTTCTGGTGGTAATTCGGGCATTTTAAAAAGATCAGTGACTTCTCGAGGAAATGGAATTTTTTTTGAACTATTTATACGTTCTTGCACACATAAACTAGAAATATATGGGTCAGAGCTATCCATGGCTCTATGATACATGTCGAGAATATTGTGCACTCTTGAATCCTTTCGAGCATGACCAGTTCGATCTTTTTTATAATATTTGTTTCGCGCCTCAGATGCATTTTCTGCAAGACAACCTACGGGTACTACTGAAGCCTCAATTATTTGTGAAGAATGCACTAATATTTTGTGTATTGTGGCAGACATCGGGTACCATTCGTAGTTTTGGAAAAATATTTCACTGGTTTTAATGCAATGGGCATGAAACCTTTGAGCATCAATTTCAAATTCAGAGGAGAGAACAATTAAGATTATGTGCAAATGTTTCAAAAAATCTATATTTATACTAGTAATAGATGCTAAAAGGTCCGTGCGATAAAATGCTCTTCTAGCTGTGTTGCCATCGTTGGTGTTGCCGCTGCCATTTGCTTTCGGCTTATCGACATGAAGACCCATTTGTAGCAAAAACTCTTTTTGAATTTTTTGTTTCTTTTCTGCCAGGATTCTCTTCTCTTCTGTTCCACGAACTTGCCATTTTTTCAAATCTAGCTTGTATGAAAGTTTTAAAACAAACTCGAAACTACGAATCCACGCATGCAGAGGGCTTATTCCATATTTCAATACGTCGCCCTTTGCTTCAAAATTAGGAGAATCAAAGTTTCTAATAGTTCGAAATTGCTTCGGACCTGCATGACAGATCGGGCATTGCTGTGAACTTTTAGTTTCTGTCAACACATTTAAGACTTTTCCATCTATTAATGTCATATATAAATTATATTTTACTTTAATTTTTTCCCCATTACTTAGTATGTATTGTAGTGGTTCCAACTTCTTAATCTGTTCATTTATGTTGTGGTTTTCAGTTAAAATGTGCTCTTTTGTTTCTTTAACAAACTCCACTTTTAAAGGCCTACAAAAGCGTACTGACTGAGGTGTACGGTTTATCCAAATATTATCACCTGCGGATGAAATTATCTTTATTGGAATGACTGATGTCACAAAAAGGCACTGATCGAAGCTTTCCGAAGTATTTTCGACAAATTTTTGTTTAAACAAGCTGTGACCGGTAGAACCATCAAACCCGTAGCTCAAAATTAGGATCGATTCTTCAACATCCATTCCACATAATACTTCATCTTGATATGCAAGAATTCTTTTAGCTGTGTGGTCTACCAAATTTTGCAACGAAACTTCGACTGAGCTTTCATTCGCTTTGATTTCATCCGGCCTACATTTTAATTTGCTTTTATAAACTTCATCATAAGTCGGATAAATATTACTATTGTGTTGTATGTTTAATTGACGCATATTTAAGTACTGCTTTTTAGTTAAACCGTTTTCTAACAAAAACATTAGAGCTTCATCAGGTGATACTGGCGTAACTTCTTTATGGCTACTATTAAGAACTTCTCGAATTTTGGATGGCCGATTTGGAGATTTAGCAACTTGTTGCAAGACAAATTTCAAATCCGTTGCCTGGGACTTTTTGGCAGATATAGAGGCAGCGTGAAGTAATAATTGCGCATTGTCTCCTTGCTGGGAAGCTAATTCGGAAGCTAATCTCCTTTTATTTCTTTCGCTGCTATCCTCATAACTCATTTTTGGTCGCCCGATAGCATTAATCTTTTTCGGTATAACAAAAATTGTTTCTCGACTCAACCATTCCTCATTATATTTTCTAAATGCTTTCTCATTTCTGGATTGTTTATCCCATTTATTTTTGATAAAATTAGATAAGTTACGAGCTTTAGTACATATTAATTTACTTAATTCGCTGTCAATTTCGTGTGGAATCATTTCTTTTATGTAATTCGAAACATTCCTGTTGTTTCTCAACCAAAACTCAAATATTTCAGAATTTTTGAACCTGAGTATTTCTACAAAAATATTAAAAATTCGTTCGTTAGCACTCAAATGCATACAATTTTATCATGACATAAAACTTGAGTTTTCTACCAATAATCACGTGTACATAGTTCAAATGACACTTTATAACATTTTTTGTTTTACTCCACGAAAAAGGACAAAACTCTTCAGAATTTAACAAAAATATACACACACAAAAACCACCAAAATATGTACGAAATACAAAGATTTAGCAAACTATATTTGTATGTAGTAAAAATACTCACCTCGGGTATTACAACTCATATTTAAAAAGTTTTTTTACAAGAATATATTATTAAGTAAACAGTTTTTAATTTTGTAAAAATTTTGCTTTTTCACTTGTGTTAACGCGTGCCAAAAAATTTGTAAACATTAACAGGTGTTTGTACATAAAAAGGGCTGCCAGCAGTAAAAATTTTTTTTAGCTTTTTCTTATCAATATGTTGGGTACTGAACACCATCAAAAAATTGTAAAAACTTAAAGTTGAAAAATTGACTTTTTGCCGCTGAAATCGCGATTTCGGCTATAGTGCATTGTCTGAGAACGATCTTTTGGTCATAAACCGTCAGTTATACATGTATCTACCGCACATATTTTATTTAATTGTTATGTCGCACATATAAAGCGCTCATGAGTAACAATACATTGGAATGGAAGACTGAAACTCATGTATCCTTTTTGAGGAAATTAAAATTTCAGCTCAACTGAAAATTTTAATACAGGCCTAAAATATAATTTCTAGTACATATGCGAGATTTTATTGCAATAGCAACAAGGAGAAGTCTGCGGCCTATATAACCAGCATTTTCCTATTATGATTTAACGAAAGACCCAAGACATAGCATGAGACATGTATGTAAACGCAGCAAGGATATCAACATAAAGTACCACTCTTAAATAATTGTGCATCTGAAAATTATTACAGCCAGAGTAATCGCCCAAGAACAATTAGCATTATCAAAATAAAACTTATGGTACAGTCTATGACCTCATGTCCTTTATCTTTATATAAAAATTACAAGTAGAGTAGTTGTCCAGGAAGATCGAAAATTTTATAAAGCTCTCAAAATGAAGATTTGTAATCAATTCCTTCAGGTTATGGCTACTGTCATAATTATCGCCCAAAAATTAAAATAATTTCAATAAAGTCAAAAAATATTGCTTGTTAGAGATTTTGCTGTAGTCGCATTAAGGATATATTTACCACCCACCCATATATCCCATGATTACTAGCATAGTAATCACCCAAGAGCCATGAAATGTTAATAAAAATCTTGCATTAAACTAAACACGGCAACTACATCCTTATATCATTTTTCTTCTTGATGCACATTGTTGTAATCTAAATAAAAGTTTAATAAAAGTCTTAAAACGAAGATTGTAATAATTTGCCTCAGGCTGCTCCTACTGACAGAGTAATCGTCAATGACCAATAAGGATTTATTTATTGGTCCTTGCAAATATTGCTTGAAATCTATGAATTGCTTTGAAGACACATCAAACTTTTTTTATCATAGTGAACAATAATTATAGGTTGTATGTAACATATTTTTTTTTTAATCACAGCAAGCAAAAGTCTACCACCAACAAGGAAAGATGCAAAGTTAATAGAAATATTAGAAATATTTATAAATTACAGATATGCGAAGTTTCGTTGTGATATCGGCATATACATATATCCTGTTCATTCGGATGGTGTTTACGGACGTCATCGCCCACGAAAAATTTTAATTTAATTGAAATATCAGTTTATAGCTTGAAATTAACGTACAGGGACATGTGTAGCACTAGCTTATAATAATAATACACATGATATTCGTTTAAAGGCAAACAAAATATTCAATAAGGGTCTCTTTCAGCGTATAACGTGGCAAGGACAAATCTGCCACCGTTACATCCGTTTTCTTCAGATGATGAAAAAAGCCATAGCAGTAATCCAATAGCAAAGAAAATTTATTGAGTCTTATGACGTTTTCTTTTTCGATCAATATGCAAAAAATTTATTTATAAAAAAGTCTGTTTATAAATTTGCGTGATTTTTCCTAATAAACTTGAGCTTAATGTTGAGCACTATATGTTTTTTTATCTCCTTTAAACGTCAAACAATTTTACACTTCGTATTAGAAAAAAATGCCATTAGTGAACATATTTCAGCGTTCACCCCACTGTGCAATGATCGCCGTTGCTAAAGCTATAGCTTTTTTTCATTGTATTTGTATCTAACAGTTGTTTGTTTTAGTTCTTGCCATCCATTAAATTTATTTGTATTTGTTTTGCATGACGTTCTCAATACTGCATGACTTTATAATTAAGCTGCGTCATAGATGATTTTATATAAAATATTTACAGTCAAATAAAAAGATTCAGCTTCAGCTACAGATGCTCTGTTTAAGCATTTTATTTATGCGTTTATAAATACATACATACATACGTATTTATATTCGTATATGAATGTATTTTAAAGAACGTGAAAATATAGAATAGAACAATATTTTGTATTATTAGCAACAATAATGGTTTAAATGTTATAAAAAAAAACTATTAAAATCTGCGAAACGAATTAAAAAGTCAATATAAATAATTAATCTTTCTGTTATTAGCAAAAAAAAAAAGAACAACTACCAAGTTAAATGCTATATACGGTCGTGCCAAATGGTATACAACCACCCCCGAATAGTTTAGAAGAAATAAAAATGAGCCCCTTCATTATAAAGTTATTAAATGCAAAGGGTTTTCCAATAGAAGAGAGGAGAAATTAATTGTGTGTAGCGGAAATGACTGCAGTCTATCAAATATGTTGTCAGTTGTACCCCAAAGGAAAAAAGAACTTCTAAAGAATTCAATAAGATCCACAACTTGTGATCCGGCAAAAGTGATAATTCGGATAATTTCCCAATCATTTCATGGTGGGCTTTTCCCGTTAAGATGTTATCCTTTTTGGAATCTTTACATTGGATCTGAAGTCATGTTTAAGGTGTTGAGAAATAATGATTTTTTTGAACTACTTCAAATGCTATTCATGTCACAGTGTTACATATATTTAATTTTTTTTATTTTTGTCAATTGGACTTAAACTTGGAAATATTATTTCTACATGAAACGTGTCAGCGGTTGGTGATTAACACTTCTGCCACATGAGCATATAAAATAGTAAGAGCACTCAGTTAATATACATATACAGAAAGATTAAATGTCTTGGGAGAGATAGAGTTCGAAAAGGCTTCTTAAGAAGTCATGAAAATGCAAAGATTTTGATGCAGAAATATATGCAAAATTTAGCTGATTTGAAGCATAGTCTGGTCATTATAAAGTTCTCTTTCTTATGATCTTTACCGAATTATTCTCAAGTTAACTTCCTAGGAAGTAGAAAAAATGTTCTAGCGGATGCTTTAGAAGTAATGGAATTGTCAATCCTTAAGAACAACTTTTTTACTGGGTTCAGTCACCGATGGCAATTCCTGATGGCAAGTTGCAAGCTTGAGTAGCAAAAAATATTAAAATTTTATTATTTATTCTCAAGTGGGCAGGCCAATCACCCCAAAAAAAGAACTTAAACGCCTCAAGAAATAAGTATATTCTCTCCACATCGCTCGTAATGGCGAACCCTTTATATCTATATCATTTACTTTACAATCAGCTCCACTCATAAGTTGCAAATTTATTTAAAAAGATACCATTTAATAAAAGTTTATGGATGCTGTCTGCTGCTCAAATTTAACTTTTGACCTTCTCATACGAATTGAAAACAAAAAGCCCACTAGATATTTTCAAACAAATTGAAAACATTATTTCCAATTTGTGATTACGATATTAATTTTGATTTTATTATTTCTTAGGGAGCACAACAATAGGAAATGTTGAAGGTCAATATTTTATGGTTTGAAATTTCGTTCAAATATAAATTTCAATATTAAAATCGGCTGCTGTGTACTAGACACTAGAGGTCGCTTATCGCTCTTAACTAATTGCTAAAGATTTGTTACTCACTAATTAATAAAAAGTGAAGAAACTGTTTATTTTTTCTTTCTTTGTTTTAAAAATAAAGAAAATAATAATAAAAAATATATATGTAAGTACATATAAGAATAATAAAAACAAAATCAAAGTATTTTTTCTGTTTGTATTATTTATTCTTGCCACTCGTACGACTTGTAATTGTTTTCATGTTAATTTCAAAGGCTGCAAGGAATGAAAAGAATGAAATCTTTAAAAAATTAATTTTGTTTAAAGACATAACAATAAGTTAGCTGTTTACAAAATGTTATACAACTCAATTGTGTTGGAAGTCTGGTTTTTTATAAAAATTTTTATTTAACACAATCTCGTATTTCAATACCCTGATGGAAAATGTTTGGTTTGATAACAAAGTAAATTAATTGTCAATAGATGAAATGAAAATATTTTAAATATTATGCAAGATTTTTTTATAAAATTATAATTTTGCAACAAAATTATTATTTTCTTGATCTTTTAAAATTGTAGTTAATAAATATTTATTCTTAAAAAAGCTTGTGGTATTATTTTTCAATAAATTCATAATAAAATTAATTCAATAACTCGACTCTTCTAAGGACGCCTTCTTCAAGTAGAATTTTATCTAGCAACAACAAATTGATAACAAATTTGTTTTTACAATAGAAAAAATTCAAATAAATTAAGGCAAGGAAAACAAAAAAAAAAATTGTCATTTCAAAGATATAAGAATATATTTGAATTTGGAATGATTTTCCGTCGTCCATCATCAAATTTGGTTTGTAGATAGACCGGCTTCGGTTATGTGCCATGTTCAGTGTTTTTTTTTTCTTTCATTAATGAAAATGGCACATAGTCGAAACAGATCTGTTTACAAAACAAATTTGAAAAGGGAGAGCGTAAAATCATTTCAAGCAAACCCTGTCGAAATTTCCAAGAAAATTTTTATTTCAATACAATTAAATTTATCCTGGTATTCAATCACTTGATGGTTGATTATTTATCTGAATTATTTCCAAAACAATTTTAGCTTAGTCCTTAATGAATTTTAGTGCCATTTTCGCATTTCGGCAGCGAATCGAAAAAGTTATTGTTGTTTTAGATTTATATATTTTCCAACTGATAGTCGTATGTCTGATTCCATATCTTCTTGCTGCCATTTTCTTCGTAATTAAGTTGTAATTCCCCTCCATATTAATATTATTATTAAATCTTCTTTCTTCAAATTCCGCTGAAATTGTTTTTAACTTTGTTTTGTCTATTCTTCGGAATGGCAAGTTTTGTTTTTATTTAAAAAAATCTTTTTATTGTAAAACTAAATTTTTATTCGTTATTGTTATACTGATTTTGCCCTAAAGAAGTCGCTTAAAGCCGCCTCGAAATATTGAATTAGTTCTATATTAACTTTTGCAAAAAATTTTAAATAAAAAATAGTACCTTGAGCTTAACAAAGGATGAGTTTCATTTAGTACAACAATAAGTGAATTGATGACTAGTATTTCGCCAATGAAATCAAATGGTTGTTTTTTGAACTTTCTTTTCAAATATACACCAATCATTAAAAAAAATTTTCTTATTTTATTAAAGGCATTTATTGTAACGAGTTCTAAGAAAACATACGTCATTACGATGTAACCAAATCGTAACGTATAAAAAAAATCATACTCATTTCTTATGGTTTAATATACTCAGTTCACTGATTTTCCTTTTCAGTTGGCGATTTATTCGTCGAATTTACGATATGACAACATAGACAAAAGGTTTACGTTATGACGTAAGAGTAGGCGAACTGTAAGTCGAAAGACACTTTATCGAACGAAAATGAATGACTACTTTTCGTTCGCTTAAGTTTTCTTTCGACATCGAGGAATAAGCCGATAGACAACGAGTCAAAAAGTAGTACAACGTAATGAAAAATTTTCAAATTCAATTGCGCTAAAATTTAAATCATTAATTGTAGATAAGTTTTTCACACGAATTTCACATAATTAAAATGTCATAAATATACCCCACTTAGTGTGCTTTATGTGCACAGGGAGAGAGAGAGAGAGAGAGAGAGAGAGGGGGGGAACGCTCATTGTCATTCTCCTGTATAATTTAAAATTTCATAATTTTAATTAAAGTTTACATTCATTTTGATCTCTGGAACTTAAATTGCTTAAGAAATATGTGCTTGTACTTGTCTGTATTATTTGTAGTTTATAAGTGCGACACGTCAAGCATAATTAATTCCCAATTTGCCGTTTGTTGAACAAAAAGCGAAAAAAAAATTAATTTTACTTTTTTATTATATTTGTTATTTTCCCTGTAGTTTCTTTTTATTGCTGTTGCTTATATTTTAATATGATTTCTGATATTTTGAAGCGATTTCAATCAAGTGGTGGTTGAATGGTTGTCTGAATGACTGACTGACTGACTGGCTGACTGGCAATATGGATGTAGTATATTGAACAATAACTTTATGCCTCATAGTGTTGATGGTGTTTTTTAATTCAAGTAGAAGTATTAAATTCGGAAAGATTGTTAAGGAAAAAATCTCATAAACATTGTTTATTATATTTAGGTATATACTATATAAATCCAAACTAAATATGTATATTTATTATAGTCGCTTACATTCAAGTTGAGCTTTTCTTTATTGTAAATAAATTATAATTTTTGTATTTGCGAACTATTGTTTGTGTATAAAACAGTTGTTTTATACGTTTTTTATTTAAAATAAAAATTTATTCAATTTATGTAATAATTTTCTTGGAAAAATAGGAAAATGATATTAGAAAAATCTTGCTATACTATAGAATTGAGCGAAGAATTAATTCATTTTAATAACAATTGTTAGAAATTAATTTAAAAAAATTTAACAGTAAGTGCCTCTACAGGATGGAAAGTTGCAAGTAACAGAACTAAAAATTCTTATCTGATTAATTTTTTAAATTTTTTCCTAATATTATTAGATATATTTGTGTCAATCAAATTGTGGTTGTTTTCAAATTTAATTTATTTTGAACTTTTAAGGCATAAAATGTTAATAACTGAATACACTATGCCCATCATCATTACAAAAAAGTTATTATGTTCCCTCTAATAATAAAAGGGGTTCCATCAAACACTTCCTATTTTAAAATTTAAATCAAACAAAGTGTGTGTGTGTGTGATATAATTACAATATTTATTCATTAGAAAGGCCTACCGAGCCATTATGTATGGAATATAAACCTCGTGTAAATGTCTGCCCCCGACTTCGGTGACTCTGGCACATAAATCAGTCTAAATTTGACCGATTTCATGGGTTATGTTGGCTTTGAGTGCAACTTTGGTTTGTGGGTTATTCGTATAGAGCTGCGACTTAAAAAAAAATCCACAAGAAAAAGTCTACCGGATTCGAACCGCTTGATCTCGGTGTAGACAGTTCACATCACCTACACGTGAGATTACCATGCGCTCGTGCATAATGTCCAAAGAGGCATGAGATGTGTGGCCATCTCCTGATGAAACCACTTATCGTTGGTGTCCATATTATCCAATTCAGGCTAAAAGAAGTTGATAATCATCGACGTATAGCGCTCGTCGTTGACGGCCTGGTCAATGTCGTTCTCAAATAAATATGGACTGATGACGCCGCCAGCGCAAAAAAAAGACATTTTCATGTGGATTGGTATTGTCCCAAATTCGACAATGTTGTTTCAAAAACCGACCTCATCGCTGAAGATGAATTTTTGATGAAAACTAGGGTCACACATCATTGTAAATGGTAGTTCACCTTCAGCTCCTGCTTCAGTTGACTTTTCTATGGGTCCAAGCGCAAGTCACGGCGTCAAATTTGCCCAGTTGTGGTCTGAGAAAGGACGAGTTCTTGTAATCGATACGAATTTGATTGTGTCGGATCTCAAGGAAAGCAGCGCTGTTTTCAGCAGTTCCTACGGGTGGTGATTCATTGTGTACTGAACCTGTGGACTCAAATTTATCTACCACACTGCGAATAGTCCTCCCGGTAGGACGATTATGGCGACCGCAAAATAAGCGAATTGAGCGGAACGTTTTTCGAACGGAACACCCATTTTGATACAACAATTTTATAATTTACACGTGTTGTTAAACGCTATATCCGTCCTTGATGATTTGACAAAACAGACTGAATAAATAACAACCAATTTGACATTTGACTCATTATAAGGTTGAGCCAAATATGCCATGTCCGCTGTAAAATATTTTAAGCATTTAAGGCAAAACTATATTAAAAATTTGTACACAATTGTATTATATTATTTGCAATAAATTTAGTTAAAACCATATGAAAACACAACTGCAACGAAGGACGAATTTTTCGTTGCAAATATGCGCCGTTGGAAATTAAACTCATTTGCACGCAATCATTGCGTCGGACGAAATTCGTTGTACGTAACGAATTCTGCGATAGGGTTATTCTTATTTCCTATGCTGTTGAACGACGAACTGCGAGTAAATGTCACCAAAGCGACTTTTTATATGAAAAATTTATATTGTTATTTATAGAATATTAAATAACGTTTAACTTGTCTATGATTTAAGCTCCAACTCACTGATGAATTGATAATTGCAAAAGTAAATAAAAGTGAATATTGGTTTAATATAACATCCAAACATTATTTAACTGTTCAGAGAAAAACAGAACAGAGACTTGGAAGGCAAAATTAGCTTGGGTCATGGCAGAAAACGTTGGTGAGGATCAATGAAGCTTATAGATCAGCTGCCAAAGTTTCCTCCAGTATTGGGACAGTGTTTCTTTAAACAAAATAAAGTCTATCTATCCATCACAATTTCAGTTCCATTAAGGAAATAGTCATAATTTTTGTCCTTAAATATGCCGAATGGATCATATGTAAGCCAAAGGATTTTTTAATTAGGACACCATCTCCCTGTTAATCACTGGCTTACTAAAGAAAAGCTTAAAATAACTTTTTTAAAGCAATAAATGCTTCGATAAATATTTGTTATTATTTACACTATTTTATGAATAAATTAAAATTCAAATAATTTCAAACTTAAGTGACAATAAAAGCTCTTTTCTTCTTAATTGTGATACAGTCGACAAAATTTATGTAACAAATTGTTCAATACGAATCCGTCGTGCTGTACGAAAATCGCTGGTCGTCCTAGTTGCGTTTATAGTAAAAGTTTGAATAAATTAAAATTATATATATATTTTTTTAAATTTATTAAAAATAATTAAAAAGAATGCCAATGGAATGCATGCGGTATAATCCACATTGACTACCCTCAAAAGAATAAGACAATCAATGATGAATATTTTGCCCATTTATTGCGTCGATTCAATGGGGATTTGTAAAAAAAACAACCGCATTTGGCCAAGGAAAAAGTTCTTTTCTACCAGGACAGGGGTGCACACACGAAATTCCATGAATTAGGCCACGAATTGCTACCTCATCCATCGTATTTAGCTCCGAGTGAATCTTTCCTGTTTCTAAACCTGAAGAAATGGCTCGACGGAAAAAGATTTGACTCCAACAATGAAATACCTATTTTTCTGGCAAAAAAAAATTATTTTTTGAAAAGTATAAAAAAAATTGGAGAAACGTTAGACAAAGTGTATAGAGCTCAAAGGAGACGGTGTTGCAAAATGAAATATAAAAAAAAATCATGGACTTATTAAACCGCCCTCGTGAGTTAATATTTCTATACTTAAGTGACTTTCTCAGTATTGGATTGAGGATATAATACACGCAAATATCTTATAATATTTTTAAAAAATCTTCAACTAATTAAATAACAGAAGAAAAAAATTATGTTTTATTTAATTATAACATATTTGAATTTATTATATCCTCAAGCCAATCGATCTTGAAGACGATATCCAAAGGAGGTGTTGAAATATTTTACAATGTTTGATGTTTGTCGAACCGACCCGTTTTGCTGTCCGGAAGATCGCCATCACCCAACTTTGCTTCTTACCACACCGTTTCCGAAGAAAAAATCAGTAAGAAACGTATGTAAATTTTTCTGTTTCAAACGTACAAATTTTATTCTTCTTAATCAGCTATTGTGTGATATAAAATGGGTTGATACACTGTCACTCAATAATGACGGAAGTGATTTCGAGCATGCTGTTCAAAGATTTTATTCTCTGCTTAAGGAATGCATAACAGCAACTACTCCACTAATGAAAATATTTAATAGTAACCGCCCTCCTTGGTTTACCAGTATATTGTCTTGGCTCAAAAATAAGCGAAATAGACTTCATAAAAAGTTTATTAAAAGCAATAGTCCTCTTGACCGTTTTCAATATAAAATTGCATGTAGTCACTTCAATATTGAAAACAAGAAATGTTATGAGAGTTACTTGTGTAAAATGAAATCTAACATTAAAAATAATCCTAAAACGTTTTATAAATTTGTTAAATCAAAACGGAAAGTTTCTTCATATCCTACTACAATGAAATATAATGGTACTTCATACTATAATGATACTGATATTGCTAATAGCTTTGCTGAATTCTTTGCCTCCACATTTTCATCAAACACGTATAAAAAATCATCGTACCCATACGATATTACGTCTAATTCTCCAATATATATCTCTTCCTTAGATGAGGCAACAGTCCTTAGTAATATAAAATTAATAAAGAGTTGCGATAAGCCTGGTCCTGATGGTATTCCGAGCGTTATATTAAAAAAATGTGCTGAATCACTGGTCAAACCATTGACGTATTTATTCAACTGCTCGCTGAAATATGGTTTATTTCCTAGTTGCTGGAAGGAATCTTATATAATTCCCTTTTACAAATCAGGCACCCGTAACAGCGTAACAAATTACAGAGGTATATCAAAATTAAATGCTATTCCTAAACTGCTTGAAAAAATAATAACTGACTGCCTTAAACACGAAATATCGTCGATAATTTCTCCAGCGCAACACGGATTTTGTAGTGGTAGATCTACATTGACAAATTTGATTGAATTCACAACATATGTAAACTCAAGCTTTTATAACAGCCAACAAACAGATGTTATTTATACTGATTTCAGTAAGGCTTTTGATAAAGTGAACCATGAGCTATTGATTGAAAAGTTGTATGCTATTGGATTTAACGGAAATTTCCTGCAGTGGATTGAATCCTACTTAAAAGGTCGTAAACAATGTGTTATATTTAACAACTCAAAATCTCAATATATTGAAGTAACTTCTGGTGTTCCTCAAGGTAGTCACATTGGGCCTATTTTATTTTTGCTCTTTATCAATGATCTTCCTAATGTTATACAATACAGTAATATACTGCTCTATGCTGACGACGTTAAACTGTTTTTAAATATTGCAAAACAAGATGACTCCACGAATCTTCAAACAGATTTAGATAACTTTTATGATTGGTGTAAAATTAACCATATGGATCTTAATATAAGCAAATGTAAATTAATGACATATACAAGATACTCTCCGCTTTCAACGACATATTTTATTAATGGTGCTCGACTTATTGCTGTCGATTCATGCTTAGATCTTGGAATATACTTCGAAAAGAAACTAACGTTCAATACGCATGTAACGTTCGCCGTAAATAAAGCTAATTCTGTTTTATTTTTCATTAAAAGATGGTCAAAAGAATTTAATGATCCGTATATAACCAAAGCTCTTTTCATATCCTTGGTAAGACCGATACTCGAATACGGATCCGTGGTATGGGACCCGCAGTACAATTTATATGTAAAGAAAATCGAATCTGTTCAAAAGCAATTCCTTTTGTTTGCTCTAAGGTCTCTTCAATGGAATACAGCTGAACATTTGCCGCCATATAGAAGTCGATTAGCACTTATTAATATTCCAACGTTAAAAAGTCGAAGAATTATATACAATGTTGTTTTTTTCATAAACTTATTTCAAGGAAAACTCGAGTCAACCTATCTTCTGAACCAAATCGTAATTAACGTCCCTGGAAGGCAACTGAGATTATATAGTCCTTTACACCTAAAGTTCCATAGAACGAATTTCCTGAACTTTGATCCAATGAGAAGAATCTGCTCAGAAGTTAATAAATTTTACAGTCAAATAGATTTGTCTGATAATGTAAATATTACTAAAAAGAATCTAATTAACTATCTTAACTCAAATAATTATATATATAACTGTTTGTAACTATTATAAAATATATGTATGTTATCGTTTTAATTTCTCAGCTGTAAATATTAGGTGCAAATAAATAAATAAATAAATAAAAACTTTTTAATAAATTTTGTTAAAAAGAATCATTTTAAAAATCCGATTATATAATATTAAACAGTATAATAGTTCGCTTTAAAATACTTTAAACAGTACGAAACAAAGGGGGAGGGAATTCACAAGGTATGCTAATAATGAAATAGTATTATAAAATTTTTTAACCAAATTTTTTTAAGCTACAGCAAAACAATGAAAAAATTTTTAGAACATTATGACAATATGACTGATAGCATACCTTGTGAGTACCTTAGTTTATTATTTATTCTATAGTCTATGCTTATCATGATCACAGTAATTATATTATGTTCTATGGCTGTTTTTTTAATATTTTTTAAAATTTCATTCATCCTACCAACAAACTCTATGGCACAATATTACAACTATCTATGATTTTTTTGGGAGATATTGGATTGGTATCGTCCCAAAATTCAACAATTTTGTCTGTTGACATGCTCATTCATCGAAAAACTGTCCTAATCGCTAAAGATTATTTTTTTTATGAAAATTGGAATCAGTTTCCAATTGCTCCAGAGTCCATTCAGCGAACACACGTTGTTATCTATGGTCGTTTACCTTCAGGTACTGTATCAATTGAATTTTGTACGGTGTAAAAGGCTTGTAAAAGGCCAAGTTCTTCTGATCGACGCGAATTCGACTGCCTCGGAAGCCGCCGCTGTGAATAATCGTCTCCGTTAGACGACTATAGCAAACGTCAAATGGGCGAAGCGCGCGGAAAACTCATTTTGATGAAGCAAAATGCGAGATTGTCATATCAGATTCTAAAGAATTTTTTAGGGTCGATTTTTTTATTTCACCAAAGTGTGACGTTGCAACATTTCGTTTTGATGAAATAAAAAATTAAGTTGTTTAATAATTATTACAAAACTGTTGATATATTTATGCATCAAAGATGAATGAAAATGAAGTCATATTCTGAGACTGGGTAGAATTGCAGAAATAATCAAAAATTCCCTATTAGAACTTGAGCCCATATTTTAAATATAATATTTCTACTGTTCCACTAAAACAACTCATGTACGGGAATTTCATCATATTTTCAAACAACTGGTGTTTGAGGGGTTAAATAAAAATAAAATTTACTTAAATAGATTTATTTAAATAATTATTTATTATACACGTACTTATTTTGTTATGAATGAATATTTTCCTATAATAATTTGTCTACTTAACGAATTAAAAAAATTGTTCTATCGTTTCAAGATTTAATTTGCAAATAATACCAACCAAGTGAACTCGCATTTATTTTTAAATTAATTTCTTCCCCACTTTTTACACAGCGTCATGGAAAATACAAATTTTTACGTTTGCTAAATGTAAATAATATTATTTAATTTAATTTTTTTTATAAGAATACAACAGAAACAGCTTTAAAACAAATATTGCATGTTATTTGCACTCTTTGTTTATTTCTATGAGAGTGTGTTAATAATTTAGGAGAGTGTGTTAATAATTGATTGTATATTTTACAATTCAATACAACAATTTATAACATTGTCAAGAGATTTTGTTTGCTTTTTTTTGTTGTTTTATAATAGACTTGAACTTTTCAAATAGAACTGAAAACACAATGTTGAGATGAGAAAAATTTATTAAAATTTTTGTTTGGTTTAAAATTCAAATAAATTTCAAAATTATTAATTTATTTAAAATTTTATGAAATATCTTTAAGTAGTAAATTTCCATTATCAAGTAATATTTATAAAAAAAACTCAGTCAAACAGTGCTAACAAAAATATCAAAGAAGCCTTTCTAAAAGACCTCGCTCAGATAATCATGGGTGTTGGAAGACCCAGCAGCTCGTATTGGCACCAAAGAGCTTAAATATTAAAAAAGGAATTGTGAAATATTTCGGGAATGCTGTAATTTTTTTTAAATTTTAAAAGCAAAACTCAAGAAAATTATCTTTAGAAACATGAGAATTTTTTTAAATTTCATTCAAATAAATTACACCTATTCCCCACTTTACACGGAACATAGGTTTTTCATAAAAATTAAACCTTTCGGAATGATGTCCCTTATTTACAATACTTGGTAATAGTGTGATACCGAAAAAAATTTGAAATGATTCTAAGCATTTTTACTGCTTCTAAAAATCCATTAGAGCATATTTTCGACTTCCCAAGAAGTCAAATTGGTAAATTTAAAAAAAAAATCATCTTTACATACCAGTGAAAATCCCTTCTCGATTTTGAAAACAATTTGAAAAATAATACTATTTCCTTAAAATCGAAAAGAAAATATTTATTTTCTTTAATAGTAATAATTGATACTCATGCAATTACTTTTCCTATAAGAAAAAAGAAATCGTGATTATTGACGAGCTTATCCCCTCCCGAGTATGAAGTCTATCCCCAGTGGTAAATAGCCAAACCCAATTTAATAAATTTATTTTTAATTTTTTTAAGTTGTAAAAAATTTAATTTTTTAAACACATGAAAAATAACTTCGCATAAAAAAACGAGAACATTCTTTGTAAAACATTGAAAATCATCTGAATTTTAATTACTTCTGCATCACAATTTCAGCATTTTAATGATATTTTGGGAACCCCCTTTTTTACCGAATAACAAAATTTAAAAAAAAATGCACGAATGGAAAATCATTTCCAGTATCAGAGTCAGACCGCTGAAACCATTAATAAGACTAAAAATTAAAAAAAAATTGGTCATATTAAGTCGTACAAAAAAATTTTTTTTAATCACTATCGTGACATATAATCAGAAATCTCTAAAATTAAATTTTTTCACGACAATGCCTCTCAAAATGTTGGCTAAATATTTAAGAGAATTAAATTAAAATAAACAAGTCTTCAAATTAAAAGGAACTGGTGCTAGAATAAAAGAACGTATTTAATTTCTAAAATTCCTAATTCGGAAAGAAATTTCATTTTAATCAAAAGGTGACATGATAATGATATATAGCACTCGAATTTGGATAAACGCATTGATTGCAAGAAATCACTCACGTCTTTTCGTTTTCACCTGGATTTTGTAAGGAAATCAAATGAAAATTCGTCTATCAAAATATCTATCAAAAAATTTTACGTAACATTACATGACGCTTTTCATATTGGTTTGCTGGTTTTGTTATTTTTTTTTTTTTTGCTAATTTTTTTTCTTTGTAAAAATAATATGAAACATCTTAATATTTAGAAAATTTTTTAAAAATTATATCAAATTTCTTTCCGTATTATTTGCTATTTTTATCATATTTTCTCATATTACTTGAATTTTTAGGAAGTCTTAGAATTTTAGTGTGAAATGGGCGCTTTGTCCAACATTTCTCCAATTTTTTCAGGTTTGGAAACAAGAAATAGTCACTTGGAGAATAAGGCGGATGAGGGAGCAATTCATGAAATTTCGCCATAGAAACTATACAGTGTCCATCCTTGTATTATCCTGGTGGAAAATAACTTATTTTTTGGCCGAATGCGGTCGCCTTTTTTCAAATCCCCATTAAATCGACCCAATAAATTGGCATAATATTTATCATTGATAATTATAATCTTTTGAAGATTGCCAATGGCGATTATACAGCGCCAATGTCCAAAAAAAAAAACGATAGCATTGATTTTATTGGCTTACAAATCCATCTAGGCTCTCTTCTGCTGCCTAGTCTCTGATGTGTTGTACCGATCCCAAACACTCCTGCGAAGTTGTCACATGATTGCGTTTGCGAGTCGATTGTGAGCAAATGCGGCACCCTTGAAGCCTATGGCTTCCTTCCGCAAGCTCTCGCACTTTCAATGGCCGATCTGCCAGCACCATAACGTTCGGCATCTTCCTTCGTTGTACGGCTACAACGTAATTCAGTAGAACACACTTTCACCATTGAATTTGATGGTACAGAATTCCCACAGTATTTATCAAGATCAGACTTGGGTTGAGTGGTGGTTTTTTTCCGCAAAAACTAATGCTTAATGAGCTCACGAAATTCTCCATATTTTTCCTTTCCTCGTCAAATCACGCGGTAGTGTAACGTATTTTTTATTTGAGTTGTTTTGAGCGAAAAGTTTTATACCAAGGACATCAGTTGTCAGTTTAAAAAAATGGAAACAGTTCATAAAATTTTCCACAAAAAAAAAAAAAAAAAAATTATAAAATTTGCGAAACGGTTAAGGCTTGAAAAAAATATCAGTTAATGGCTAAAAAAGACTACAATAAAAAAAACGAAAATAATATAACCTTTCCCAAATGAATTAAGAAACTCTAAAACTTTAAAATAAGAACCAAAACATAAGAATGATAAGCGTCCCGGTCCTCGGAATGTGAAAGAATATCTAGTTGCAACATTTATATTGAAAACGAAAATAAATTTTAAATGAAATTAAGAAGAAAAAAACTAAAATAAATAAAAAAAAACTATAAATATTCGTACCTTATTTTAAACGAAAATTTTACAAAAATTAAAAAAAAATTGGAAAAAGATTTCTGAAAAAGGTGTAATAATTGCTGAAAAACCACTTCAAAGGCAGAAAGGCTGGCAAACTTGATATAATTGATAAAATGAAATATATTCAGTAAAACCAATAATTCTACAGGACTTCTTCTAAAATTGTTAGAAAAACAGTTTTTTTAATGAAGAAGAACGTATCACCTTGTCAAAATTTAAAAAATCAACTAAATGCCACAATTATTTCTAGAGATATTAGAAACATTTTCATCACAATATATTTGTTATATCACTTGCGAATGATAGATTAGCCTTTTGAAGGATAAGAAATGTTATAGTACTTCAATATATAAAATATTTCTATTGGTAACAAAAATTTATCAATAGATTATGTTCAATTATTTGAGCTTTTTAAAACCTCTTTATTTAAATTTATTATTATTTATTTCTTTATTATTATCTCAATATGTCGGTACCCTTTGGACATCTTCTTCACCTTTTCTGGGAGGAAATAATTATATTTAATTGACAACAAAAAAGATTTTTTTGATTTATGTTCATAAATGTTTTATGGTTCTGATATACTAATATATTTTTTTATAAATTACAAATTCAAATTCAAATTTTTTTTTGTGTCTTGTAAATTTAATATAAATTAATTTCCCTCCACAGAAATATTGGGATAAAGATTTATAAACTTCAATTAATCCTTAAGCTTGAATAATACAATAGGCAATATATGGTATTTTCCCTGAAAACTGGAAAGGGTCTATAATATGAAAATGAAAAAATAAAATAAAACACACTAATAAATGCGAAGTATAGCGTCCGATAAACACTCTAAAGACTTGTGAAAAAATTATAGAAAATTTAGTAAAAAATCAGTTAGAAGACTATAAGAACAACACAAATTATTATCGAAATATCAACCAGGTTTTAGAAAGAACTACTCATTTGAAATAATAATCAACTATTTGATAAATGAATGGAAATATAAGAAAGTAGATTCTATTCCTTGACTTCAGAAGAGTTTTTGAAACAATTGACAGAAATACACAATTACAAAAACTTTACAAATATGGTATTCAAAATAAAGAACTTAAACGGTTTCAGTCATATTTAACAAATCGTAGGCAAAAAAAAAAAAAAACAGTATACAATCGAAAGCAATAGAAAATAAGTATGGAGTGTTCCAGGGCTCAATTTTAGGTGCCCTTTTATTTATAATATTTGTATATTAATGATATGGGAAAAAATGTTACAAATATGTAAAATAATACTATATGCAGACGACATTCTTATTTTCACTGAAGCAACAACATGTGAAAAATGTTATGAAAATTTAACAACAGATATGCAAAATATAATTAAATGGTTAAAATTGAACAAACTATAATTAAGTGAAAATAAAACAAAAAAGTAATGGAAATAAACATGAACACTAATATACCATATGCAATAAGTAATGTAATAATAGAAAAAGTCAATAAAATTAAATATCTTGGTTTCATAATTGACAATAAATTAAAATTAAAAAAAACACATTGAATATATTTGTAAAAAAATCGAAAAGAAAATAGGGTTCGTTAACCGCATGAGAAACAGAATGTCAACTATCACATCGATCAACATGTACAACACTATACTGTACACATGGTGCACAGGTCAAGACTACAAAAATTACAAATTAAAGTGATGAAAGGAATAGTAAAATCCAACCGATTCACACATCAATAAATTTTATGCAAGATACACTAATATGGCTTAATACCTATACACCAAAGATTAAAACTTAACACCATAAATTTCATTCGAGAAATGAAGATGGGATTTGACTTAACAATTGTGATATATTGGAGAGGTTCAACCGTATAGGCTAAGGAATGCCCAAGATTTTAGGCTCCAAAGAACAGATACAACTGCCATGCAGACAACATTATTTTATAAATCACTAAATGAATACAATACAAAGCCAAATTATTTAAAACATGAGCAAAATGTAAATATTTTTAGGAAAAAAATTTTTAGATTTTATTAGAAATCCTAATAATGAACAAAGCGCACACATGTAATTTTTTTATAAAAATGTTTTATAAAGTACTACAAATGCTACTAAATGAATAAAAAATAATAATTTAAATTCAACAATTGAATATAATACATAGTTGAAAACGAGTAGAAAAATTTATAAAAAGAATTTACCAATAAATATATTGTAAAAATCTCAATAATTTAGTTGAAGATTATTAAGAATATATTTTTCTTAAATTTAGCCCAGCAGAGCTATTTTTAAGAATTTATACCCAAATATCTAAGAAAAATTTATATTTTTTTACAACAAAACATATAATTATTATTACAACAATTTTATAAATACCTTTAATTCCTCAACACTCATACGTTCGGTGGACAGGAAAAATACCTTTTCACTTTTTTGCACTAGATATTAGCAAAAATTTTTAATGAATTTTTACTTAATGAAATGAAAATTGCGCCAATTTGTTTTCATAAATATTCTTTTTTGCCTTTTTTTAAATTTTTAACCACTTCTTTAATTTTATAATACTATATATATTTTTTAACAAAATCTTTTTTTAACGCCACAGTCTGTTAATTTTTTTTAAGATGCTTTATTATCTGTATTTGTTATTTTTAAATACAACTTTTTCTTAACGATTCCTCCTCTTTACTAAGTTTTTTCTAAACACTATTTTTAACATAAATTAAAAAAACAAAACTTAATATCTCATTGGCCCCTTTATTGGTTCACAAGCTTACACTTTCACACAAACGTTTACGTATTGAATTCCGGCTTAAATTATTTGACAAAAAAATATAAATAAATTATACATATGAAAAAGAAAAATATCTAGTCTCAAAATAGAAACAGACTTTTTTAAAGCAACAACAACAATATAAACCAAAAATGCCAATTAAAAAGTTACTTGATTCATTTAAATAAATTTTCTTAATTTTTTGCCTTGCAACACACTCACATGAACAAGAAGAAAAAAGTTTTTCTTTAAAAATGTTAAACAAAAAAATTGTATTTTCTTTTTTTATATGTCAGTATATGAATTTATTTTGCTTGATTGCAAACAAAAACTTGCTGCAGAAATTTGTTAGACCGTTCGGCGCTACGGTTTAACTACAACTGATTATTTTCAAACAATTGTTTAACACAAATACGCTTAATACACTCGGGCCGCGGTATTACCAACAACTGAACCAAACATTACGACTATCAGCTCAGCCAACCAACCAACCAACCAACCAGCCAGCCAGCCATCCATAGTCATTGCGATTCATTATACAGTTCAGTCAGAGTCAGTCACTCAGTCAGTGGCAGCCCAACGAACGACCAGCAAACCTTATGGCCAGCCAAGCCAGCAAAGCAAAGCAACCACCATCATCACCAACAATTTTATTCTATGATTTAAGAGAATCTCTCAGCTAACATTTAAGAGTATTGTATGTCTCTCTCTTACGAGCACATTGTGCAAAAACTAACAGTTGACTGTTAAATATTGTGTTATTCATTTGTTTGTATTTTTTTTGTTCATTCTTTTAGCCGGTATTTTGTGCCTGCACGAGTATGCACAGTGGCATGGTGTACGAAAAAATGCTAGAATACATACACATATATAAAGGGTGATTTTTATCAACTTTCTTTTTGGCAACACTGTTTTAGGCAGCTTGGCTGTTTTCGTGTAACATGTCACTGTTAAACATGTTCAGTTTGGTCTATAATTTAAACAACGCTTGCAGATTATTGAATTTTATTATCAAAATTCATGCTCGGTTAGGAAAGTGCATCGTTCACTTTTTTTTGGAAAAATGTGTTCAGCAGCGAAGCCCATTTCTGGTTGAATGGATACGTGAACAAGGAGCAGCCAGAAGCATTGCAAGAACTGCCAATGCATCCCGAAAAATGCACTCTTTGGTGTGGATTATATGTTGGTGGCATCATTAGACCGTACTTTTTCAAAGACGACGAAGGCAGGAACGTTACTGTGAATGGCGAGCGCTAACGTGTGGGATGATTGCAATTTTTTTTTTGCCCAAAATAGAAGAGCTGGACTTGGCTAACATGATGCTGCCACATGCCACACAGCATGCAAAAAACAATGGCCCAATTGAGAGGCGAGTTCGGTGAACAGTTTATTTTATTTTTGGGACCGGTCAATTGGCCGTCTAGATCGTGGGATTGAACGCCTATATACTATTTTTTTGTGGGGCTATGTTAAGCCTCATTTTTATAGGGACAAGCCTGCAACAGTTGACGCAACGGCCGATATGTTGGAGAGAGTATGCCAAAATCGGACCCAGCGTATGAACCATTTAAGACGGAGCCGTGGTCAACATTTACATGAAACCATCTTTAAACATTGAATTATATAGATCGTTCTATCGACTTAAACAAATATTTCATACATTTCTCTAAATTTTATATTTTTTTTAATCAAATCCGAAAGCTCTTAAAAATAACTCTTTATATGAAATTTTGGCTGATACATACATTTCTCTAAATTTTATATTTTTTTTAATCAAATCCGAAAGCTCTTAAAAATAACCCTTTATATGAAATTTTTCATGACACATATTATCGTTCGCCTTTTTCGGGTTTCTGAGAGCACGCCTGTTTAATCTTTCTTTGTTCTCTTTATTTTTTTATTAAAACTAATGACCTTTTCGTTTCTGACGAAAGTATTCCGACATTTTGTAGGTACAATTAACATAGTGACAATACATTGAACAAACCGAACACCAAGTTTCCTATATTTTATTCTATACTCGTACATTGCGGATTTAAGAGATATAATTTGTTTTCTTATAAATGTGCAACTACTAAAATCAATTACAAGCAGAAGCTTTAGCATCATTATCCTGTACCCTGCTCCCATTTAAATGACATTTTATCTCTCGCAAAGGAGAGCGCTTTCTTCAAAAGCTATTCCAAATAATTTAAAGTGCTCATTTTTTTACTATATTCAGACAATTAGACAAATGCTGGACATGGTAAATATGGTCATATCATCTTGATCCATCATTTTATTTCCTTGCAAAGTTTCGATGCAAATCTTAAGAAGCAGAAAAATGCAGAGAATATTTTCCATTCGACTATAAATTAATGCTTATTTTGATTTTATGAGTGTAACATTAAAAAACAACGGACAATAGAAAAAATCTTGCGTCCCTAATATTTCATCCATCACTGTATATAGTATGCAGATTGTAAACAATTAATTTAAATATACGAGTATACGTATATATAAAAAATATTTAACGTTTATAGCCTTTTTATACTGATCAACATCTAACATTTGCCATAAATTTCCAAAGATGTTAACATCTTTACATACAGGGCTAAAAGTCATACCGCGCTAAGAGCAACACCGTAACCGTAAATGGTGAGAGTTACAGGCAGATGATAATCAATTTTTTTGCCGCAATTTGCTGCATTCGGTCGCAATTATCGTTGCTTTCAACAAAACAGATCAACCGCTTACACAGCTCGGGCGATTATGGAGATTTCGAAATATCAATTTCCACGTCGCCTGATCTTCCGATTTGGAGATTTAAGCTGGCCGTACAGATCGCCAGATCTAACAGTGATATCGCGCTTACCCCAACAAACCTTGAACCATTGAAAGAATAAATCGCCAATTTGAACAATTAAAAATGCCGCCAAACGAGCGCATTTATGCATTAATCATACGAGCGATATTCATATAATAAATAAATTTTCATGAAAACAGGGCTTTTTTATAACAAAATGACAGCCAATCTAAATTGGGATATTACTTTTGCACCACCTTGTACAGTTATTAGTGATATTTATAAAATTCCTTATTCGAGATATTCTCCAAAATATTTATTATAAAATATTTACTGTTGGCTCTTGGCTTACTGAACTACCATGTACTCGTAAATATATGACTGCATTTCATTGGTGTTAGACAAATCATCAGTACCATTTGTCCGAATCATGTTTGAAAATCATTCAAACACATATACTTAAACAAAAATCAATAAATAACGAACAAAAGCGCTTTCGAATTTTTTTTTAATATCCCGTTTCATTAGATAAATTTGAAACTTTTATCACTAATTTGTTTGTCACACGTTGCTGGCGTCTGATGCTCTTGTTTTTTATGCGTAACAATCCAATTCTCGGAAATAATATTTAAGTTTGTTTTAATTAAACACACAAATATTATTTTACAAAATGATTCATGCAAATTCTAAGATTTGTTTTTTTTCGAAAACACATGTCAATTATTGCAAATCATTTCCAGACAAAATAATTAAAAAATATAAAACAGGCATATGAATCAAAAGAAATAACAGAAATTTTTAATAAAGAACGTAAATTTTTATAAATAAAATTAGAGACACCGTCCTTGTATGTTGTTGTAATATTAGGAATAGTTTTTCGTTAGAAATACTTGCTTTGAAATACTTTTCTTTAAAAAGAAGTGTAATATTTTTCGCCTTTGCAAAGAGAAAAAGGGCTATTCAATAAGTAGTAAACTTATTAGAAAAGGACACGCAGTACTGCTAAGGAGTTAAATATTTTAAATAAGAGCGAGATATAGATTTATCTTTATTGACAAAATGTTATACTTTTCGGAAAGAAAAATGCCATTATAAATTTTCTGTTACAGAAGCCTAAACATTTCTAAAAATTGCGTATAAATTGTTCTAGATGAACTCGCCCCACGGCTTGTAATAATGACAAATAGAAATCCTAATTAGGCGAATTGATTTGCCCCGTGAATGGTCTCAAAACATATAGTATATCATCGTATATAGGGAGAGTACCAGTGAGTATACAAGTTTTGGGAGAGACACAATTAAAAACAGCTTCCTAAGAAGAGATGAAGATGCAGATATTATGATGTTGAAGATGTTCAAATTTAAAATATGCTGACCTGAATTATGAGCCATCTTCAACGTAGCAAGAAAATAATTTCATATTAAAATGGGTGATTTTTGACCGTTTGGGTTTCGAAAATTGGAAAAAAACACAGAAAATTTGCAAAAGCGAATGAAATATTTATTACTCGGGGCGATAAATGCCATTTACATTTTAAAGATTATTGCGGCCGGTATCCCACTCAGTCTTGTGGGGTCAAATTGATGATCTTGGCGGCCAATGGATTGATGCAAAACGAGAGATTCTATGTTTACTAAACTCGCCTCTCAAAAGGTTCTTGGTATCGCGTACCATGTGATATGTGGCACCATCTTGTTGAAATAATATGTCAATGGTCAAATGATGCCGCCGGCCCACAAGTTACAACAAACAGTGCATCTGCCTGTTGCTACTCTTCGGCAATTCTCTTTGTTGACATACCCATTGCGTCAAAAATGAAATTCGTTGCTGAAGACAATTTTTGATAGAAACACAGTTCTCACATACCACGAATATTGATAACAAAATTCAATGATTTGCAGACGTTGCTCGTTTGTTAGTGAAATGGCAAACCGTACTATGCATTTTTGGCATTGACACATGAAACCAATATTTTTTTTACACTGAAAAATTTTCCACTGAAAAAGCAAATAGCAAAAAATCACCCGACATAACGAAAAGTTACTTTTTATTAGAAGTAGAAGTTTTTAAACAACAAAAGTCGCAATTTGTTTCTTATCGTGTGACTACTTTCAAGTTTCAAGTAAAAATGTAAGAATATTATGGTTTTCATGTAAATCTCAAGAAGTAAGACTTTTTCAAATTAAAAGTGGAAAAACGGCACAATGTGGATACTTTGGAAGCAATGAAAATGTCAATCCTTTAAAACAACCTCCATTTTTTTCACTGGTATGTTGTGAATTATCACTATGGCTCAGATGTGACATCATCACATGTCGAACAGTAGCACAGATTTGCAAGATCTAATTTTTAGTGACTATCACATAAATCAAGTTGAATTTCAATGTTGACCTGTACTTCCTTGTATTCGGTGGCATCAGTCTGTTATGACTTTATTTCACAACTGGCTTAAAGGAAAAAAATTAAATGCAATCAAATCACAGACGTTTGGTTTCCAAATCATATCACTCCTATAGTGCAACATTAGCCTTATCTCTAAACATAAGTTCTAAATTCTTAATAAAAAAAGTATTTCTCAATATCCTCTTTATAGGTACGAAGGCGGGTCAATAAGTCCATGACCATTTGAATGAAACACAAATTTTTGGACAAAAAATTATTTCATTTTTCAACATAGTATCATCTGAGCTCTATACTCTTTGTCCAGCGTTTTTTCAAATCTTTTTTGTCCTTTCAAAAAATAAGATTTGTCGAGGTCATCAAAATACGTATTTGTTTGTGAAATGATGTCATCATTGTACTTAAATGGTAGTTTCCGCCGAACCATTTCTTTAGGTTTGGAAATAAAAATAGTCACTTGGGGCTAAGTCCGGAGAATAGGGCGATTCGTACTCGAATTTATTTAATTTTACCAAGGAAACTGCACATGTGTGCACCATTGCATTGTCCTGGTAGAAAAGAGTTTTTTTCAAATCCTGATTAAATCGACCCAATAAGTTGGCATATTATCCATTGTTTTGTCTCTTCACGTTTCGTCTTCGGTTATGAAATGGCGTAAAAACTTGTCCATATTGCTGCTGAACAACGTCAAACACTACTGAGAATTTGTCACACGATTTCGTTTGTGGTTGATTGTAAGCAAACGCGACACTCTTTCTCATACGGAAAGCTTACCCAAGTGATCATTTACAATTGAAATCATTGAGCCATAAGATATGCCTATGGGTTTCACAATATCTCGCGGTTTAATTACACCATCGGGCGACACCATATCGTTCAAAACGTTGGAGCCAGTAGTCTTCAACCATCATGTTTGAAAGGCGTTCAACCTTGTGGGCTAATGGATACTATAAAACTATTATGGCACAACAATTTTATATTATATAATGTATTATTTGTTGTGGCCTTAACTGTTCATTTGCCGGCATTTCATTGCTTTAGCGACCAATGAAATGTTGGCAATATGAAAAGCCAAAGCCACAACAAACAATACATTTTGTAAATACTCTAAATGTTTTAACAATTAGTTCGAATATCCCAAAACAACAAATTTCAACATTAAGTATTTTATTTTACTATTCAAAATACAAGGTGGTACGAAAGTAATGTAATAATTTGAATTGGCTGCCATTTTTGCCGATGTCATCAAATGTCATTGTCAATGATTAGACATTTATGATGTAGATATACAGCAAAATAAAGCCAAGAACGTAGAATTATTGTTACTGCTTATTTAATAAATTTCCACATTGTTGTTGTAAAGCAGCGTGAATTTCATCGTCGTTGTCCTCGTCGTAGTTGAGTTCCATGTGCACGAACAATTAAGCGTTTGGCTGAACGCCTCATGCAAACTGGGTCCACAACAGATGTCGCAAAACGTGGACCGCTTTGTATTGCTCGTACGACCGAGAATATCGCTGCTGTTGACAACGACGTCAGAGAGAATCCACAAAAATTAACGAGACGACGATGCAAACAATTAGGCACCAGCAGACGTTCGTTGCAATGAATTTTAAAACTGTGATGTACATCAACACAGAAGAGTATCAATCGCTACCGGAACCATTCAGTAACCAACAACTTGCCATCATCACTTGAACAGTCCAAGAACAACAAACAAAATGCGACACCAACAACACAATTATTGGACAATACAAAGCTAGTATCCCACTATCGGAGTAAGTGGTAGGTAAGTATAAATTGTACCGATTTTTATCATGGAAATCAGGCGTTCACATTATCAATACATGATGTACATATAACGAAAATCGGTACACTGTGCCAATAGAGCCTTTTCATCCTAACAATCTACAACAATTAAATAACTTCTAAAAACCTAGAAAAATAATTTAATAAATTATTCTTAGAAAAAAACTAATCCTTTCATTAGCGAAAGATCGCCTAATAAATCTAATTAATGATTGATTTCATTTACTAAACGACAATTTGCCAAGAAAAACTAATTACTTGCTGAGTTACAACACTAATAGATTTATTAACCTTTTCGTAGGAATTGAAATATTTAAATATTTAAATTTATTACTTTGTTGTCTGTTGTTTTTGTATACGCTTTAATTATTTTTATAGTTTTTCATTATTATTAATATTTTTGTGTTTACACTTCAAACCTTTCATGTCGCAATTAATTAATTGAATCATTTGTTTGAAATTTATTAATGGCCTTTTAAAATAAATGAAACAAAAATAATAATAATAATTAGAATAAAGTAGATGTGAGCAAATGCATAATTAAATTGCAAAGTTCTTATATTTTATTTAATTTTTTACTTAGAAATAAGTCTTTCGAATTACCTAATAATTTATGTGAGCAGTGATGACAGTGATTTTAAGGTCTTATTTACATACGAACGGGAATGGAAGTAAAATTAGAAAAGAATTATGACATTAGTACACTGATCGATCCAGAATAAGAGAGCCGTAGTGACACTGGAATATTTTTAGAAAATATTGGTTGTAGCCGAATGTTCTCTACGCCCAGTTGAGGTATCTACACCCGAAACATTAAAAAAAATTTGTGAGCGATTTTGGAAACAATTGCTATAGCACATGGCTCAGTGGTTTTAACTTTGAATTATCACTCGGGTATGAGAAAGCTTCCCGTACGATGGGTGCCACGTTTGCTCACAATTGACCAGAAAGATAATCGTGTGACAACTTCGGAAGAGTGTTTGGAGTTGTACAACCACAATATTCGTATTCGTGGATGAAACATGGATCCACCACAGAAGGCCAAGGTGGCCAAAGAAGGCCAAGGTGGCTTTGTCAGCGAATAAAGTTATGCCACGCGTTTCTTGGGATGCGCGCTGAATAATCCACATCGACCACCTTCCAAAGTGTAAAACAGTCAATGGCAAATATTATGCCAACTTATTGGGTCGATTTAATAAGGATTTGGAAAAATGCGGTAGACATTTGGCACAGGAAAAAATTTATTTTCCTACAGGACGATGCAAGGGTGCACACATATACAGTTTCCATGGAAAAATTCCATTAATTAGGCTACGAATTGCTCCCTTATCTGTCCTATTCTCCAAAGTGACCACTTCTTGTAACCAACCCTGAAGAAATGGCTCGACGAAACACAGATTTGACTTCAACGAGTCATACAACATACAAATTACTATTTTGATGACCTCGACAAATATTATTTTTTGGAAGAGATAAGGTGTATAGAGCTCAAAGAAGACCATGAAGAAAAATTAAACCTGTGTTTTATTCAAAATGTCACGGTGTTATTGACCTGCCCTCGTATATTATTAAAAAATACGTTACGGAAATAATTGGAAATAATAAAATGGTGTGATTATCTGAGTACACGAATATGCCGAAAACTTACAGGCCGCACTGCTTCAATTGTAATTGCTAAAGCTCCATTTTTTTTTGTTTTTCCAATACGCTATTTGTCACTATTAAGCTGAGAAAAAGGAAAGCTTTTAGTGTTTTAAATCATGTAATTATCCTAAAAAGTTCTGCCGCACTCAGTCCAGTACAGCGCCGACAAATGGACTAAATGATTATAAAATTCACGATTGTTTTGAGTTACTGCATATAAAACTTGAGCTCAATTTGTTATTAAGTTCAAAACGACTTACTTGTAAAAAAAATTAGCAAGTGATTTCAAATTGACAGTTGCTTATCTGAATGGTCTCAAATCACGACATTAGAAAAAAAATTTTAATGACAAGTGATTTTCAGAACAGAACTGCATGTCGCAAATTATGCTGGCAAGATCAATAAGAACTGTGACAATGAGTGATCCCTCTATTATCTCTCACACAAAATACACCAACTCTGTACAATTAAATTATACTCTGAGTATACGAGTACTGATCACATATTCCTGTGTGAACTTTGCAGGAAAAAGTTACGTATAAGTGTTACTACAATTATAACTCATACGCACACATACATGTTTGACAATGAATGATGCACGCGTGGCTACTTGACTCTTTCGTGATGAGCCTTTCAAATATCCTTTTAAGAAAAATTATAACTTAAGCTAAGCTCGAAAAATATAACCTATAAGTTTTGTAGAAAAACTTTTGAATATCACAGCAAGGATATGGATATACCCATATATCCTTTGCAGAAAAATTACCAATTAAATTCTACTCTGCTACAATAAAAAACAATATTCAACAAATAACCGAAAAATGTCGTGTCATGTTAAGAGAAATCCTGTCAAGAATACAACTTTGTGCGTTAGGGACTGAATGTAATATGCAGAAGGATAATGACATTTTTTTAACTTTTTATTGTTTGTTGTTGGATTAGCTCAGTATATGCCTGTATTTCTTTGGCGGTAACCAAATCATCAGTAATCTTCAGCCAAATCATATTTGAAAAGCATTCAAACGAATAACGAATTTGATAAATATTACCATTTTCTTTTTAATCTAATGAGCATTCGACATGCCTCAAAGCAAACCACAACGAAAACTTGCAAATTGTTTTAAATAAAGTATTTTCATTTAATTAAAACTTATTAGAAACGTTTAATTAATTAGATATGTGCTATCCCTAGACAAATATGTCAAAGATTTACGTCAGTACCTGTCATAAGACCTAACCTGGCGGTGCTCTTCGCTGTGGGTGAATACAGCCTTTCACCACCGTCCTCGTTTTCCTTTTCCGAGGCACATTCCGGTTGTGGAACTACATGTGCCCCAGACAAGGACGTCATGGTAGCAAGTTCTGTACAGGCTGCAGAACCATGTCCTGCGGGCTACTGCTTCCCGTGGTACCAGATAGGATATCTGATGGGTCTTGTGTTAAAAACACCTGCGATTTTAACTCCCGTGCATATCTGCGACATCGGTGGCACCTCTACGCAGACTAGCGTAGACAAGCCTATTTTCCTTAAATACTTATATGCACGCCCGTTACCCTGTGATTTCAGGGATTGGGTAGCAATATATTAAGTTCTATAGTTCCTATGTCCGGAAACCTGCTAACTCTATACCCTAGAAAGCACAACACCAAGCCCCCAAGACAAGATGTACAATTCTTGCCCGCAGGGGGAGCTATTCCTTATGCTTATGTTTGTGGAAGAATATTCTAGAGGCGCAACGCATGCATGAAAACTGCCATTCGGATACACAAGAAAACGGTGGAAAGGAATTATCATCTTTAAAAGCAAACGTACATATATTATGCTAGAGTTAATGTCGACGTCGTTGACGGCGTCTTAATGCGGAAATTGTGATGTTCGGCGCAAAATTTCATTTTGCTGTTAATGTAAACGTCGACGACGTTAACACATCTGTGTACTACTGCATTGAATATACAGCTGTTCTCTTTTGACTTTTTCTCCCGCATATACTTATCTCTCAGCTTTTCCACTCTCAGGCTTTTTCACCTCTCAACGCCGAAAAAGTTGAAACAGATTGAACTTTTTCGGCATCAAATTTCTTACGTCGTTGAGATTAACTGCTCTCATACAATTTCATACGATTCAACTTTTTTTTGACATTTGACGCCGTCGACGACGTCGACATTAACTCTAGCATTACGAATGTTGTTGAACGAAACTCCATATATTTTCGAGGAAAATAAACAAAAATGATGATATCTTTTCAATCCGAAAAGTTCACATCCATAGATTAAACCAGGAACAAGGTAAGATTTTGAAAGAAAGGTGTATGGTGCTGTGACGACCAAAGACACCTCAGCTTTGTGAAAGTCTGATCAACGAGTGTGTCAACATGGTTTGGCCAGGTAAGACTGTTATTACAAATTAATTTAAAGTTTTCGGCAGCATTGACAATAGCGATTTTTTCTCCATTTATTAAAACATCAACATTTTCTATACGATTGATAGTTTTCTTACGAATTATATAACACTTTGATTTTTGAGAATTTAAGCAAAGTCCATTCTTAGTTGCCCAGCAATATATTTTTATTCAGATCGTCATTAAGTCTAGAAATATTTTCAGCGACGGCAATGACTGAATTGTTGAAATACAACTGTAGGTCGTATGAATTTTGCAATGCAAAAGTTGTTGTGGCAAATCATTTACATCAATAGAAAAAAGGAGTGGTGCAAGGATTGAACTTTGGCGTACACCCCGAAGAATGAATATTGCTTTAAATACTTGAAATGTCGACGACTAGAGAGGTATAAAGATAGCAGTCGTAAAGAAGTTGTTTGAAATTCATATTAAAATAAAACAAAAGGGTGCTGTGGTCTACCGTGTCGAAGGCCTTAGAATGATCAGGAGGCACCAAGAAATTTATTTATCCTCATCGAGTTCACGTCGTATGTTTCCGGATACGTCCAGTAAAGCAGAAACACAGCTATGATTTTTGTGAAAGCCTGATTGCTTGTCAGACAACATATTATTATTTTTAATATACAAGTATAGTGACACTTGATCATGAACAATTTTGTAAGAGCCTTGGATAGAAAGCAAAGGATGCCAATTGGCCTAAACCCTGAGTCTTTTTCGGTATTGGTACTATTTTTGCGTATTTCCATTTAGACGTAAAAATGCTAGTCATTATAATAGTGTTGAATAAATGTGTTCTACCATATATGGCAAGACATTATTTCGTGTTTAGTGTTTTGATGCTCACTGTAAGTTTTACCATTTATATATTGATTAAGATTTTAAAATTTATAAGCCTTTAACTATAACCCACTCTGTTTTTAATTTATTAGGTTTTCTTTTTTCATTTAAAACTACATTTTTATTTATTTGTATATTCCTTTGATTATTTAAAATATATTTAAATATATTCAAACAATAATTGTAAAATTACAAATTATAATAATTAATTTGTAATTAATTAAAATATGACTTATTGGACGTGCCATTAAATAATTGTCATGCAACAACCAATCATTTAGTAGAGACGTTTGCAAGCAACTTCACAAATATTTACGAGTAATTACTCGTATTTTAATTAGTTGTGTCATTTCTCCCTACAAAAGAGATATGTGCATTTTTTTCACTAATAACGCATATTTAATCATATAAAGTACAAATGAAGTCTGTGTATGGACTTATCGCATTTACTTATTTGTTTTATTTCGATTTCAAAGATTGTAAGTTTATTTTAATATGAATTTCAATGAATTAATCAAAACTATCAAATTGAATACTTAATGAAAATGACACATAGTCCATTTTGTGGTTGCGGTGAGGAAATATTTTAGAGAACTAAAAATACACTACAATGGATGTGAGAGTTCGTTATTTAATTGAATTGCATTGGATGTTGTTTGAAAACAAATTCAAGTTTATTTCTAATATGATTTGTTGTGCTGACTACTCATGTCTATTGGCGTAGGTGACATGTAATTTTTTTATATTTTTTGTTCTTTGCTGCAATTTGTTCACAGGTACACAATTCTGTTCCCATATGTGAAGTTTTTCTTTTCAATGAGATTTTTATTAAAGACTTTGAAATGTTTTTTTTTTGTGTGTTTCAATGTGTCTATGTACTTTTAATGATTTATTGTGGAATTATACTTTATAAAGTCTGTTGGAAACTAAACTAGTCAATAATAGTCGAATGTGTCATAAAATTAAAAAAACAAAAAGTCCAAGAGGCCATGTTTGAAAATCTATATAATATTAAATTATTACAACTTGCCTATAAATTTGCTGATAGTTAAAAGTACTCGTGGTTTATTGCAACCAGCCTTTAAAATAAAATGTATTTTTCTTAAATTGTAGCAGTACATATACTTTTGGTTCATGTCTGAACTAATTTTGGTTTATGTCTTGTAAAAAAGTTAAGAAATTTTAGTTGAAAGTTTTTAATATCAGCGCTTAGCGCTGCAAATATTGCAACAACGGTAAAAGTAGGATGAAATTGCCTCTAAGTTATCGTAATAAAATCCTACCTTTAACTAACGCCAAGTTATGATAGTGACCCTTAATCAGGTAATAGAAAAATCTTGCATATCTGACTTTAACAGTCTATTTCTGTAAACTTCCTTCGTTCGTTTGTTCGAGTATTTATATTGAAAATTAAAAAAAATGTTGCGTTTTTTATTGTTGCTTTCAATATAAGTATTCGAACGAACGCTGCAAATGAAATTTATAGAAACAAGCAGAAAAGCCTGAAGTTGCCGTCCATTACATACACCATCAAATTAAGTCAGGATATGCTGTAGGGTGCTCACTATCCACATTAATTTTGCCATTCTACTTTTTGTGAATAAATATAAAATAAAAAAATTTAATCGCATATATGTACATATATTTTTCAATGTGGGTTTTACTTAATTGATAATCTTGTTATGAAAATTTGTCACATATAGAGCAACGACAACAACTACACACGTACCCTTAGCTCAGCCTCAGCCTCAGACGCACATGTTCATGATCTTATTATTTATTTTTATCTTATTTCCACAATCAATAAGTTTTGGAAATTAAATCCAAAAATATATAAGTATATATATATATATATATATATATATATATATATATATATATATATATATATATATATATATATATATTATTAATACTTGTAATTCTAAGGATTTGTGCAATAAGAAAATAAAAATAAATACAAAGTACAAAGATAAATGGAGGAGATTTTTTAATTAATAAAATATTTATTTTTAATAATGCACACACATATATTTTTGATTTTCATTAAATTAAGGAATTGTGACAACAACAACAAAAATTGCCAATATGGCAGCTAAAACATATTTATCAAATAAACAGCAAAAAGTCGTAGTTGCACTAAAGCAAAAAGAGGGATTAATTTTTTTTATCCGAAAACCACTTTTGAAATATGTATATGGTATATACGATTAAGAAATAAAATATATTTTGTCTTACTAAACAGTATTAATAATAAAAAATAAACTAAAAAATTTTGCAATAGAAAAAACAATTCAAGCAAAAACTTTCTTTTTAGATACGTATGAATATATGTGTACAAGGCCCACCCTGTAAGAGTCTCGACAACTTAATGCTACTGAGTTCCAAGGCAAAGAGTTGTTACAACATCAAGCTCAACAATGAGGCTCGAAATTGGAGAAGAGTTTTTATACTGTTTACTAGGCCACTTCGAGATCATGTACTGGCTGCAAACTGATTGGGGGCATAAAATGCTTCAAATTTAGTCCTAGAATATAAATTTATATCTATAATTTTGATTCTGTCAAATATATATTACCAACTAAAATGTTGTCCTAAAGACTATTTATTGCCTGCAAAAATATTTTCAATAAAAAATTATATGCCATTAAATTTTTTTCCGATAAAATATAAGTATTGCCAGTAAAAATTTATGTATAGAAAATTTATTTCAAACAAAATTTTCTCTGTAAAAAATGTGTAGCCACTGAAAATTTAATTCCATACCCAGTAAAAAGAATCATTTCCAATTTAGCATACGAGGGCAGGCCAATCAGTCCGTAATTTCTAAATTTCCCATCTCTTAGCTGAAAATGCAACAGGCATCTGTCATATGACCACTGTAAAATTTTGCACATACTGAGTCATTTATTTTGTGTTTGGCAGCCACTGGGAGCAGACTACCGTTTGATTGGAGGAGAAAAATGGAAAAAGTGCATTTCGTATGGTCATTAAGTATTTCTTTTTTTGCGGAAAAACAACCATCGCTCAAACAAAGGCTGAGTTCGATAAATACTATGAGTATTCTGCACCAACCGTTACCGCACAAGCAAGAAAGGTGCCGATCGTTCTGTATGACCAGTTGAGTTCTCTACTGTCGAAACATTTCAAAAAATTAAGAATATAGCTCAGTTTAAAAAAAATCACATGGGTATCGTGACTACTTTGCCGCAGTGTTTCGCCGCTATGTGGACGTGTTTTTGTGCCGCTTTGTAATCGTGGACGAAGCGTGGATCCACCATAACATAGCAGAGGCAAAACAGCAATTAAAACACAGGGTTTCTCGGGATGAAACGGCGCCAAAGAAGAACAAGTGGGTTTTGGCAGCCAACAAAGTCATGGCGACCGTTTTTTAGGATTCACACAGTATAATCCACATTGAAGAGGGTAAAACAATCAATGGCGAATATTATGACAAGTTATTGTGTCGATTTAATGAGAATTTTAAAAAAAGCGAACGCATTTTACCAAGAAAAAGTTCTTTTCCACCAGGACAATGCAATGGCAAAATTCCATGAATCAGGCTTCGAATTGCCCCCTCATCCACCCTAACCACTGGATTTAGCCCCGAGTGACTATTTCATGTTTCCAAATGGTTCGTCGAAAAGAGATTTGGCTCATAAAGCTCAAAGGAGAATATGTTGGAAAATAAAATAATTTATTTGTGTGTTGCTGACATTAATAAATGGAAATTAGATGGAAAATAACTCCAAGAGTGTGGTGTGAGTTATCAACTCCTTATTATTTTTTAATTGGCACATGACCACTTTTTTATTTAAAATAAATAATTTCATCGCTTAGAAGGCTGCTCCTTGGACCGCATTATGGGGTAAAAATGGTGTGGACTTAAAAAATTAATTAAAGACATTTAGTCTAGTGATGCATTATTCCTTCAATGCAAAAATAGTTCACTTGTTGAAATAAACTATGGATTTTCATGAACTAGAACTTTAAAGAGATTTAATGAAGAATATTTATTTACCATTTATTTAATTAATGAAACTTTTTCAGAAATGTAACAAAACATTCTTCGATGATAGAATGAGAAATTTAGGGCCACAAAAATTTCTTTTTTAAAAAATGTTGTGGCTGTTCACATGCCGACATTTCATATGAAGAGCTAAAGCCACAACAAAGGAAATATTTTTTAAAAACTCTAATTGTTTTTTAAAACAAATTTTCAATATTAATAGTCTAATTCATAAACGCACAATAACAGCTTAATAAGATATTAATAAGAGAAATTTGAAAAAAGAGTATTCACGTTTAATAGTCTATTAAACGCTTCGTAACAAATTTTTCGTAACGAATTTTTACTGTAGCCATTACCCTACTTTAACAGATCAATAGAGTGAAATAATGAGAGACTTCAGAGCAATTAAAAACTTTCCTGGCGTTATTGGTGTCATTGATGGGACTCACGTTCGCATCAAAAAAACCAGGTGACTTATCCCAATATTATATTAACAGGAAGGCCTACTATTCCTTAAACGTTCAGGTATTAGTAATTCGCATACAAAATTAAATAAAAAACATTAGCCACTAAAGTCTCCTATAGGTTATTTGCGATGCGAAATTGAAGATCAGAGACGTAGTTGCAAGGTGGAGAGGAAGCACTCACGACTGCCATATTTTTAACGAATCAATAATCAAGCAACCAACGGTTTGAGAACAGAGAGTTCAAGGGTCGATATCTAGGAGATAGTGGATAGAAGCTGCATCCCTAGTTATTTACCCTACTTTTAAACCCACCGAATGAAAAAGAAAGGAAATACAATGTTGCACATATAGATACTAGAAATATCATTGAGCGTTGCTTCGGCGTTTGGAAACAACGATTTCAACAATATCAGTTAATTATTGCCTACAAGGAGTTCACAACTGCTGTCCTTCTTTTACTGTCGACTTGATGTGATGTCGACGCGACAATCATAATAAGGGGGAATATTTTCTATTTAATTAAACACAAAAATTATGGAAACATTATAGTGATGCACAAATAAATGCAATCAGGTGGGTACCTAAATAGTCGTTCAACGATGAATAAACTAACGTGTTTAGGTACATTTTTTATAAGATATTTGTACTTTTTAATTTCGTTTGTAGAAAATTATTTCTAAAACTTTGTTTTTTTAGCTTAATATATGTAATTACAATCGATTCCAAATATTTTTTGTTAATTTATGTTGTATTTGAACCAAATACTCATATAACCCATTTAAATTATTTGTATCACTAAAGATAAAATGAGAGACGATCTTGTACAAGGTTGCCAACAGCATAGATAAATCTGATAAGAGAGTTTAATTGCTAACGCAGCGTTACTAATCGTTTATGAATTGCATGTTAATAAATCGAAATCTGTTTAATAACTATTCTACAGTTTAAGGCTGAAATAAGGAATTTTTATGACTTAGGTTAGGTTAGGTTAGGTTGATTGGAGGGGTGTGATAGCCCATGTCATACGACATACACTTAAGCCAGTGAAGGCTTGTTGTGCGCTCCCTTTAATTATCAAACACAAACTGCCACAGTTCTGCGGCAGGATTCAAACCTGGGACCTTCGCACTACGAGTCTAGTACACTACCTACTAGTCTACGAAGGTCATTTTTACGACTTAGACTGTAAGTATTTAAAATTTCTTTTTTTAATTTTATAAAAAATGATTTATAGAAATGTATTTTATAGAAACGTTTCTTTTTTTTAATTTTATAAAAAAAATAATTTATAGAAACATATGCAGCAAACATTAGACTTATTTGAAATAAATTTTTCAGTTTAGAATTTTTTTTCTAGAATTAGATTTCTTGGAAAATACTGAAAAAAAATTTAGCAAAAAATTTTTAAATAACTTCTCTTTTCTAGAAATAGTTTAGCACATCACTATCTGAAAAAATCCCCATTTCCGATTTTTCTTTTCTTACAAAACAAATAAATGACTTTATATTATTTAACGCTCCAATCAGGCCATTAAAGTTGTTTAAACAAAAACTACCTGTTGTTTTTAATGATTGATGTTACAAAAATGTGGCATGCAAATACAACTTACGACAGCAAATTACAAATGAGCAATCGGAAGACTTAATGACTGAATCACTGAACACATGAATGAATGAATTAAGGAATGAAGGAATGAATTAACGAGCGAACGAAAATGAGAGTTTGCATTGATTTAAAAGTAAAAACTGATAACGAGAATATGTACGTTTTGCAAATGGAACAAAAACAAATTGTTAATTATTAGGGCTTATTTGTTTATTGTTGTTGTAAAGTTTAAGTACAAAAGCAATAAAAAAACAACAATTGAAATTAATTATTTTACACAAATGTTGAAATTCAAAATTGTTGGAATTTATGAGCATTTGATTTCATTCTATTTTTAATTTTTTTTCGCTTCTTTGTGTATTAATTTAATGGCAAATTGTGAAATACCAAAATGAGCAAATAAATAATTCTTTGACGAAAGCAAAGGCATACTCGAACAAAAGATACGAATACGAGTACCAGAATTAAGATCACGAGGGTCCCATTCTATTTGTAAAATTTATTTCTTTGCAACTTCTATGTGCGTCATTCTAAAGGTAAATAATAAATAGTATTTGCTTCAATTAGGTGCTGGGTAAACTATGAAATAAAAAATCTAAGATTTTACATTTTTTAGCTTTTTTGAATATGTACACTGAGAAAACTTTCACAATAACTCAATAAATCTTATTTTATAAAGTTTCCGTTAAGTTACGAATTTACAAAAAAAAATTATTTTACGAAACAAATTTTTTTCACTTTTTATATAATTGTTTAAAAAAAAAAACCATACGCAGTGGAGTCCCTCTTTAGCGGACACTGAAGGGAACAGATAAATAACCATCTCTGCAAAACGGAGATGATCGTTCAAAAAAAAAACTACAAATTTATATGAGCATAATTTCTAAAACTTCTGTTTTTTTCAAAATTAATTAATACAATACCATTTTATCTATTTTCAAACGTGAGGCGACCCCAAATCTATACGAGCTAAAAAAAGCTCGATATTCCAAGCTACAATAAACAAATGCATATATATTATTTGAAGAGTCCATTAAGTCGCGTTCATAGATTACAAATTATTGAGGAGGCAGTTGACATTGAGGATGAAGTGGCTGCGACATAACAACTGAGACTCGTAAGAGGTGCGGCAAGCTTACAGGGAGGTAAAAAACGAAATGAAAATTTTGGCTAAAATTTGTGCACTTCTCATCTAGATTTTTCATTCTTTCTTAAATATAAGTATGTATGTATATGGTTGGTACTGTCGGAACTTGAAAATTGGTTAGAAATTTCTTCCTTAGATTAATCAGATATAATGTTTTAAATTTTTTTTAATATTAGTTCCATAATAAGCCCTCGTTCACACGACGATAGTAAATAACATGGCAATATGCCGTAACAGTTCACCTGCAAGACACATTGTGACAGCACTGTTAGGCCGCCATTGATACGGGTTTTTCTAGAGTGACAGATATTTCATAGAGGAAGTTGCAGGTGAAAAGCTGCAGTCAAGACACAACTGTGACAAGATCAAGATGTGGCAGGATAGTTCGATGGTACTTTTAGCCAGCCGTTGCCAATATGTTATGGAGGAAGCTGCAAACGGGAAGGTACATTCGCGGTAGCACTGTCACAATATCAAGGTGTTACAGGATAGTTCGATAGTACTGTCTTGATTGTAATTTGTGTCCACACCATGACAATAATCACGACAAACGCTGTTGCGGAAGCAACTACCCAGATTTCTGTCATGGAGTGAATGGTTTTTGACATATACTCGCGTATAATTAAGTACATTTTGCGATGCAGTATATTAATTTTATGTACATATTCATGTTATTTACTAATATTTGCCATTGATTTTATACTGCAAAAATTCTTAAAAGACCTCTAAAAATACTTTGTGTAAAAACAACAATAACAAAAATAACATCGCCATTAAGTTCTTTGAACTTAATGTCACATTAAGAGCGGCTACAATAAAAGACAAATTGACAAAGCAACAGCAACAGAAATTGTAACAAAATTCTTCTACTGAAAACAAATTTTCAACAAAAAAAAAAGTAATTAAACCTCTTCATATTCAAACATGTGTAGCAATCATATGAAATCTGATAAAAATGAAAAAAAAATTAACACAAAAATTTTTAATACAAACACACAAACACAGATAAATAGACACACACTCGCACACACATTTTTATTGCAAAATATTTTTCGCATGTTTAACAATTGTATTAGAGGTAAACTTGAGAATTTGAGTTGGTTTTTTTTGGCGAAATTCTTTGAAGTAAAACAAATTTTCAATATCAAATTGCTTTGCAAGAGTATCAGTTCTAGGTTGACATTTTTTGTGTTTTTCTAAATTTTGAATTCAGTATCGGAGCTGTCAGATGTGGGGATTTTTAAGTTCTTTTGGCCACTAAATTTTCTGTTTGGTGACGTGACGACTTTTTAAAGAAGGTGGAGAAATATTTGGCGAATTTTTGTTCTCACTGAAAGGACTTGTTGGATGGCATGAGTTTAATATTATTTTTCGTTAATATCATTCGCTGAAAATAATTAAAATGCATTAACAACATTTACAATGATATTTTAATATTTGCAAAACCGATCACCACTTAAGCCTGGAATTCCAATCTGACCACATGGACGTGGGAAACATGCCCGAACATTTGTCTTCTACATTAAAATGTTTCATCAAACATTTTTTAAATGGTATTGAAATATAGACAGCTGGTTGGCTGGTCATATTAAGCTCAGCCATAGATATATTGGACTCTTTTCTTTGTTTGAAAGCAATAGATTATAGAAATGCGATTGAAAAAGAACTAAGAAATTTTGATCTAACGTCAGACCAAATAACAACTTTGAAAGAAAAACTAAACGAAAATATTGATTGTTTGATAGCAAATATGAAGCTTTTTAAAATTTCTGCAGAATATTCGATAACATGTATATTCTAGTTGTTTGACCGTTTTATTTGAATTAATCATTTTAATTAATTTATTTGCTTCTTAAGCTCGAATTAAGATCTCTCTTATTTTATTTTATTTTATTTATCGATACTTCAGTTCTTTTCGAGTACCATCTTTAGAATATTTGTTAATTTTTTATTTCTTTATACTAAAGATGTCACTCGAAGAGTACCGAAATATCGATAAATAAAATAAAATACGAGATATCTTAAGCTTAGAAAAGATAAATCAAGCTGATTAATTTTCGAGAGAAAATGCAATGTTTTAGTAAGAATGCACTTTTTAATTTTAAAATAAAAGCATGCATTTTTTGAAATAACTAGTTGTGAATTGTGTATTGGATTATAAAGAAGACATGCTCCAATTAAATATGAAATAAAATATCCGCCAAATAGCCCTTATGGTTCAGATGACAGGGCATTACTCTTTTCGTAAAAGTTTCCATCACTTTTTCACAGAGATGGGACTGTATCCCATCGATGACGCATTAAATGTCGGATTTGAGCTCAGGACTTGCGGTGTTAAATCAAAACTCTTTTATTCTAATAGTGTTGTTACCACACTACAATCATACTACAAATACATATTATAAATATATTACAAGTTATTGATTCCACTTATATTAATAATGATTTAGATGTTACATATGCAACACTGGTTTATTCGCATGAGCCCGAGATTTCACAAAACACCAAAGAAAAAAGTCGCACAGCGTTAGATGGCATGATCTTGGTGGCCAGTTGATGTCTGAATTTCTGGAGATAATTTGTTCTGGAAATCGTTGCTGCAATGTGGCAGGTGGCGCTGTCTTGCTGAAACCACATGTCATCCAGATCCATGCCGTTCGGTTGAGGCCACAAGAACTTCTTTATCAACTTCTTTAGCAAATTCGGCCTCATCTTCGAAGAACAGTGTGGCCCAATCACGCCGTCTGACGAAAATTCGCACCAGACAATTGCTCGTTGTGGGCGCATTTTTTTTCTCATGAGGATTTTCTGAGCCCCAAAATCAACAATTTTTTGTATTTAAGAAGCCATTCAGATAGAAATGCGCTTCATCTGAGAATATGAGTTTTTCTGTCGAAAAATTGGCATTGGCTTCACTTTGCTCCATTACCTATTGAACGAATTGCCGGCGCTATCCCTAGTCTGCTGGTTTGAGGTTCTGACTAAGCTGAGTTTTGTACGCATAAAGGTAGAGGTCTGCGTATTGCTGCGTGAAATTTTAAGTTGTTGAGAATGATGCCGAATTGGTGTTTCGGGTTTTCGCCGACATTTTCGTTTACAACAGCAATGTTTTCAAGAAACCGACCCGTACGTTGGTGGACACACTGGTGTCTTACTGTCTATAACTGAACCAAATTCTTTAATTTTGTTACCACTCCTCGAATGGATTACACATTAGGTGCACTTTCTCGACTGAAAATTCTACGAAGTTTGCGAGTGTCTCAGCATATCTTTCCAAATTTTTTTAAATAAGTTTTTACAATTGTAAGGCATTGTTCTTCCGTGAAGCGCTGCCAAATTTCAGAATTGCCACTTGCACAAAAAATTTAATACTAGTAGGTAGTGTACTAGAATCGTAGTGTGAAGGTCCCAGGTTCGAAACCTGCCGCAGAACTCTGGCAGTTTGTGTCTGATAATTAAAGGAAGCGCACAACAAGCCTTCACTGGCTTAAGTGTATGTCGTATGACATGGGCTATCACACCCCTCCAAACAACCTAACCTAACCTAAACTAAATTTAAAAAGTGCATTCTTACTGAGACATCCTTTAAATTGAAATGGTTTGTGTGCACGACAATCTCGGTAGATGGATTTTAGCTTCGATGATCAAAGTTGTGCTGCATTAATTGGAAATACTATTTTAAAGTCGAAACAACAACAAGTTTACTGGATTTATAGTCTGACGGTTATAACTGCAGCGTTGGGGTGCGTATTTTATTTTAAATAAACAGCTTTGGCCGCTATCATCAGGTTGATTATTCCAAGTAGCAACACTTGCATAGAAAGAGTATTTTAAATTACGAACTTCACCAAAATTCGTTCACAGTTCAAAATACAGTATGAACTTTAAGATGCCTGATATGAGAAGGTAAACAACTTTTGCTGCAATACGTTTGAGCTACAAATATGAACGAAAATTTAACTCCATAACATACAAGGTAGCGCAAGAGTAATGTCATAATTTGAAATATCTGCTATTTTGTTATACACGAATAAGAAAAAACTCTCTATATTTATGCGTTTTATTGAAATCGAAAGTTCGTCGTCCTTTCAGAATTATTAAAGATTAATAATTTATTTGTAAATATCTATATTTTCTGACCTGAATCCTAATTATGCACTGCATTGTGCTGGAGTAGTGCATGTGACCATTTCGTTTGTATGTTTCCATATTAAAAGTGACAGGAGTCGCCTCTGGAAGGAGATTATTTCACATACGAATTCACTATGTGTGGTTCGCTGTTACATCGACCACATGTTATTATTCGTATTATCATTATTATTATTCCAGCTTCTGGATGTTCCCAAATGGTTTGAAAATTTCAAAATTTACCATCATTAATAAATTTTAAATATTTTTGATCATAAATCTAGCCGTCTGTTCGCCTTAGAGAAATTACAACGAAGTATATTTTAATTTCCTTAAATATTTTTCTTTTTAAGAAATAGGTCAACTGTAATATAAAACCTAATTTTTTTACAATCTCTAACAATAACGTTGACACTTTCAATACGTGTTGTTTGTGGCAAAACCAAGAAATTTTTCATTTCTTCAACTCAAATACATGCAATTGCTATTATACCGGTAAATTCTTTGCCGATTTCAACATATAATAATTAATTTTTGTTGTTGTTTGTTATAAGTTTTCATGTGAAAAATAGATTTCTAATCAAGTATATAAATTGAAACTGAATAATTTCGAACGATACAGAATGAAGCCAGTCAACCAGCCAAGCAACCACCAATCGACCAACATTCCACACTTGTTGCCATTTGAATTCAGAAAAAAATCAGAAAAAAATTAAAATTAAACTTCAAATGCAATTATTATTATTTTAAACAAAATTATTATTATTTTTATTGACTATTCAAATGCTCAGGGGTAAAACAAAGCTAAAAATAGAAAACAAAAAATATATACAAATAAATAATTATTTTCAAACAACTTTAAGATAAATATTGTCTTTTGTTTTAAATCTCTTTATCATGCGGCCAGTACTTCTATTCAACACATTGTGTTCAACAAAATGTTGGTGACGTCAGGATCTCTAAAAATGCACAAAATGCCAAAATGGTTTTTTTCCAGATCAAATACTGTAGGTAATCGTATTCCATCAAAGCATCCATCAGTGGCCAGTACGCTCACATCCACGTGAGATGACCATACCCTTAAATCGCTCATGCATCCAATGTAGCATAAGCTATGTGGCACATAGCGCCGTCCTGTCCATTATCATCCAATTCAGGCTAAATAAAGCTGATAATCATTGATCAATAACGCTCGCCGTTGACAGTTCGTTCTTCTCAAAGAAGTAGAAACCGATGATGAAGCGCGTCCAAAATCCACACCAAATTTTTTGGTACCCCATGTCGATTTGTATCGTCCCAAATTCGACAATTCTGTTAGTTGACTTCTAAAAATGGACCTTATTGCTGAAGATGAAAATTAGAGATAGTTTCTAACTGCTCCAATGCCCATTCAGCGAAAGTCAGTGTCTATGGTCGTTTACCTCCAGCTCCTAGGTCAATTGAATTTTGTACAGTCCAGGTCACGACGAAGAATTCACAAAGTTGTGGTCTGCGAAAGCCCGAGTTATTGTGAACGTCCGAAATCGACAACCTCCGATTCTCCTGCACACTTTCACGGACAGCGGCAACTCATCCTATTGGAGTTGGTTCATTGTTTACTAAAACAGTGGGCTCAAATTTATCCACCACACTGCGAATAATACTCGCGCGGAATGTTGCCCGAACAGAATACCCATTTTGACAAAACAATTTCATCCTTTGTACACGCTATTGAACGCTATATCCGTTCATGGTGATTTCGTCAAACAGACTGAATAAATGACAGTCAATTTGACAGATGTAGCTTCAACAATACGCTAGCTATCAACTGTCAAAGTTACATAGGAGTCTTCATCTTATAGCAAGGCACCGTTGATGATATTAAACGTTTAAAATGTATTCCTGGAACAAAATTGAAAGGCAAGTCTAGAACTGAAATCATCTCTCTAATTAACCTGCCGAATTTCGGGGAATTTGGGACGATTTTCCGTCATCCCACGTCAAATTTGGTTTGTAACCAGACCGGTTTCGGCTTTGTGCCATCTTCAGTGTTCTCTTGAATATTCAAATTCAAACAAACCCCGTCGGAAGAAAAACAGAAAAATCTGCCGAATTTCGTAAATCTTGTGTTGGAATAAGCCGACTTATTAGTGTTTATAATGATTCTCCAAGTATTGGTTGCTTTCGTGGACTTGTAGTAAAAGCTCTAGAGTGCAGGTTGATGGAGTTGCATTCGGTTGACTTTGAGCTTCATCCATTCACTATTTTAACGAATGGCAGAGCAAATAGCGAATGGTTTGTAAAAATGAATGTAAGCTTTTAAAAACGATTTTTTTATAAAAGAAATATTCTCGGAAAACGAGAAACAGTTTTCAGATTGGCACAAGTAATTTCGATTTTTAATCATCTTACGAGTAACTTGTCCTAGGAAGCTAAAAAGAAGCAATAGGAAGCGGAAAAGGTTCACTAATGAGTTTTTTTTGAAGCAACAAAAATGTCGTTCCTTGAGAAATTTTTCCATTTCTTTCTTGAGATGATATTTTTGTTATATTAGCACAGACGAACAATTTTAATTTTTGTTCAAACATATTGAAGTATTCAAAGAAACCAATACATGGTTACAAAGATCATATTATAATTACCACAACCATATCGCTCTTACGTTATAGTTAATGATATATGCGATCTAAAAACCATATCGACTATTTATAGGAAGCTCTTATACTCGTATATAAAAAGTTTGTGCTACTGCAGGGAGAAAATACATGATGTACTCGTATACATACATATTTTTCGTTGCAATTACAAACAGAATGAAAAATTTCAATAGATTTAGGGTATACGCTATATGTTCCCATATTGCACTTAACATCCGGCTAGTAAATTCCGTTTTAATTCATTTAATTTTTAAGTCAACAGAAGCTTAAGCAAACGAAACAATTATCTAATATTAAAAAATATTAAAAATAGCACAGGAATAGTATTTAAAAAAATACGTTTGAGAAAAGCTAATAAATGAATAAACAAAGAACTTCGTCGAAAGAGCTGGTGTGGTAGGCTCGTACTAACTGAAACAATCGATGTTGTTTTTTTTTCAGTAAATGCTTAGACATCGTTCGCTTGGTTGCTGCTAGTTTAGATATCGAAAGTAAATAATATAATAAAAAACAAGTAAAATATTTTTTACATTTTACGTTTATTTACCAAGCGCTTTTGAAACAATTTACGCAAACTATTATTATTAAAGGGGATTAATCACATGTACTTTTACGTGTATCTAAACATATTCCACACACTCGTACGTGAGCGATACGTCAGTGTAATCTTTTCTATAATAACTTATTTATTTAATTTTTTTTATGTAGTAGTTCGAAGACGTGCAACTACAAGTTGCTTTCTTGTTTCAAAGGCGAAAAATTTTCCAATATTGAAAACTACTAAGTTAAGGTCAAACAGCAACTGCAAGTGTAGTTGGAAGTGTGAGACACATTTGTATCCAACATTTTCTATAAATTCCTCCCGCTCTTGGAAGCCACATAGAACTTGACACAAGACCTTGATGATGAGATGTTAAACTTACTCTCTTATGGTTCACTTTCCCTTCAATGTTTTGGTATGGTGTCAACTGATCAGTGCCTCATTGTGATATCTACCAGGAACTTTAGATCTTTGTCTTAAACATTAGGGATATTTATCTAAAAAAACAAAGAACAGTTGATCCATGACAACCACTTGAATCATACATGACATCACATTGTTGACAATTTGGGGATTCATACTTGGGGGATTTCTATGGGATTTTCTTATTTGATTGAAAGGTACAGTGAGTAGATGTCACAAAATTTTAAAACAGATAAATTTGAAAATTTCCATGATTTTTTCCGTTATATTTTAAGATTTCGTACTAATTTTATCTAGCCGGCATTAGAAAGCTAATCAATAAAAAAAATTTAAGCCACTGTGTGAACATTGCCACTGTGCATTCAATCCAAATTGGCGCAAAAGTTGCGTAATAATTTGGATTGAATGCCATTTTTGCAGATGGTACCAAATGTTCCTATGTTTTGACATTTATGATGTAGATGCACTCGTATAAAAAATTAATTTGAATATTATGAATATTTCACAAATGTTTAGTCTGTTGTTTTAACGCAGAGTGAATTTCGTCGCCATTTTTCGCCGTTATCGTCTTCCATGTGCTCGAACAATTAAGCATCTTGCAAACTGGGTGCACCGCAGATGCCATAAGAAATGGCTCGACCAGGCACACATTTCCATTTATAGCATTTATATTAAAATATTTCATAATAGTTAAATATTCTGCTCGGTATCAGTTTTTCAAGGATTAATAATATTTGGGGGTGTCTTGCTATGAAACTTTGAAATATTTTTCAATTTCTATTTTTTATTTTCGTTTAAAGATTCCCACGTTATAATTTCATTTTTCCCAAAACGTTAAAACGAATGTTAGTAACAAAAAAAAATTATCATGAACTGCTTATTAAATGGAAAATAAATCAAATAAATTTTTAAAGAAAAAAAAAATAAATATCATTTAATATCTTGTTACTGTCATGAGCTATTTTTTTAAGTTGAATGCAGGAATGAACAATCTTGTTGGCTTAATCTCATTAATAATTTACTTGCACCATTTGACATACTTGAAGCAGGTTATGGGATGTGATACTGCTTCCGTAAACAATCACTAAAAAATTGCACATAGAAAAAGCAAAGACAGGTTGTTAGAAAGTAGCATCGCTGTCATGTTCAGAGAGCCAGGACTTTTGGGTTTCCCGAATTCAAAAATATCCGCCAATGAACCAAAATCCAGCGAAATATTCAAAAATAATGCAACCCACGCTATCGCCATTCGTGTGAGACATCTCACCGACATTGCATCGGCCTGTCTATAGAAAACAAACTGTTACTAACAAAACGAGGCAGAAATTGTGAACAGCAGGATTAATTTTCGCAGCTCAAAGAATTTCTTTTGCTCATTTTGAGTTTGTACGCATGGAGGACATAGGGGAGCTAACTCCATTCGAAATCTAATCACATGTGCGTGCGTCTTACCTCCATCGTGGTACCAACTGAAAACATCCATCAACCTCCCTTCGCGACTGTGTGGTGGCGAAAAGACTGAGCTGCTCCGCGGGCATTGCATAGTATTTTGAAATAATCGGATTTGTTTATCTGCCTTCCGTAAATACTTGTATGTTACTACCCAGTCCCTGAAATAACTGGGTAACGAACGTGCAAGTAAGAAGTCTAAAGATCAAAGTTAATATGTGCCTCCTCATCTAAGGGTCACGAATCGGGACCATGTAGAGCTCTATCTAGAACCGCAGAAGCTAGTAACGGCTGGCTTTTGAGCTCTCTTGCTGCCAGTGGTCAATATTTTGAAATACTGTTGCTAAACAACAAAAATCGTTTCAGAGATTGTGCACCGACTGTACGGCTCCTGATATCACAGTGGAGGTTAGATAACTCCACTCCTCAGCAAGGAGTTTCTGAATTGATCATGATTGCCAATGTAATTGCCTCTTCGAAAGTATATTTAGTAGACCAAACTGGTCGTCCTTGCTTCATAAACCGACTTCTCTTGATATGAAGGCTGCTCAAGCTGCGTCATTTAGTTTGTGTTTGACAGCCATTGATGGTAGACTAGTGCGCGATTAGAGGAGAAAATGGGAAAAAGTGAATTTCATGTGCTCATTAAAATATTATTTTTTGTGGAAAACACCATCACTCAAACCAAAGCTGAGCTTGATAAGTACTATTGGGATTCTGCACCAACAATTTCAGTGGTAAAAAAGGCGATTTACTGAATTTCGTTTTGGCCGTAAAAGCACGGAAGATTTTGAACCTTCTGGATGCCCACTTAAAGTGTCCAAAAAAAAATTGAAAAAATTCACGATGTGGTGTTTGGTCGATCGAAGATTGAAAGTTCGAGAGATTGTGGAAGTGAAAGTGGGTGCCGCGTTTGTCCACAACCGACTTACAAACGCAATCGAGTGGCAACTTCGCAGGAGTATTTGGTGATGTTCAAACGCAATATGATGGAAGAGTTTTCGCGGTTTTTGGTAATCGTGGATGAAACTTTAATACGCCACAACACACCAGAGAGCAAACAGCAGTCGAAACACTAGGATTCTTCGGGTGAATCGGAGCTGAAGAAGACGCAGGTGAGTTTGGCAGCCAATGAATTCATGGCGAACATTTTTTTTGATGCACTCGGTCGATTTAATGAACGAAATGACCGCATTTGATAGAGAAAACAGTTTTTCTCCACGAGCACAATGTAAGGGTTCACACAGGTGCAGTTTCCATAGCAAAATTCATTGAATTAGCCTACAAATTGCTCCATAATCTGACCCATTCTCCGAATGGGAATGGCTCGGGGAACGATGAAATCATCTCAGAAACAAATACCTATTTTGATGACCTCGACAAATTTTATTTTTTGGAAGAGATTAAATGTTTTAGAAACATTGGACAAAGCGTTTAGCGCTCAAAGGAGAATATGTTAGAAAATAAAATGATTTTTTATCCGAAAGCCTGTTTCATTTAAAAAGCAACGGACTTGTTAACCCGCCCTCGCACACATCGAGTAAAAAGGCTAGAGACAATACTTTCTCTGCTTTAAATAGCACTGTTATCTAATTGAACCACTGTTATCTAATTCATTCCTAATTTAAAAAAAAAATTTTTGCTCCAATTGTAAACCCCTTCCCCACTTATTTGCTCGTTAGCCCGCCTCAGTTTCTTAAATAATAAAAATCCAAAATTCACATAAATAAAATTCGAAAACAATGCCATCTAAGGAAGACCTTTATGGCTCAAATATTCACTATTTAAAAAAAATCCACAATAAAATATGTATTTGATATTTTAGCATTTACGTTGATTTTGGCCAAAAATACATAAATAAAGTGACAATTTATAATAATAGTGTTTTATTAGTCGAACATGCATGTACAAACGAATATAAAATTACTAGCCGCTTACACTCAGCAAAAAAATGGTAGATTAAAAACCCCCTCAAACTTGCAACATTCACTTCTTAATTTTCTTTTTATGAAGCGAATTTTGAAAAGTGTATGAAAAATTAAACTCCTTCTCTTGGTGGCATTAGAAATAATGTCGTGATAGTTGGCAACAGCAAGAACAACATAAGGTAAAACTATTCATGTGTCGTTTGTTTGTATGTTAAATGTTGTACGTAGATGTACGATGATGCAGCTCGTCTGCATACAATAAATGGATAAATCATCATAACGATTAGTTTTATATTTAAAACTATTGTAATATGGCATATTTGATAGAGTGTATATATATATATATATATGTGTGTGTGTGTGTTTGTGTGTTTGTGACTATAGTAAATGTTGCACTCAGGCATTTACAATATTTTTCAGTTTGTTTACAGAGCTGTTTCAATGTCTGCTGCACTATTGTTTCTCTTTTTGCAGTGATTTGCCACCACAGAGTCTTCGTTACGAAGATTTGACACGTATTATTTGGGTTTTGGAACTTCTCTTATTACATGCTTAAATAAAAGGTCAAATGTTTAAGCACATTTAAGCATCTTCTTTGGCAGATATTTAAAGGAAGCATTTGTTAAGAACAAGAAATGAATTCTTTTATGAAAAGTTTTCCAACCAGAGAGGTTAATTTGTCAAATATAAATACATCACACAGGTGTTTTATAATTCTCATTCAGTCGATTTTATATTTGACATAAGAAGTCAAGGCCGAATGTGAATGACGAAGAATAAATATGGCCAATACCATAGTGTATTTGTTTACGACTTTAAATTAACATAAAGGAAAAGAAATTATTTTAATATCAATTAAACTGGAATTTTTGAAAAGATAGTTTCATGACTTTAATGTTTGAAAATTATTTCGGCCGACGTCCTACTCTCGATGTCTAACTTTTACATACTTCACGTAGACAATGGGAAAATATTTCGCCAATAACTTGCCGAATATTGTTTTGCATGAGTTCAATCCTAAATAAAATAACATAAAGTGGCCTAGATCTTGGTGGCCAATTAACCGGGCCATTATGTGAAATTATTCGGCCATCAAATGTTTCATTATGAAACTTAAAATCAAATTTGCCTTAAAGCAACTACCAGCCGTTAAAGACAACAATGTTGCCAAAGTTATAAATGTCTAAAAAGAAAACGCTCTTTATTTAAGAATGACATTTGAGATTTCATATTGAAATCAATAATTTATGTCAACGAGCGCAACTTATCGGTGATACATTTTAACGCAACCCAAGCACACGCCCAATCTCAGTCAGCTCAATATGTCAGATTCATTGTAGGTAATACTTCTTATTAATCGTAAAAGATTTTCTTTAAATACATCCTTCATTTCCAACACTCTGGTTTTCGACTTTGAGCTTCTGCAAATCAAGTCACACGCTAGTTGAATTTGAGGATTACTCCCTTTATGTTTTGTGGGATTTGACTATGTTCGTAAGCAAATTGTTCAAATATATCCTGAGTTTAATAAAATGTTTTCATTCTTTTACAAATATGACCTTTTACGTAATTTCAACTTAAGCATTGCAGCAGTGTGAATTATCACGAGTTCAATAAGTTTCAATTGATATTAATCCTTAAGTTTTCAGATTTGTTTTCATCATCCACTTCGTCGTCTTCATTTTGTTCGTTTCTATTTTTTTCTTCTTCATTTCTATTCAAATAAAACAAAGCAGCCAAATCCAAAGATGAAACTTCTTCGTTTGGATGAAAAATCTTCATTTTTTAATGGTCATATTAAATTTAAATAAATTTTATTATTTTTATGTGTGGGAAGCCGTTTCATGTGCGAAAGAAATAAAAAAGCAATTATTGTTGTTTCTGAAGTATTATTATTTATAATGAAAATATTAAATAATTTGCAATTTTCATTAAACAAACATTATTCGACTTCAAAAAGTCATTTCGATGCAAATGATGATAAATTAAACGGCAAAATTATTTATGACAAGATTAACGTACACTCACTCATATGCATTTTTGAAAGTTGTAGTCTCAACCTCAAATTACTCTTAAAAAGATGAATTGACATGTTGCCACATGGATGGTTCTCAGCTAAAGGAAAGAACCTTATAATGCCTTATAGATGGACTAGAGACCGAAATTTATGAAATATGTATATGGAAGGAGTAAAACGTAAAAAATTCGTCTATGATTTCTTAAGCATTGATTTAAGAAAATGCGTTCTAAATGCCTTCCTAGAAGCCGCTGAAGAAAATATATTCAATAATGTCAAAGACGGATTACGAAACCAAAATAATAAAAGTGAAAAATTTATTGAGTTTAAAAAATCATAAAATTTACGAAATTTTTATTGGTCATAAAGTATTCATTTGAACTGATAAGACGGTTTTTCAAAACTGAATCAATCAATGAGTCATAATAATACGCTGACGTTCAATCATACGTTTTGCATTAAAAATTTAAGCCACCCATGAATGGAAAAAGTTGTTCTTGAACTTTTTTTTTGTGTGCGACAATTTTTGAACAAGTTCTTTCGAAACCTTAACGATTTTGATGATTTAAATTTCAAAATTTAACGATTTTTAGAGAAAAGTATTTAGCAGCAGTGCTAACAAGACATCATTAAGAGTAGTGGCAAATTTTCAAATTGAAATTGTTTGTACATACATTAATGAAATAAACTTACGAGTATGAAGACTCTTCGTCTTTTCAATATGACGAAATATTTTTTGGACTTGAGGAAACACTTTCAACACAAATTGCCCTGAATTGGCCACTTCGTTGGTGCGGGAATATAAAACAAGACACAGAAGGAAGGAATCCCTAAAACGGCAGAAGAAATGGATACATTTTTATGACTAAGCAATAGGCATGAGAAGATACCTGGACTCGCCGGTTTTTGACAAACGTAAATGCGACCAATTCAAGAACTAACATTATACAGAGAGTGATAATACAGTGGAAACTATTTCAAATGGATCTAAAGTTGCTATTAAGAAATTAAGACAGAAATTTGCAAAAATCTTTTAATTTTTCTTTAATAAATATTTTGATTGACCTTAAATAATAATTCACGATACAATCAAAAAAAGTCTTTAAAAGAAAAACTATTTAGCTTAAAGCTTTTTAATATGTTGACAAAACAATAGAAACTTAAGCTTTATTTTAACAAGAATCTTCTGGGTAATCAATATTTTATATCACAGCAATGGTGCGTGTATTGATCCAATTAAATTATCAATGATTTCCTTTTGAAGTTTTTGTCATTGCAGCAGCATCTGATAGATCTTCTTTCTGAATGCGAGTATAATATATAGTTCGAATTTTGCAATCCGAAATTTGCCATCGATTTTCGATTGGTTTAAATCGGGTATTTGGCCAGGCCACTTCGAAACACACATTGTTCGTACAGAATGTTTAAAGTGCTATAGCACCGTCCTGTTCAAACTACATGGCATTGATTTTCATATCATACATCGTTCGCAGTTGACGGCGATTGCATGGCCAACGTGGTTCTCTAAGATATATGGACCAATGGAGTCGCTAGTTCAAAACCCACATCAAGCAGGGATGTCGTCCTAAATTTGACAATAATGTTATTTAACGTACCCATTCATCGAGAAATGGAGGATGATTATGGCGACCGTAAAATGTGGGAAGCCAAAGTCAGAGCAGCCATTTTGATACAATAATTTTATCATTTATATTTGTTGTTGAAAGCGATATCCGTCTATGGCGATTTGGCAAAACAGACTGAATAAATGGCAGCCAATTTGACAGATGTAGCTTCAACAATATGGTCGCTATTAACTATTATTAAAATTTAAAAGTTCTCATTGGAAGACCCGATAGTAATTTCGAAATCCATTTGTTTAAGACAAACAAATAAGAAAAGCATTTTCTCCCTCTACCTCAAGGATAAGACCATTTGTGAAATGCCTCCCGGCCTAAGATAAAATCCTTTTAATGCACTAACACAAACAAATCTCTTCCTCATATTTACTAAAATCCTTTCCAACATATGCAGTGAGTAAATCGTTTCCGACAATCAACTACTACTTGCATATACTTAATTTGGCCAGAACGTTATTGTTATTGTAAAACAGGCAAATAACCTTAACAAGCGAACGTTTTTTCAAATACTCACGTATTCGTTCTGTTAAGTATTTCTAAGTAGACAAATATCGAAATAATCAAGTCAATCAATAAATTGTTACAACGATTGATGTGTGCTAAAACATAATTAATATTATTTAATTGTTAAATGCAATTATAAATTGATTTAATTGCAATTTCCATTACTTTATACAAATTATCGTAAATAATTCTTATTAGCAAAAGTCGTTCAATCAAAACTTCGCAGTGTTAAGGAGAGGGAACACAAAGGCCCTCCAGAAGGCCTTTTCAGTTACACCTTAGCGAATAGGAGAGATGCAAATCCTATTACATACTCCTAATTTTTTATATTTTTTGTACAAGATTGTATGTATTATGAATAAGACCATTTTCAAGTTCATATTTTGAGGAACAGACTCTGAGGTGTTACTGAGACTCATGTTCTATATTTTAAAAAAAATTTTATATATGAAATTTTCTTTAGAAAGTTTCATATCAAATTAAATTTTCTAAAGAAATTTCAACTTGAAAATATTCTTTGCCAAAGTCAGTAAGTAATGCGAGTATCTACGATTTCTGCCACATCGTGCTAAATGTAAAACATTTAAATCTCGTTTTGAAAGGCTAAGAATTCATTCGTTATTCGTCTTCTATTTTTTGTGAGTCTGATCTTGTTTCCACCATTACTTCTTACTCATACATTCTATTCATTCCTCAGTATTTCCAAGCAAAGAGAAAAATTTTCATATAGAACGCCGTTTTTCCTTCCTCCTTAAGGGAAGAACAATTCAATTATTATTTTTATCAATATGTTATTTAAATTATCGAGCTTATGGCCTTTTCTATAAACGAAAATAATTTGTTTTTTTTTTTCAATACTTCGAAAACGCTCAGAGGAGCGCATATAAAGAAAAGAAAATTTTATACATAATTTTATATTCAAAAATTCTATGGGGAGATCCAAACGAGAGAAGAACGAGGGAACTGCTAAGACTTAGCAAGCCCGAACTAAGTAGAAAAATGGGAGTTGTCACAGGGCACTCTCAACTACGGCCACATCTTAAACGCATGGGAATAGAGGAGATGAATGTAGAGCATGTGGGGAGGAGAGCGAAACATTGGAACACTATTTGTGCCAATGCACCGCCTTCTTACAAATAAGGTCCCGATATCTTGGGGGTGACACATAACCCGATTACGGGGAATATGCTGGAGGAAATTAAGGAACTTTGTGAGTGACACGGAGTTTCTCTAGACTTTTGGGTCAATATGTTATGGTTAAACCCAAAGGAGCGCACAACAAGCCTTCACTGGCTTAAGTGTATGTCGTATGACATGGGCTATCACACCCCTCCAATCAACCTAACCTAACCTTATGTTCAATTAAATTATTCATGCTCGAGGTCTTATTTAGTGGTTAATCAATTTTATTTGAAATTATCGATATTCCGATACTCATTGAGTATCATCTTTAGGAAAATTTACCACTAAATGAGACCTCCAGCTTAAATAATATTTTAATTTTATTTTTATCAAAAGGTCAAAAAATATAGAGTTATTATTATAATTTTATATAAAATTTCATATGTCTTTTAGAAGGTACAGCCAAGATCCTCTAGAAGACATTCTTTGAAGGCAAAGAAAAAAACAGGAGTCGAAACAAAACGATGATCTAAACACATCTTTGGTTAATCTTTCATGGCTTTTTTCTCATTTGCATTTGCAATTTGAATACAAACAAGTACATCATCCTCTTGCAACAATAGAAACAAAAAATTTTTAAATTCTGTTTAAATAATTACATAAGGGACAACAAATTTTTAATCGACTCATAGTCTATCATCACTCTAGAGTTTGTAGGTTCAATCCGCACGAAAAAAACCCTGATCTGTTTCATTACAAACGAATGGAGTTTTTATAACAATGTTTTTCAAGCCAAGTTTACAATATAATTAAACAAAAAAAAATTATAATGAAATATAAAAATAAAAATAAAAAGTGCACTCATTTATATGCCAATTTTTCGCTTCACACTTAATTAAGTTAAATAATTTTACTTAGTTTTATTGTGCGAGTATCAGACAGAGTCAAACATTAAGTGATTTTATAAGTGATATCATCGGTAGGAAATCTAAGATGCTATTGACTTTAGTCAGAGCAATTCTTCTTTGAAAAAAATTTTTCATCATGCCTACATATTGCTCTGATGGAGGACATGCATTTTTCAGGTAGAATTAAAGTCAGGGCTCACCGGGGTTCCCTTGAAAACGATATAAGTATACAAAGTGAAGCACCTACAAGTCCGCTAATATTTGCGAGATCATAGAATAGTAGTTTATTATAAAGATAAGTTTAATGAATGAATATGCTTTCATATTATGGCCATACCTGTAATTCAATAATCAGGTCATGCCGCCTACATTCGGAGTTAAATATCTTGATAAGCACGTTACATAGCACTTTAGGCATTAGTCCTTGCTTCTTAAGCGAATTGATTAAAACTGAATGTTTAGAACGGAACACGTTACAGAAAAACTATCAGAGAAAAATTTACATATATTAAATGACAGTTCAAAATAGAACCCAAAAGAGAAGAGCCAAAGTCGATCGATGTGTTTATATACGAGTACAAGAATTCATTTAAGCCGCAATTAAGTTCCTTGCAGTAGCGTATTCACCATCCAAACATAGTCCTAGGATGTCGAGCAATCTTAAATGAGATGTGTGCGAACGATATAGGAAAGACAAATGCAGATAAAGTTAGACGAAAAAAAGACATCTCTCCACTTCCACCTCTAAATGCAACGCCAAATCAAGCTGCTTAACGGCGAGGAAATTCTGGCTTCGGTTCATTGTCACATTGTTGTATAAGTTTAGTAACGACTGGATCTCCCACACAATGACTATGATTAGGACTGTCTTGACGAATAAGAGACAGAAGAATTATAAATTTATTTTCTCTTGCCTTTTGTCGAAGGTATATTTCAGTATCTGTTCTGAATTCACTGTGAAGAAGCATATGAATATAAGTTTTAAAATTAGCAGCAAAGACGGGGTTTCACTTTAACTTTTTAACTGGAGTAACCAACCACGATACTTCTCACTTATTCTATATTATCTTTTTTCGAACTCATACATACTCTATTTTCTCTTTTCCACTATTCTCTCTATCCCACATATTCCATCGAGTGTCACAAAAGAGTGAAGCTCAGTGAGCTGAACATTTTATTTTCACTATATCAAAAGTCTGTAAGCCTAACCTAAACTAGGTGCCTAAAAAGAACATTCCAAGCAGTTTATTAGGTACCTTAATGAACTACTGGAATTTTTTATTGTGTGCATGAGCACGTTTTAATCACTATCATCGTTTTAGATTCGCTACATACTCATTCAAATACCAACTCTTGTGCAAACACCCTGTTTTAACATATTCTTTAGCATAAAATCAATTATAATTACAATTAATTGTTATAGTTCAATGAAATCTGAGTAAATAGCCACAGCATAAATAAACTTAAAACTATTCAAACTTCAATCGATCTTAATTGGACACTTAGAAAAGCAATTGAATTAATAGTTCTTCTCATTGTTTTAGTATTTATCTTCCCACTGCTTAAAGAACTTTTGGGTGGGAGTTTTTCTTTTATATCACACACTCAGCTGCTTAAGACTGAGTACACACGAGGCAACTTTGAAGGGGGGCAAACCTTTGTAAGTTTCGCTTCAGTGAAGCACACAGTGACAGACTCATCGAAATCGATTCCAAGAAAATAAACTCTTCATTACTCCGTTAGAATCGAGGATGAAATGTAGGATACAAAAGTAGATCAAGTCGACTTCCAAAAAGGTCTGAGAGCTCGTAAATTTTAAAAATATGAACATACTTTCGCTAGAGAAATTTTTAACAACAGTATTTTTGAGATCGGTCCCATTATGCGTCAAAGCGAGCAGCACATACTCTACAAATATTCTAATATTCCAGATGACTTCTGTAGAGTACGAGTTTCAGTGGCCTACAAAAACCCAACTGCTACCATTAATTTGCTTCAACAAATTTCCTCGTATAAATTCTGGGTGCAAAAAAATTTATTCTTAACAAAATTTTTGTTGTTCATACTGTCAAATCAAAAATTCATTATAATTGCTACCAGCACAAATTATCGTATATTTAAGTATTTAATATATTTGTTGCTATTGTTATTATTATTGTTGTTGTTTTTGTTGTGCGATAAATTTATAGCTAACATGGCGCTAAGCTTCACTTTATTTCGCTTTGATGCCACAACAATCAAGAATAAACGTTTTAATACTCATATTTAAGAGTATATCGATAATGGTTGCAAACTAATATACAAACATACAATTGTGCATGCACTGCCCTCCTCTCCGGCTGCCAAGTTTTTGTACGAATGCAATTAAATATAATCAATCAATTATTTGAAAGTGCTTAATATTCAGTTAAAGCACCCAAATGGAAATTTAGATTAAATTAAAATAGAGTTAAAATTTAATGGAAAATTTTTAAATAAAAAGCGTACATTATCATATTATGGTCCAAAATTATGCCATTATGGTCAACTAAATATAATAAAAATATTGATTTAAGATGTAAATATATATTATTCGGGCAACTTTAGTTAGCGATTAACTTCAAAAAACATATTTGATTACTTAGATCCTACATAGCATCATATATGTAGATCTATATAAAATTATAAACTTGTTCCGCAATTTAGTCACAATAAAAGAGTTAAGCATCGTTATTATAGCTTGACATTAGTTAAATAGTTTTTAGTTGTTACAACTTTACTTTAACCTAAAAGTGAGCGCTAAGTGAAAGGCACTTCATCCTACATATAACTTTAGTCGCGAGATTTGGCCATTTGAACTTGTCATATTTACAATGTCCTCGCGTAGTCGTCGACATCAAGAAAAATTGTAATTGAAATGTCTTAATTTTTTATAAAGACATAAACCAAAATTAGTTCAGACATCCACCAAAAGTATATCTATTACCAAATTTTAATAAAAATAACCAAAATATCACTTTATAGCTCACTTGAACTAACGTTACTTTTAACTATCGGAAACCAGAAAGGCAAGTTGTAAAAATGGGCCTAAGACACATACATATACCCATAATGTGTATTACATTTCACCAATACATACAGAAGACGAAATTCCAATATTTGCCGCCAACTGCCAGATGTAGATCTTATGTTTTCGATATTCAGGAAGTTTATCAATGAACCCTAAAGTGTTTCAGCAGAGATCTGTGTAAGTGAAAATAAGCCAGGCGAGAGCAAAACGTCAATAATCTCGATTACAAAGTCACTATGCGAAAACTATTGTAGGATCTTGGATGGGGAAGAGGATGATACAATGATACACCGGTCTTCGAGACTATAAACAATCACCCGTTTTTCTCTCTTTCTGACTATCACTCTCACACCCTCTTTTTGAACAAATACTTTGAAAACATAGCGCATATGGCGTGCACTTAGTTCTGTGTTTAAACGATATTGGAGCAGGATTCTGCGTTCTCTGTACTAGTAAAGAGCACTGTTTCATTAATGATCAATGGCATATAAGTCGCATTGGACATTCTAGTGCCGCTCATTGTACTAAATCGATTCTAATAGCAGTAGGGAAATCTTTTCTTAAAATTTCAACAATAAGACGTTAAGTATATGGCGGCACTGAAAACGTGTGTATTTTCCCCAAGCTAGTAGTAAGATTCCGCCTTTGCGGATAATGTTTTAAACATTGTCATTTTTATGACGATGTATGATATATTATCTGCTTATGGCAAGCACAGCTGAGTGCTAGCGGACGCGTCACATGTTGCGAATAGTGGCACGTTCCGTAGATATGCGAAGTAGATGCCTTTGACAGTCACGAACAGTCAGGGGAGAGTCTGCTAGGGTCTTTCGAGCTCCCAGTAGATACATAGTTTGCGTGCTTGTAATCCTTGTAACGTTGTGGCGAGCAATTCACGCCAGCCAAAAATCCAATAACACAACAGACCATGGGCAATATAACCCTATTAGCCATAAGGACTAAATCCCTTCGCAACTGCATGGCTGGATGCGATGTTGGCAGCCCCAATACCAGGATCGGATGCTCTGCCCTAATCAGTCATTCGTCTTAAAGGTAACCTGACTACCGAAACCATAACAAGAAAAACGGCCCTATGCTCCTTGCAGGAGTGAAAAGTAACAACCAATGGGCGTTTCATTGTAGACAGGTTGCAAGAAAAATAAAACAGACTCACGTTCAGTATAACTGTTTGTTGTGTTGTTTATATAAAAGCATTCTAAGCCTACTATGAGTATATATTTTGTTATGGTTCATATACAATATTAAATTCTCATATTGTATTTAATTCGTATGGCATAAACATCCGAGGTTGCATGTTTTCAAACTGCTTAAACTTCACTGACGATTTGGTTTAGCGACCAATGAAATGTCGGCATATGAAGAGCTAAAGCCACAACAAACAATGCATTTAAAATAAATTTTATTTGATAGTTTCAATTCTTATTAAAACTTGTCTAATAAAGAATACAGATAGGGAACTATTTCACAGTTATTCTATTAAAACTCTATCTAATGAAATGATTTCGGGTTTGAGAAAATTTCAAAATTTAAACAACTGGCACTATTTTTCAATTCCTTTATTTTATTTTTTAATTTTAAAATCAATAATTCAAACTGAATATAATTTGAAGTCACTGCGTCTCTGAGTAATTTATACCAATAAATTGTATTTTAATAATCAATTTTTTATTATTATCATTATTTTCAGTTTAAATTGATTAGAATTCAATAAGTTCAATAATTCGTATAAGGGGGTCTAATAATATTTTATTGATAAATTTTCATATAATACGATTGAGAGAAAATATTTAGTTGTTTGTGGTTTTTTTTTCATTCAGGGAAAAAAAAAACATTGCTATGACCAATAATAGAAACAAATATTATTTTAGAAAACAGTCGAATTACTTGGAATAACACGCAATATTGTTTAAAAATATGTAAAAGATAATTATAGTCTTCATCAATCTCATCATGCGTACGACAAAGTGGGCGAATACTGGGAAGTTTATTTTTGAAATTTTGTTATGGTTTTGATGTACAAATTAAATGATAATTTATTTATTTCATAATTTAGAAATAAACAATTACAGAAAAATGATGTTGTTATCGATTAATTCTAAGAATGATTATAATAACTTTTCATAGGGTATTTTCGCCGCTTGGTCTTTAATTGCTCAAGTGGAATTAAGAATTTATTTTCCTTAAATTTATATTGTGAAAATACTTACACTAACAAAAGTTATTGAATTAAGTACTTCATGATCATAAGAAGAGTTAAAAAATATTAAATCCATTTACGCAGGTCAAATATATAGGAGTAGCAAAATTATTGTAACTATGTTATGATTTCCCCAACAATATATTGCAATGGCGAACAAGTTTCCAACGCAACCTGAGTAAAGATAAACATGTTAATGCTTGTATTTTACTAGTGTGTTTGATTAATTAATTAATTGAATTAATTTGCTGGTTGGACTGCAGCGAAAGTTTTCTTTTTTTATACAAAAATAAGTTAAATTTTATAGCTTGTTAGTTTGTAAACAAAATATGACCAAAAATTAAGTACGTGAGTATTCATTACCTAATACATATAGATGACATTAATGTTTTGCATACATTTTGTGTGTGTTCGTTATAATTCTCATTAACTTAACATTAAATTTAATCCACACAAGAACATAAATGTGAAAATAAGACCAACTTCCTATAAGTCCAGCCGTTAAGAGTACAGAGATCAAATGGAGGATCAAGCTATTGCTGGGTATAATATCTATCATCATAATTTCCTATAAATAGATTATATCCATTTTCTTACCGAGTCTCATTATTGCCGTGAATGAAAAAGATTAATGTATATAGAACCAACTGGCATATAGAACAAATGTCAGGCAACCTGCTAACTTCTATCAAAATAAAAGTAAAGTTTTAACTATTGTATATGAAATTGATACAATTTGTTGTACATATTCATATTCACCGTCTAATATTACTATGTACATAAGCATATTATTTGCACCTATAGCAAATAAATATTTATACCTGTTTCCCTAAGCAGATAGAAATAGATATCATGATCCCATTCTCCCGTCTAAAACCCACACGGTATCTATTTGAGAGAACACCAGCAACAACTTCTTATTGAAACATGGAAAAACGTATCAATACATACGAGTACTTAAAGCAGTAGAGTCGAAGAAACTTGTGTAAAACAGAGAATGACAAAGTGTGATCCCCCCATACGTTTGACATTTCTGTCACAAAATACAACATCTTTGTACATATAAATCATACCAATAGGTGTACTCCTGATACTTTTATAAATGAAATTGGCATGAAAATTTTGCATATAAGCAATAATTTAAAATCTAAAAGTTGATAGCCCATCAACAAGATGTTAAAACTCCCTACTCTACCGCCTGATGAAGATATTTGGAGAAAAAATGTTCTGGTTTTCGGATTTTTTCTCTTTATCTACTCACCAAGGCTTACTCATGGAAAATGCTTCATAATATAACTTTCAAATACAATTTAAGAATTCTCTATTGTATATGAATACGTTATGACATAAACGAATGAGGTTGAATGTTTTCAAACTGCTTAAAGTTCACTAATGAATTGGTGTAGCAACCAGTAACATGTCGACAAATGAACAGCTAAAGCCATAACAAACAATAAAAATTTTAAAAACTAATTGTTGAAAATATTTTTGGGTACAATGCCAATAAATTATAATATGAAATCGATAAACTGATTTCAAATAGTGTGAATTTACTTAACTGGTCGATAATTTAGCGTCAAATATTGAAATTGTTTAAATTGCCTTCCGCCATTGAAAGGTTTTTAGTCAAGCTGTGATTTAGAGCACATTCCCACAAGATAATTAAGAATTAAATTTTCTAATAGCTTATGTCCATGACTTTTTAATACGATTTCTTTATACGGATCAGTAGTTTCAAAAACACAGATTTATTACAACTACTTTTGCGATCCGCCCCACTGTGTGCCTTAAAGGAACTTTTAAGCAGTACAGATATATTCGTTTATCCAGTCGCCGTCATTATTTCCATACGCGTACTTTTAAAACCCACATTATCATATTAAAGCAACTTAAATACTTCTAATGATAAAATTGTTTCTTATATTAGAAACATTCAAATTATTTCAAACCATCTTTATGTATTATAATCATTTCTTTTAACTTGATCCAAATAAAAAAAAAAATCGCAAAACCAATAAAATGTTCATTATCTTATTTTAAGGAAAAGTAAATACTTTGAAAATACTTCATACTTTGAACATTTTCGTTACGTTAAGCCAAGTCGTGTCTATTTTCGTTAATTTAATTACTTTTTTTTGTAAATACGAGTACATGGCCTTTATAACAACACGAAAGAAAAAACGTCAATATCATGACAAAATTGTTGAATAGTTCTTTTTTTCGCTTTATTTCTTAACGTTTGTCCATGTTAACATCTTATCTCCAAGTTTTTTTTCTTAAAGCCACAACTTAACATGGTCATGACTGAATGACTGACTTACATACTTAAGCACAAACTGACTGATGCGAATGCGAGTCCTAAGCGACTTCGTATCGTAGAGAAACAAACGTATCGCATGAATGAACAAATGTGTAGTTACAGCCTGCCGCCTGTCGTAGTTCTGCTGCTGATAAATCCTACGATCTTTTAACAGTGGATCGTTTGTATCGTTTCTATCGTTTTTTTTCTGAAACACACGGTGGACTCTAGCGATAAAAATCGCACATGTGTGTGTTTGTACAAGGCTTTGCTTGTTTGTTTATATTTATATATGTATTTGCACTTAAATTCATATTCATGTATGCGACTGGTCATTTAGTCAAGTTGTTACACGAGAAGAAACAAAATTGGAAAAGGAATACATAGATGGTACATTTTTCAAAAATATATTAATTCTATTCCCTACCGGATCTATCTATTGAACTATGAAGAGTGATGGTATTTGGCGCCTACTCGGCTGAAAGCTGCTGCTTTAAAACTCTGATCAAATTATTAATATCTGCCATACTCGTATTTAAGACGCATTAAAAGCTTGTGAAAAATAGAAATTATTATTACGTTATAATCATTACGAAATTATTATGATGAGAAGAGAAAAAGTCTTAAAAGAATAAAATTTTTTAAAGAACTCATTAGTATTTTTTGTTGTTAAAAGTAGTTAAATATGACGGACATGACAGAGTCCTTGACTATAAATTTTTTTTTAATTTTTTCGACTTAAGTATGTATATCACATTTTGGAATGCTTTCGATAAGCAGAAATGACACGTAACGATACACTAATAACGTTTTCGTTTCAAAAAAAGGATGTATAATTTTTTGCCCCTTCAAAGAAAAAAATGGAATTTAGTGTTGGATTTGAAATGATTTTCAGTCATCCCACGTCAAATTTGGTTTGTAAGCAGAACTTTTTTGCCAGTTTCCATGGCAAAATTCCATAAATTAGACTACGAATTGCTCCTTCATCCGTACTATTTTCTGTATTTAGCCCCGACTGGCTACTATTTGTTTCCAAACCTGAGAAAAGGCTCGGCAGAAAGAGATTTGACTCCAACGATGAAATCATCTCACAAGCAAATATCTAATTTGATGACCTCAACAAATTTTACTTTTTTTGAAAGGATAAAACAAAATTTGGAAAATGTTGGACAAAGTGTATAGAGCTTAAAGGAGACTATGACGAGACGATTTTTTTTTTTGTAAAAAAACCGGTGTTTCATTCAAAAAGTTGCGGACTTATTAACACGTCCTTGTATTCACGCAATCATTGAAATTAAAAATTTTTAAACTGTGATTAAATTTGGCAACGTAGAAAAACTACATCTTAATTTTTTACTAGAATGTTTTTTGCATTTTTAAAATCTTTATAAGAACCATTTAAACATTTTGATTTACGAAATTTTTTCAAGTGTACTTTTATTTACACACATTCATTCAGAATATTTGCTTGGTTGGTTGGCAGCAGGCAAGGCAATTAAACAAACATTCCTTAGGCTCTAGGACTTTAGATTTTTTTTGTTTTGCTGATGTTGTGTTTTTAGTTGTTTAATTTTAGTTGTTGCACTTTATTTTGTTTATTTAAGTTCTTTAAATTGCACTTCAAATTTGTGCTAGACCATCAAGTTGCAATTTTTTGATGACCAACCAACCAACCAACCAACTATTCACTCTCTAGCCACACTTTGTATTTGTTTTCGTTGTTGCTGTTGCGGTTTCTTCTTCTCCTGCCTATTTTAGTTAAGAACCACTACTATTCGATAATAGTATTTAATTTTTTGCAATACATTTGTTGCAAGGAATTTTTAGTGTGTGGAGTAGAAGTTTTATTTTGTATTTATGTTCAGTTTTGTTTGCATTTTTTTGTTTCTATTTGTTCACGGTTGTAGCCGGAGCTGTGGCAATTGTGGCAGTTAAAGTATAATTTTAGGTTTTGTATGGCTTTTTGTTTTTAGCTGTTGTTTTATGAACTTTGGGTGATGCATGACTCACTTAAATTGTACAACACCGTGTTGTTACAATGGTGAGACGTAGTGTTTTATACGATTTTAAATGATTGGTTAAGGGTTTAACTGCGGCTACAATAAGAGGTACAACGCAATTCTTTGTATTTGGTAGGTACTCGTATATATTTGTTTTGGTTTTTGTTGATTTTTTTTTTAGGAAATTCTCATGCCAGACATTGACGCCGTTAACGTCAACAAACGACCGCCACTGTTGCAAAACAAAAAAAGGAAATACAAAAAAAATACTTGCACATGGTTCATGCTACGCTACCTTCTTAATGGTTTATTTTTTATTTAATTTGCTACATTATGCTACAAGTTATTAACGCTTTATATCAGCTCTGTCACAGAGTTTATGCGAATGTGTATATTTCTTTATTTTACTATCGTAACAATTTGATTATTCCATTTTTCATAAAAAAATTAAGGCGCTATTTGAAATGTGAATCTAAGAAATGATCTATAAAATATCTACCAACTGTTCCGACATCAATGTTCTATTTAAATATACCCGTAACAATAGATTTTTAATATTTTTGGACCACAAAAATATTTCGTTTCTAAAGGAATTCATTTAATTTATTACTATTGACATCTTTAAAAATAGTAAGACAAGTCAAAAGTACTCAACGTCCTGCTGATGTATTTCCACAATAATCCTCAGTTATAAGATAAATAGTAGGCAGCCCGCCGCACAGTGAATTGACATCAAACAAAATTTAACAAAAACAAAAGGAGAAGACTTGGGTTAAAAAAAATCGTATGGTACTTGTACCATCAGGCTGTGTAAAGCTTATAAAAACCTGCTTACAGATCGTGAACCTTTCTCATGTATCCTTTTTAGAATAAAAATGACTTAAGCTAAGGCACAATAAACTATTATACAAATTTCCAAAATGCAGCTTATGGTTTGTGTATAATATTCATATTGAAATCGCAGCAAGGATATGGGTACCTCTTAAAATATCCTTTTTAGCAAAATGATGGCATAAGCTAAGCCAAGCTACCAAGAATTAAGTAAATATTACCAAGAGTGGCAAAATATACCTTGTAATTTTAGTATTAACGTCACAGGGAAATGGGTAGCTCGATTATATCCTTTTTTTACCAATTATAATTAAAGTAAAGAAAGCAAAAAAAAAATATATACACACACATTTACCAAAAGTCGCAAAATATAACTTACAATCTTTATAAAAAATTTTGTTATTATTGCTTCGAGTTCATATCCACAACGTTTTCGTTTTACACAGTTTTTTCATATAAAAACTGCTCGTAACTTGTAGGTTTGCACGGTTTTATAAAGAACCTATCTTCCGTGTAAAGCGCGGTAGAGGTGTATTATAAAAAAGACTCATGCCTTTATGTTAAATATTAATTATCAGGCAAACGCACTTATTTTTTAAGCACAGAATTAAATTTATTTTCAGATTTTTTACTATGAAACAAAACACTGTCCACTACAAGGTACGAGTACCTTTAAGTCGGTCATTATTGCATCGTTTGCTCAAAATATTCACCTATTATTTTAAAAGGTACTCGTCGGATAAAGCCTTGCCTGTGGTCTTTAATATTAACTTTTATTCCTTCAAATATAAATTTTTCTTTGGGTGTTGAAATATATTTTATTAGAGAATTTTTAATGCTTTTGGCATTTCCGATACAGAAATTTCATTACGTGCGCTTGTAGGGTCGCTATATTCTGTTTGCAACTAATGGTGCCAGTTTTTCTATATGGGGTTGTGATACGAGTACTTATGACTACATACGAGTATTAGGTAAAAGACGCCACATAATAATAATAATAACGAAAACAAAAAAAACTGAAGCAATAATATTCGTAACAACAAACAATGGCAATTGACACGCAGCTCATACAACACCAACAACTATTCATCTAGTCATCAGTAGTTTGTTGTTGATGAAGTGTGAACAAAATTGTACGCAAGATGAATGAGTGAATGAATGAATGAAGGCAACATTGCATCGCTGACTGGCTGATTGGTGTCGTTGAGCTGACTTGTTTGCTGATTAGTTGCCATAGTTGATCATTTCGATACACATTTAGACTAAATAGAAAAATTCTAATTGAGATAAATTATTTTCTAATGACCACAGCAGCAACAAAACTAATAAAATAGTGTTAGAAAATGATATAGTCACCCATACTAGAGCTGCAGGTTAACAATGTATTTACTTCAAATAATATCGAAATGATGTAAATGTATTTTGATTATTTTGTAATATTTTAAATGTATGTCTCGTCCAATTTTAATGCAAATGCAAACGGCTTACCAATCAGGGCGGTTAGTTGTTAAAAGATAGTAACACAAGCTTTATATATGTATATGTATGTATATACATATAAGGTGTTGAGAAAACACTTTCTCTATTCTAGCATATGCCATTAGTATTGCATGATAAGCTTCAAGTGTTCGCGCAGCTCCGATTCCCGATGAGTCTGTTCAATATCAATGGGCTGCTTTGGGACCTTCCATGGTATATAAGTTATTGTTATACACCTACGACTTCATAATAGCGAAAAAATGGAATCTTGGTCGTCAATTAACTTCATTTTCTTAAAAATTCATCACACTTTCAAAGCGTTCAATCGAAATGTCCTTCCATAATCGGACTCGAAATGTTTACTTTTTAAAGACTCCGTTTGTATTGAAGCGATGACCTGATTCATGTTGACTTTGCGAGCATCAGTCAAGTGCAAGTTATTAGCATCTGCAACTTCAAAACTTAACTGGGATGGCCAATTAAAGTCGCTTCCGTGAAAAACAATCATGCCCTCGAAACGTTCATGCAGGGCCTGCCTCTATTCAAAATTTATTTATTTGTTTTCATATTTCTACATTTATTTTTAAATACTATTTTTCGACGGTTGTGTTTTTGTTTATAGATTATTTAAATTATCGAGCTTAAGGTATTTTTTTTTAAACAAACAATTTTTTATTTTCAATATTTCGACGCCTCTCTGGGTCATCTTCCTGAAGAAGAGGATAAAATGAGGCTTTGAAATATTGAAAATAATAAATTTGTTTTTATAAAAAAGACCTTCAGCTCGATAATAAAGATAAATATATAGATACTTAGCCGAAGACGATGTGAATTACGAAAGACGAATCGAAGTATGGATTGTAGGGATATCGATGAGAAAGAGAATCACCTTCGAAGCCTTACAATTCTAAAATAATGCGATTAAGAACGGGGTGGAGCTTTGATTCGGAATCCTGCCATGGCAAAAAAAAAAATTTTTATATGTTTATCTTTGTTCTCCATTTCACTTGAGGAAGTGACTTACAAAAATAATTGTGCACCTGGGTCAAGTTCATTCAAAACAATTTATTTACAATTTCAGTGGACCACCACCACATGGCCAAGTGTTCTGTGTGTGTGACTATGATTTCAGATTTGTCTAGTTCTTTACTTTTGCTTGTCTCGAAAATTATGTCAAGAATCTTATTTTTAATCGAGTATTGTTGAAAATAAAACGTGATGGCATTTTTTTTTTTTAGAAAATAGAAATCAAAACTGTTTGCGATTGTGCAAAAATTCCCTGTCAATTTATGTTCACTACTACTTGAGAGCATGTCATGTTCAAATTGTTGGCAAATAAATCAGTTTTGAAAATAAATTGTGATTTATCACAGAACAAATGTGACAAGGATACACCTTTATTGTGACAAAATATTGCAGCAATTTGACTGACAGGGCAGTGGATAAACCCATCTGATTGGAATAGAAAAAATTCTACTTAAATTAAAGCAAATAAATTGAATTAAAAGCCCCAGCCCTAGTTTATTGTAATGATTTGAACGACACCAATAACAAAAGCCCTAAGAGCAGAGCTCTGAAAGGATGTATTCATTCCTTAATGTTTTTTTTTATATTACAATTATTTGTCGCCATATGAAATTGTAGGCCAGTCTATAAATACCTCTTCTGCCTACAACTTATTGTATGTGGAATTGGTGACATCATTAGAGAACATTAATGAGGACATCACTGATAAGTTTAAGATCTGTTGTTCGCGTAAAGATGGCGTTACTTAACACACAGCACTCAGGTGATGACCTCTATTTATGCAATGCATTGCGCTCGAACTAAGGAAATAGGTTATGGTAGTGAGAATAGAGGGAGTAGTGTTTGTGGATATTCAATTTGAACCTCTCCACGGTGGGGATGACAGGAATGACATCTGTAGGGAGCTCGTTCAACATACGAGCCTTTCGACTAAAGAAGGAATTGTCTCCGTAATGCGTAGTGCAATTCGTTGATATATCGACCACAAAAGGATGAGCCCTTAGTGAAGAATGTGTTGTTCGCAAATAATTGCGGGTCTCAGAAACATATACTGTTACTTCATTAAAGCACATTCCATTGTAGTAACGATAAAACAGCTCCGGTGAATCAATAGAGTTGGCTACACTGCTGTCACCAATGGGCCTTTTTTGGCCCCTCCTGTATTCGGTCCAGTCACTTCGAAATAGACATTGAAGCACCAGCCCATACATGAGAGTTGTATTCCATTTTGTACAAGATCTCTTTTGAAATCGCAGCAAGGATGCGGGCACTTTCGATATATTCGTTTATGCAACATTACGATGTGAGTTAAATTTGCTAAAATTCCAAAACTATAGTTTAAAATCGTTAACAAGATCTTTCAAAGCAAGGATATGTGTATCCTGCAAATATCCTTTTTTTTTAATTTATGAGTCAAGCTAATCTAAGCTACCAAGAAAAACAACAATTTACTAAAAGTCTTAAAAAATTTAGTTACAGTTTGGGCACAAAATATTTTTTTGAACACCCAGCAAGGATGTGGATACCTCCTATATATCCGTTTAAGCGAAATTTTGATTTATGCCAAAATTTACTACATGTAGTTCATAATTTTTGTACTAGACCTTTTCTCAGTTTGCAGCAAGGATATGGATATCTCACATATATCCTTTTAAACCTTTTTTGCGATACTAGTGTACTATAATTATACATCACCAAAGTGGATATGCACGAATATTTCTATGCCGCAACACACGAATCATCAGAGTCATCTGAGTTTCGTTGAAATCTAAACACCACTATTCTTGAAGAAACCTTTTCCATTAGAGCACTTCATTGTATTTATTGTGATGTAGAAGTATGGAATAGAAATTACCTCTTTGGAATGTTAAAATAATTCTTAAAGACCTCTGTCTCTAGCCATAATCTCTTCACTCTATATATTTGCACGTGCAGTTCATGCAAAATAGGCTCCAACTTGTTGATTATTTTATGATTTCTTTCTTGCTGGATGAGAAAAAAAATGAATCCTATAGAGAAATGTCATTCATCGAATAAATCATCTGAAAATATCGCACTGAATGGTGTAATAAAAAAGCAACAATTGTCATTGCACTTGTTCTTGTTGTTTATTAGACTACGATCGCAACATTTGTTGCTTTCAATTTGATTTTTATCATTTAAATTGTCAATCTAATCTGTCACATCGATCTTGTTCAACAATCTTAATGCGAGAATGTGTAAAAAATCAAAATACAAAATGTTCACAATAGAAATATTTTTCGGATTCGCATTAGCATGTTGTCGCGCGTTAAAATGTACTCGTATGGTGTACAAAACGAATTCAGAATAGAACGAACTAGACAAAAAAATTAAAACAAATTACAAAACCTCCAAGAACTACTGTAAGACATTGTTATTCTGATATGGTTTTAATATGCAACAATTGTTGCTAACTTTGTGATTGCTGCTGTTGCTACTTGTTGTAATCGTTATGTTATAAGGGGCCGTTTATATCCACTCGTATTTAGTTGTCGCTCGCAACAGGTAGTATGAGTAGTAGTGATCTTTTTTTTTACTTTGTAAGTCATGGCTATAAATTATTTGCATCACAAATTGGGAATGGTAGCCTTAAATAGTTTTTAAGCTGTTGATATACTTATTTAAATTTCCTTCGAAATTTATGAAAATACTCGTATGTTTATTCCAACAACAGGTCTTTTTAATTTAAAGGAAAATTTTTTAATTGTATTTTTTCAATATTTCCCCAGAACTTCGACAGGAAAAATAAAGTTAAATTTGAAAGTTTTAGCCAGATTTAAAACAATTTAAAGCAAATTTTCTTTCTTGAAATAGTAATATTTCGGCTAGTAAAAAATGTAATAGTTCGCGAATTTTTTTTTTAAGTTGGAGAAGTTTATTTAAACCCAAAGGCAGTTTCACACTATAATATAAAAGTATTGAGATTCGCATTGTATTTTGTAAGGGCGAAATATGATGAAAATTATTATTATTGTCACAAAACTGGCGTATCAATAAATTTCGCCTTTACACTACCTCAATTCAAATGAAATTAAAAATATGAGTAAAAAATTTATTGTAGCGTGGGCCCATTATTTTTTTCGGGCACCTTGCCCGTTCGAAATATTAATTAAAGTGTAACTCCCTCATTTATAAACCGATTTGGAAAAGAAAGTTTGAAACTGTAGCTTGCAGTTTGATTTTACACTAATTTTTGAGTGGAAATCGTATGATTATAAAATAATCGTGGAACTATTTTCTAAAAAATTTTATTTCAGAAGTTATTGCAAACTTTCCTCGAAGTAAAATATAAACTAGAAATGGTTTTAAAATAACCTATAGTTGCTTCGGTTTTGTAATCAGTATGATTGGCTCTTTGTGTTGAAGTCGTTTTATTTCTTTTTTGCAGAATTACTTTGATATATTGTTGTGCTTGTAGCTGCCAATTTATAAAGTTATTTCACAATGGTCCTGGATTTCAAAATATATTATAGATCAAAGATTTTAAAATATCCCAACAATAAACGATATAAACGGTTTTTAGTGTGGAGGCTGAATATAAGCCGTCGTTATACTTTCAAATTTATTTTGCTAATTGTTGCTTATTGAAATTATCATATTTAATAAGTGTGTATTTAAGTATCAGGCCTCTTAAATTAAGGGAATTATTTTTTTCAAAGCTTAAGTCTTTTCAATATTTCGCCAACATCGTATTGTATAGTTTTATTTACAGTCTCGATGCTCAATAAGATTAACCTTAAATCTTGAATTAGGAACACTTATTAAATAACTTCAAAGCAGTAAATTTCATTTCATTTCTTTCTTATATATTTCTATCAAATTTGAAACTGATATGATACTGAGTTGCTTTATTTACTCACAATTTTGCATGAAATCAACTGAGCAACTGAGCTACTGAACGAACTCGTTGAACAAAATGAGCTGAGTGAGCTGCAAGCCTACTGTCTACATACTATATAAATTTCATTATTATTGTCCTCTGAGGTGTCTTCAATCCTTTTCGAAATATCGGTTGTAACGTTATTCTTTCATTGTATTGAACAGGATGAAAATACCGATCAACCCGAGTGAGATAAGCCAACATTTAGAAAAAGGACAAACAATTTTCATTTTCAAAATAGCTCATAGTTTCCTATTCAAGCTGCTAATTCTAAACAGTTCAGTACAAGAAAGTATGCAAGGTCCATTTAAATCTTTAAACGAAAAATATCGAAGAATCCTACAGCCTTGATAGCCAAAAACCAAAATATTTTCATTCGCTTACCTTCACCATTACTTTGTCTTTGCGTTTACATACGATTACATATGTACATACATAATATGGTTGAACCAAAAGCACTGCTTGAAATTCCACAGGGCAAATGTTAGTGGGCGCTTATACTGCATTCCTAAAATTGTTTCACATTCAAAATGAGTGTGCGCGCACACAAACCGATTTTTTTTTTCAACAAAATATATAATAATAATGAGAACAAAAACGATATTACAAACACGTAAATGAAGTGGGAATTTAGGTGTTTGTACATTAATATGATAAATAATTAAAATCAAAGTAATTAATAATGTTTGTAATTTAAATGCGAACAAATCAGATTGTGTTGTCGATAAATACGCATTAATTAGTATTCATACATAATTTCATATATGAATTAGTTTTTATAAATAGAAATATGTTAATGAAAATTTTTATGTAAAAAGAAATATGGTTGTGGTAACCATATATTGGGTTATTTTAGGTTCAACATCAGATTTCACTCACTAGGGTCTATGATTTGGTCTCTTTGTGATATCTGTGAGACAAAGAGTAGAAAACTGGAAACAGAAGAGTAAACATAACGAAACCAGAAATACCCAGAGTCTATGGCAGGAGTCCATGACTTTTTGAATAAAACACAGATTTTTAGAGAAGAAATCATTTTAAAAATTTGTCTCCTTTTGAATCTGTACACTTTGACCAACATTTCTCAAATTTTTTACCCCTTCCAATAACTAACATTTGTCGATGTCATCAAAATTGGTATTGGTATTTTTTTTTAGGGATTTCATCGTTGTAGTCAAATCTCTTTCCGACGAGCCATTTTTTCAGGCTTATATAATATATATATATATATATATATATATATATATATATATATATATATATATATATATATATATATATATATGTATATATATATATATCAATATATATATATATATATATATATATATATATATATATATATATATATATATATATATATGTATATATATATATATCAATATATATATATATATATATATATATATATATATATATATATATATATATATATATATATATATATACTTATGTTTCCATCCTTATAGGAGCATAGGACCTCAATGAATTGAACATATTCCTGTCTTGTGCCAACGCTCTCACTTTGCCCCAGGTTTTACCCATTCCAGCCACTTCTACGTCGATTTGCCTTCTCCACGTATGAGCTGGACGTCCTCTTCTTCGGCTTCCCTGCTGGTTCCAGTCTATGGCATTTCTTGCGATGTCGTTCGTTGATCTTCTTAAAGTGTGGCCAATTCAGCACCATTTACGTCTTTTTATTTCTGTGGCCGTGAGTTGTTGGGTGGATTTTTCCCAAAGCCTGCTGTTGGACACCACTCTAGAAGAGAATATTCTTAATATCCTGGATCTTCGATGGGCAGTATTCCATGTCTCGCAACCGTAGAGTAGAGTGGTCTTGACATTTGTGTTAAAGATTTTTTCCTTTGTGCGCTGAAAGAGTGAAGACGAATTCCAAATTGGGTCTTAAACGACCGAAATTTTGTCGCGCTTTCTGTACACGGTTTTCAATGTCTTCACTTGACCCGCCATTTTTGGAAATTATGCTCCCAAGATAACAAAACTGGCTGACATCTTCTATTTGGTTCTTTCTTATTGTAAATAATTCCTGAGACGACGCATTAACTCGCAGTATTTTGGTTTTAGCAGTGTTGATCTTGAGTCCAGCCGTATCTGTTTTTGTCGTTATACTTCGCAGGTTTGATGCAAGATCTGAGAAGCCGTGAGCCAACAGGCAAATATCATTTGATTAATCAAGATCGTTTTAACGGTCGTTTTGTATGGCGCTTTTGAGAATTGTGTCTAAATCTATATTAAATAGAAGTGGTAATAAGACGCATCCTTGGCGAGCACCGATTTCCACTTTTACCGTCCTGCTTAACGTTTTACCATGTTTAATTCGACAGCTGGCGTTGTGGTTCAGGCTTGAAAACTATAAATAGTCATTGGGAGCTAAGTCCGGAGTATTAGGCGGATGAGAGACCTATCTGTAGTTTAATTAATGGAAAACGCGCATGTTCATCCTTAAATTATCCTGGGGAGAAGAACATGAAATGCAGTCGCTTTTTTGTTTAAAATCCTCATTAAATCGACCTTTTAAGTTGGCACAATACTCGCCATTGATTGTTTCACCCTTTTGAAGGTAGTCAATGTGGATTATACCGTGTGCATCCCAAAAAACCGTCGCCATGACTTGGCTGACAACTCCATCTAGGCTTTGGTGCCAATTCAACCGATAAACACACTGTTTTGACTGCTGTTTGATCTCTGGTGTGTTGTGGTGGATTCACATTTAGATTTTCGATTACGAAACAGCACAAAAACTCGCCCATATTGTGGTTGAACAACAAGTTGTCACACGATTGCATTTGTGGTCGATTGTGAGCAAATGCGGCATCCATATTACCGAAGGCATTCTCACACCCAAGTGATCATTAAAAATTGAAACTACTGAGTCGTGTGATATGCTTATGGCTTCCATAATTCCTCGCACTCTCAATCTCCGTTCGGCCAACACCATATCGTGTTTTCAATTGTTTCGTTTGTAGAGATCTCAACCGAGCGTCCAGAACTTTCGACATCTTTCATACTTGTACGGCCACAACGTAATTCAGTAAACCACTTTATTACCATTGATATGGATGGTGCAGAATCCTCATAGTATTTATCAATATTAGCCTTGGTTGAAGTGCTAGTTGTTTTCCGCAAAAAAATAATGCTTAATGAGCACACGAAATTCATATTTTTCCATTTTCTCTTCCAATCACGAGGTAGTCTGCTACCAATAGCTGTCGAACACAAACTAAATGATGCAGCTTGTTAAAATTTTGACAGAAGCCAACTGAAAGATTTCTGTTGACGGTGCAGTGCGGCGTTTTCAGAAAGTACTGACTTATTGACCTGACCTTGTATTAATTAAACTATATTATTATTGCAATAAGGACGCGTAAACTATCCCTTGTGAAAAAGTGGACAAGTTATTTCATCTCTGTGTCGTTCACGCCTAAAAGGAGGTGAAACAATGGCATACATTCTCTGTGCATGTATCGTATAATCCCAGAGAAAGAAGATGAAAGTTGTTCTTGAGGAATGATATTTTTATTGCTTCCGAAGTATCCACTAGTGCATTCATTCGACTTCTGAGGAAGTTAAGTTGAAAACTCTTTCTCAAATTTAAAAGAAATACTTACTTTTTCAAATTAAGTAAAAAAAGAATTTATCATAAATTTTTTATTGAAACTATGTATTACTTTCACATATCGCACTCATTCAACAATACTGTATTAACTCAAAATTCTTAAATTTTCAGTTTTTGCTAAAAAACGACTAACGCTGTCCATATCTACCTGCTAGAAAAGTTTCCCATTGTACTGACGACCACTCCTTCATACAAAAATGGAGACTTAAAATTTGTTTTATCATATATGATTAATGTAAAATCAAAAAGTTTTTTGCCTCTACTGAAAATTTTGAAATTTTGAGTTAATACAGTATTGTTGAACGAGTGCGATATGTAAAATTGGATTTTTTTTTATTATACTGAGTTTCAAGAGCTGCCCTCTGTATTATAACCTTTGTGCCGTTGTTATTTTAAATGGTGGCGTGGTAAGGTTGTTAACCTGTTGACTGTTGAACATGTCTCATGATAAAATGATATTTTCAAGTTCGACACCGGGTCCAGTCGACAAAAATATTAGTAAATAAAATGAAATTATGTGAATAAGCATGTAATGTAATTAAGGATGATTTTTTCAATGTCTAATATACTGTGAGATGAATAACGTATGCAGTTCTCGCGAAAAATCGTTTTTTCCCACCATATTTAGCATGACTCCAAATGCAGTAAATAGGATCCAAAAAAAATTTAAACAAATTGAAAATGCTTATTTTACTGGACTATTTGCTGCATTAAAGAATTTTAATTTATTCGCTACGTAAATGTGCATTGCATGTAAGACCTCGTAAGTTCTGATATACCGGCGATCGAGATCGATTAGAAAGATACTTGTTAAAATGGAGTGCTTTGTAATTACCTCCGTGATATCAAAAACTCACTTCAAGTCGATGCCTATCGTTCGAAAAATAATTGAATCAGTAGAGTATAAAACGTTTCCATAAATGAACCTTCTCTCTGCCAAAATAATGATCTTATTGATAATCTGGATGTTTTATTTAATCTTAAAACGGGTAACATTAAAAGGAGGGAATGTTGTTCACTGGAGTCCAACATTCATTGATATGACAAATATGAAAATTGAACAATTAAGAGAAAATTAGTAATAAGGAGAGAGAGAAAGAGAGAGAGAGAAGTCTGAAAAAAGGCCGGCGTGTGCTTTGTTGTAGATTTCGTGACATTTTACGTCACAAGAATCTCAGTAAGAATAGCACCCAATGATATTTCGGAAAGACCACTCAATTACCTTTTGTGTTATAACAGAGGCACCTATCGTTGCTCCTTTCCGGCCCTACAGATTAATAAAACCATTTTAACCAACTGTTAAGGGTAGCAAATCTACCGTAACCCTGCCTATAATGTCCTATAATCTCATATTCAGAAATGTAAGAATTTATTTTTAGATCTTGTTGGATTATAGATCGCGTCAGTGGCGTAATTAATTTTATACAGCATTGAATAGGACATTGTCGGTTCATTTCTTGCAGGATGAATGGGACTTCGCAGGCCTCGATGTTCTTCTGATCGTTGTATATAATTTTGGTCCTATATAAGATTTTCCGATACCGTATAAAACTTAAAAAGTTGACATACATTATGGGAAATATTTTTACCTATAAAACGGTACAGTTATTCGCGATACTAAAGAATATTTTGATTCCGAAATCCTCAATGGAAACAACCCTCGCAAGTAGAGTTCCTCTTCTGAAGCCGTCCTCCTTATCAACATGATCCCAGGTGGTAGCTCCTAAAATTTAAATTTCCTTTCAAAAAAATTCTTATATAGTGCGGGATCGGAAGTCTTTCTTACGATTCATAAAAATACAAGCATGATAACATGGTTGATAAACCGATTAAATGTAATTGAGGTACGCTGTGCTCAATTCTTCACCAGTAGGTCTATCGGGAGCCAGCACAGCGTAGCAAAAAATAACTCATTGTAAAAAATTAAAACGTGTCGATGTATAAGAATAGTTTAAATTGGAAAACAGTCAACACTAAGAGAAATAAGTCTAAAATTGGAGCCAAATTAGAAAAAAATCTTCAGGAGAAAAAATGTGGACTAAATTATTCATTATATGACAAGTTTTAAATGAAGTTATTCTACAAATAAAGATTTTATTGTAAAATTTAAATTATAAGTTCGCTGCAATTTTATTCCTTAAGGACTTTGCACTTTCCGTACTCGGTGCTTCAATTACATTCTCTTTGCCATCATTGTCAACATCGCCATATGTAATATCATCAGTAGGCCAAGAATTTTTGTACCTTATGCAAATATTATGTAAAATGCAACAAGCTATTACGATTTTACTTGCTTTCTCTGGTGTGTATTGCAATCCTGCGGTTGAAACTAAACATCTAAATCGATTTTTCAAAATACCAAAGCACTTTTCAATTACTTCCTTTGCTTTAGAATGTTTTTCGTTGAATTTGTACTCATGAGGCGCGATTGGATGTTTATAAGGGATCATCATATATGGTTGTAATTTATAAGCTGCATCACCTACATATATTAAAATAGAGAAACTTAAGGTTTAAATGCTTCAAAGATTTAATTCCATGTGCATGTACCAATAAGCCAAGAGTTTGATTTTTGTTTAAAATAATTTTCTGCTGAGCTTTCGTCCCAAACGTAGGCATCTTGATAAGAGCCAGGCTGGTAAGGGTCAACGTACCTGATAATCATATTATGATCACAAATCTTAAATAGAGATATGAAACTTAATCTTTAGTCCGATAGATATGATTTATATCTATACTCACCATCAGTACATTCAGGCTGTAAAAACCTCTTCGGTTGAGGTAAAGTTTCTTTACATCTTTGCCTGGTGTCTTAATCTGGATGTGTATATTATCAACACAGCCTATAATGCCGGGCAAGCCAGTCTCATTGTAAAATTCTTCTTTTACTATATTTTCCTCTTCTTGCGTTCGATCTAACTTGATCCATTTTCTATGCAAGTGTTCTTCAAAAATGTCTAACAGTTCACATATTATTTTAGACGATTGCGATTTCGAAATAGTTGCACTACATTCCAGGCTTGCTAGTTGTGATCCCCTTGCAATAAATTCCAAAAATGTTGCCAGTTTAATTGAGGCTGGCGTATGTGTTATCCTATAGGTGACTTTCAGCTTGGGTGTTATTTCTTCAAGCAATATAGAGAAGACTTCTTTACTGACACCAAATATTTTCAAAAATCTAAAGTAATAAGCCTTCCATGAAAAATATGCATGAACATATTTATATCAAATCGTACTTATCATCTGGAAAGTCCATAACATTTATGACATGCCGCATGTTAGAAACGCGCGAGCGATTGCTTTTATTTTCTCTACCAGACTCTTGAGGATTCTTCGCCACTAGAAACGATTGCAGAGCTATTTCGTCTCTTATGAAGCTGGCCTCTTTACATTCCTCATTAAATATGTCCGTTATAACATCATCCTCAGCATCATCATTATGAATTTCTTCGGGTGTATTATAAGCAGGAAGCCACTTATTTTTATATGCAATACAAATATTGTGCAGTATACAACAGCTGATAACCGTTTTTGCTGCCTTTTCGGGAGTATAATATAAACCTTTAGGAGTTCCTAAGCATTGGAAACGTTTTTTCAAAATATTTAAGCACTGCTTAATTGCATCGCTTGCTTTCAAGATCCTTTCGTTGAACAACTTGTGATGCTCTTCTTTTGGATTGCTATAAGGTATCATCATATATGGTAATAATTTATAAGCGGAATCGCCTATTAAAGAAAATACAAACTATTAATAGTATTGCAGTGGTGAGTAATCCGAAAAAAACGTTTTAAATTATAACGCAAAGAAATTAACATCGCCAAGTTTTTGCGAATTTTATCGATTTTAGATGGAGACTGTTTCCGATTTTCCGCCATTTTTGCAATTCTAGTAAATTTTTCGCGGATTTTTGTTTCAATTAGTATTCTATTCCGTAAGTTCCGTGTTATTTCCGAATTTTTTCATCATAGTCATCTTTTTTCAGTTATAACATTCCCGGTTTTTTATATTTATTACTTTTTTCATATTTTTTATTTTAGATATTTTTTATATATTTTGATTTTTTACTTTAGTTTCTTTAACATTTTTGCAATTTACGAATTCCCTTCAAACAATAAAAATTTTAGTTTTTACTGTTCTTGTCCTGAGTTTATCAACTTTTCGAATTTTATTCCAATTTGTAGAGTTTCATAAGTTTTACATGTTCCTCCAAAATTAGGGATTTATGTAATTTTCGCGTATCTTCTTCCTTATTCTTAGTTTTTTCCTTTCAAGTTGGTTTCATAATGTTTTCCGTACAATTGTTTTTCTTCGAATTTTTCCTTTATAATATTTTCCGAAACAAAATTTCTTACCGCAATTAGTTCATTGATTTTTCCGAGTTTTTTATAGTTTAACTTACTCCTTCCAGGTAAATAAGTTACTCTCACTATTTCAGCGACTTTTTTACGTTTGCGATTCTGTTTGCAGTTTAATTTTTCACAGTTTCGGAATTTATATTTTTGTAATTTTGCTATATTGACACTCTGAGTCGAAATTATACCGATTTTTATCTCTCTTTTTGTAATTTTTTCCCAGCTTGGCTACGATTTTTATTTTCCTCTCTTCCAATCTATGATAGTATTTTTGAGAATTTTTGTATTTATACATTGAGGCAATACAAAAATTTAATTAAAAACTTACACATTACATAATACTAAATAGGCTTGGCGCATGAAATTTAATTTTATACGTCACAAGAAAGCAATATATTTATAACAATAAAGGTCTTATTGTTAATATAGAAATACAAATACAAGTAGTTCTAATTACAATTGCATGCATTGGCTAAATTCAATTGCATGCAGCAATTAAAATTTTCAATAATAAAAATGTTAAGCTTTTTGATCTTATTAGCTATAATTGCATGTAATTGAGAAAATGTTATTGTAGTTGCTAGTAGGAACCAACTAGTTTCCAAGTAAGACAGCTCATGCTTAAGGTGTACATGCTGGCTACACATTTTACTATCTCTCTAATTGCATGTTCACCCTATATCTCTTCTTTTTTACAGATAACACATAAGAACCAAACTATAGTCTAGACTCAAGTGAACGAGAGCTGTCTGTTTCACCCAAGCCACATACAGCAATTACAAGTAAAAGTAGTTGTAATTGGAACTGTTTCCATTTCAATTACAATAACTACAATTCTGGGTTTGCTTGGCGATTTAATTTTTACGAAATTACACAACAAAATTAATTTAAATATGATTGAGGTGAAAACTAAGTTTTAGTCTTGTGCTGGCTGGTTGGACCATAACAAGAAAACAAGAAATTTCAATTATACACCCAAATCTCGTTTTATACGAGTTAAATTGTTTTTAATTTTTGTTTTTTGCCACTTTTAAAAATTACATAAAAATGCAAATCTTTTTTTAATAAAATTGAAAATGAGCAACTATCTTTAGATAAAGCATGGACAAAATTTTTAATTTTAGATTAAATCCGTGTGCAAATTAAGAATCACATACTCAAAAATGGTGCTGGATGCCCAGATTGTATTGGTAGCAATACGGCAGCTGAAATAGCCATATTATGTAATGAAATTTTAGCAATTGCTGCTAAAATTAGAAGCGATGTATTTGATTCTCTAAGCCAGAGAATTTGAAAGTGTTACAGAGGAGCCATTATAACTACTACAGACAATGGCGAGAGAAATCATTACAAAAGTGGCTGTGAAAAAAATATTAAACCTTTTGCCAAACTATATATGTTGGTAAAATCCTCAATATGGATCGAAATATGGCAAAGAGCAAATACAGCTTCAACTTGAACTAAACGAGAATTGTTTGGGATATAAGAAAATATACAAGAAACTGAAATAGTACGCGCCACAAGTCTGAGAACAAATTACTTCGAATGAAAGAAAAATTCTTACAAACAAATCGATCGATTTTTCCACTGATCCCTAAATTGTTTTTAAAAAAAATTTACCAATTTTACGGTTTATATTCATTTGTGTTATTGTTTTTGTATTTAAAACAAATCTCAAGTTGCGATTTTATGCGATTTCGTTCGATTTTTAAAACATAAATTTAAATGTATGATTTATTTTTAAATTACGGAATTCATCGATAGATTTATTTTATAAAAAGCTAGTGTATAGTTTTATGCGAATTCGATTAGTGCGGTTTATTGCAGAGAACGGATCAGACTGAGATAAATATTTTGTATAGTTATGGTAAGTTAATGATATATTGAAGACACATTAGATAATTTCATAAAATAAAATATAAAATATTAACTAAAAAATAGCAAACACTGAAATTAATAAATGCAAGTACAATTTCATAATTAACTTTAAATTTATATGAAAAAATTCTTTATTTAGTTTTGACTTCCTTGTTTTTCAAATGGAGTTATTAGAAACGATTTCGTTTTATTTTTTCTAATCTTTTGGCGTTTTTTAATTCATTTAATCCATTTGCTATTCAAACATGAGATCTTTTTATTATTAAAAAGTCCTTGTTCTTGAATTCCATACAAATTAAATTTACTTTTATTGACATTACGAGAATTTTTAAAGAAAACCCGGATATGATAAGTCAGACAAGTTGGGGAGCCAACTATAATGAATAGTTCGACTGTAATATTGAAAAATGAATTATTAAGAAGTTTTATTGAAAAAATCAATTTTTTTTCCTTTTCTCAATATTCTTCCCTAGATTTTTGTATTTTCAATTCAATTTACTAGTTCTTGCAGTTCTGTTTCCAATTTTCGCAATATTAAGGGTTTTCGAGAATGCAAGATTTGCAAGGAAATAGTTTGTTATAACTCTCTTTTTATTATTAATATCTGATTCTTAGCAGCGAAATATTCAAAGCTGAGTAAATGCAAACAGATATTGTTAAATATGAGAGCAAGTATTATATAAATTTTAGGTCAAATGATACTTTAAGAGACATCTTGGGATTTTGAAAATTAAATTAAAATAAGCAAATATTACACTTACCAACAAGCCAAGTGTTAGTTTTTCCATTTATGTAGTTTGTTCTGAAGAAACAATCTGCACTACTTTGATCCCAAACATAAGAATTGGGAAAGCTTCCTGGTTGACTAGGTTCTACATATTTTATAACCATATTGTGATCACATATCTGGAATGAAAAAATGTTTAGCTAAATTTATCCACAGACATTCATTATACCAACCATCATAACATTTAAACTAGGAAAGCCCTGGCAGTTATTGTAGAGATCCCGAACATCTTTTTCCGGTGTCTTTATACGTACATGCATATTATCAACACATCCAACAATGCCATCTATACCATAAATTTCATGAAAATGTTTCTTTGTCATGATTTCAGTCTCATCGCTTTGTTCTAATATCACCCATTTTGAGTACAAGTATTGTTCAAAGACATCTAGTATTTCACATATCGTTTTCGACATCTGTGATTTACTCATGTCCGAAGGATGTTTTTCATTTGCAGTTGCAACACCTGTTGCAACAAATGATAGAAACTTTGATAGCTTAATTGGTGCCGGAATGTGTGTGCTTCTATATTTAGTTTGCATATTTGGTGTTATTTCCTCAAGTATTTTGCAAAAAACCACTTTATTAACTCTGAAATTGCGAAAAAATCTAAAAAAGGAAATTAAAGTATTTTGTTATAATAAATATTTATACTATTAGTTAATTATTGACTTAACTCTTCTTCTGGAAGTTCCAAAACATTTGTTGCATCACGCAAAATTCTTCGCTGTAGTCGGGAATCGCCGCCATTATAAGAATAACGGTATCGCTGGAGTTGCTGTAGTCTCTCTTTGGCATAATAACGTTTTCGAGATAATTTTCTATTATAAGCACACTGCGATGGATGTGAAGCATCTTCACTATCACTTGAGTCAGTGAAGAAGTTTAATGCAATTGATCCAAACATTTTTTTAAGGTCCAATAACTTTCTTCTAAATTTCAATACTAAAAAGTTAATTGTCTCAATATTACCATACTATTTACAGGCTAGGCATTGTTTTTCAACGAGTTTTATTTAAAACTCCATAGCATATTAATGTTATATATAAGGAAAGTAAATGGAAATTTATTTTATATTACAAAAACTATACACATGAATAAATAAATAAATAATTAATTGACACAGTATATGTTTATTGTAAACCACAAATATAACTTGTAAACAATGAAGAAGTTGTGGAAGTTTGTTTTTTTTCTGTTCCTCTTTGTGTTTTTCTCTTATTGTAACAGAGATGCCACTTGATATCAAATTATAACAAAGATGTTAAAACGAAGTTAGTGAATCGCACAATGGTTAGTGCAAACCACACTAGTTGTTGTTATATTTAACCACTATTCAGTCTTTAAAAGTTACTGAATCGCACTACAGGTTCAAATTATGTAAAAATCCAGTTATACAGTCTGGCAGTCTCTTACTACAAGGTTATCGAAAAACAAGAAAACGTTGCTGATCGAAATGGTATCGATAATTAAGAGAAACAAAACATGAATATATCATACCTAACTTTGGTAATATCAAAGCTGTTTTAATATAAATATGAAAATTTGGTTTCAAAAAAATGTTTTTTCTTTCGGATTCAAGTGAGACTTCAAGTGATGAAGAATATAGGCAAGCTCTTAGGCTTCAAAGAAAGGTTATTAGACAGAAGTCGGAAGTCTTTAGTTTGCCGGACGACAAGTGAGTTCAAGAAATCCATTTTGTTTAGTAAATAGAGAGAAGTTGTGTATTGCAGATTTGTTAAATATTTCGCTTTGAATAAAGAAGCATTTAAATACGTTGTTGATAATGCGGAGCCCTTTATGAAGGATGGAGTACGATCAACATTCATACCTAATACATTAAAAGTGGCTGCAACTTTATTATTTTTGTCACAAGGGTCATTCCAATCAAATGTGGGGAATAACTTTAATTTGGGGTTATCACAGCCCACTGTTTCTTCAATTTTGGAAGAAACGCTAGACGTCTTAGAAAATGTAATTTGTCCACTTTTTCTTGGATTGGAAATAAATGCTGAAGAAGAAAGCGAAACCAAATTGAAATTTATGAAAGAGACTGGCATTCCAGGCGTTATTGGCTGCATAGACGGAACACACATAAAAATTTTGGCACCTAGTAGGGGGGAACAAAATCATTACTACAATAGTCAAGGATTTCACAGCCTAAATGCATTGATTGTGAGAAAACCAAACACATCTTTACTAAAGTTTTATCATTTAAGCGGATATTTGTTTCAGATTTGTGATCACAAAATGAGAATCAGATATATAGATGCTCAAAGCCCAGGTTCTTATGATGATGCCAAAATTTGGAATATTAGTTTTGCAAAACATGTTTTACATCAACGTTTCGAAACTGGCGAAAGAAATTTTTGGCTCTTGGGTAATAAAAATATTTATATATACCTATGTATATATGTAATTACCTTTTATGAACATTCAGATTGTTTTTCAAAAAACATTTTATGCAGGCGATGCGGACTACCCACTTGAGCCATATTTAATGACACCATATCAGTCGGTTGCTGATGATAGCGTTGAAGCTATTTACAACAAAAAACACGCAGAGGCTAGAAATATTATCGAAGAGACTATTCATGTTCTTAAAAATCGTTTTCGTTGTTTGCTTGGTGAACGACAGCTCCATTATAAGCCTGCAAAAGCAACTAAAATTACAAATGTGTGTGCTGCCCTGCATAACGTTTGTATTAAATATCAGACCGATTTTGTAAAGCAAGATGAGACAAAAAGCAATAATATAAGTACCCTAGACATATTTGAAAATTCTCAAAATGTTGGAGCTTTAGAAATACGAGAGCAAATAAAAGCAAGTTTTTTACAATAGAAATATATTCTTTTAATGTAGTAAAAGCTCTCAACAGTTGTTTGATTTTTTAGTAATTAAATTCTGATATTTGAATGCAAATAATTAATTCTACCAAATTTATGAAGTTTATAAAATTTATTTACATATACATATTTGTACATATTTATATTGGTTATAGTCGTAATTCTTAATCAATGTATCTATATTCGTACACCTGTGTCAAAAATTCCGTTTGGATTGGTTTTGATTAAATGGTTGCCAATCCGTACGCATTCATTAGTGCTAAATATTCCGTTAATTTTGTATTTATGCCCCTATTGCGGTTCACCACTCAACTCAGTTTGGTCGTGTAGAGTCAACCCAACTTATGCACAACCAAACTCATTTTAGTTATCGTGTATCGCAATAACTAAAGTGAGTGTGGTTGTGCATAAGTTGGGTTGACTCTCACACGACCAAACTGAGTTGAGTGGTGAACCGCAATAGGGGCATTAGTTTTTACAGCGATAGTTTTCATTCCTTAAGGCGCCACATTAAGTTTTGAGCTTTTAATTGACATGTAAAGCTTATGCGTAAACGTTTATTTTTCGGCTCCTAAAAGTATGCTCATTTTTAACAATGAAACTATTACAAAGTCTTTGCCAATTCTTTGTCAATTGAGTGTTTTCATTCCGAAGAAAGTTTAATTTTTCATTCTCTGAAGATCCGACTTACGGAATTACGAGTACAACTGCATTCGAATAAAGTTCTGATAAAATAATTATTTTTAAACACGTTAGATATATACTTATAGTATGTACTTGAACATTACACAGAACTAATAAAAATGAATTTCAGATTTCTGGAATATGGAAACCTTAGCTATGAGATGATCTAATTTCTATTGAACTATTTACCGCCATTAATTTATATGTAATTTTTTTTTTTACTAAAGCTAGTATGTACATAGGTGTATATAGCAAAGTCCGTTTATAACGTACATCGAATTATCGTGTATAAGGAACAACTCCGTTTCTAAAAACTTTGCCCAAATATTTAATAGCAATTATTTTGGCAAATTTTTACGCTAATAAGGAATCGCACAAATTGTTTGCCAATTTCCTTGGGCGTTAGGATAAATACTTTCTGGTATTTGATTGAAAAATATATAAAATTTATTCGAAAAAAATCAAATAAATGAAGAGTAATTATTTTATTAATTAACTCTATTTTTCGACATTTTGTTTTAATATACAGTGGACGTCCAATAGTGCGTACTTTCGCTACTACGAATTTCCAATAATACGAAAGGGAAATATTTTGCATTGGCGTTTCTATAGTACGAATAAAATTTTTTTTGCTATTCGATAATACGAATAACTGTATTTTTTTTAAAGAATATGTTAGTTTTTCTATATATGAATGGAAATTTTGTAACGTTTTTTAGTTTTTGTTTTGTTTGTTTTTTGGTTTTTTGTTTTTTTTTGCGGTCTACAAACAAATGCGTAGTCATTTGGTATGAATTTATAGAGATAACAAGTGTCTTGTCTCGTGCTTCAAGAAACAAATTTTGATTCCTGTAAACTCATTGCCAAAGGTTATACATGAGGATGCAATTAAATGTTTGGACACATGCATTCAGTGGGCTGTTGAGAACAACATTAAAACTTCCAAAACACTTTTATGGAGATTACTTCAAGAAAAGGCAGTAGAAATTAAACTGCAAAACAAAACGCGCCAATGTTTAATGGCTGATTTTTTTAACAAGAAATTTTATACTTTAAGTAAGTATTTACAGTACAAATGTATGAATTAACAAGTATTAATTTAACCTGAATTTAAATAATTTTTAAGTGTTATTCTTTTTTTTTTATCAAATTCGTTATTCCAGATATTCTCCAAATAATAACCATTTTAATATTCTATTGTTTGTTGTTGGCTTAGCTGAGTATACTTATGCCTGCATTTTATTGGCGCTAATCCAATCATCAGTAGCCTTTCAGCCAAATCATGATTGAAAGCATTCAAAGCTCGTGATTGTACAAAAGCTTTCTAAAGCTATTTATACTTTTGTGTTCTTTTTGATTACAAATAGAAAAATATGGCTGAGTTCTGTTTGAACTCTCATATAGTGTTTGTAGTCTGTGGCTTAAGTATACGAGCTTTGAATGTTTTCAATCACGATTTATTTTTTTTGTTTAAAATAAAAATCAATTCAAATTAAACTATCTGTATGTGTTTTATTTCATAAAAAGGGGGAAAAACTGTAGTCCAATAGTACGAATTTTCCAGTATTACGAAAGGGCCTGACATTATATAATTCGTATTATTGGACGTCCACTGTATATCTTATTTCATAAACGAGGTTTAGGTCTTCAGAAAGACGCCCGAAAAGACGTAGAAATATTTAATAAAATAAATTTGTTTGTTTTTTATAAATAGATCTATAATACTCGTTCATAAAATAAGATACATATATATTAAAACAAATATTCTATGTTTTAATCTTGCTCACTTCTATTTATTGGAAGAAATTTAAATTTTTACCGCAACTAAAACTGACCTGGTCTATAGCGATTTAAATTGTCCGGTTAAGTTTGTTATAATCGAACTTCACTGTATATCAATTTCTTTATCACTGATATTTCTAAGAAACAATATCGTTTAATAAATTCTAATTAGCAGTTACTATAGATAACACTAGACGACCAAGCTTCACCAATCATCTCTTGGCACTCTGTAGGTTTCATTATTACTCCTTATTATATCAACACCCGCACCATAATATGGTATAATATAATGAGAACCATCCGCTGGCCGAACGATTTGCAAAGCAATCAGTATAACATCGACCAATTGCCCAATAAAAAATCCACCCAGAGTACAAGCTTTTAGCAATCCCATGCCATAGTAACCCAAATAGAAACGGTCTAAGCCAAACATGCCTGTAAATACGGAAAGTAGTAATACTGTGTCCAAATGATAGCCATTTCTGGAAAATTAAAACAACATTGTTAAAGGCTACAGTAGTGGTAGTTTCAATTGCAACAAAACCTACGTCCATTTACAAGGCAATTCTTTGGTAAAAGTGTTGTTGTTTGTGCCCACACATTCTATACCATCTGCAGCAATACACCATACTAAAAGAGACAATAATAGCACTATTGAAGCTTTCTACATACTTACATAGATAAATTTACCTTTCGCCACTCCTGATTGCTGGCAGCCAAAATATTGTTGAGTTTTTGGATCAATCTGTTTTCTACTAGGGTCTGGGCATAGATATTGACCCATTAATAAAGTGCTGCAATCGTGGGCCACGCCAGCGACTAGGGAAATTAATAAACTTGTTGCAAGTAAAGTTTTAAACATTTTCTAGAAGTTATTCTTTTGGCTAAAATTATTAGTAAATACATATTTTTTATTATCTCTTTTAAACCAAGGGTTGCCAGCTTTTTATTAAGTTCATACATACACGGGAATATACAAAATTAACAAAATTCCTATCAAGCCATTATATTATAAGACTCTTCCCAGATTTCATAAATTGTTGACATATTGGGAGCAAAATCCACATATAAAAATTTTAAAAGCATCAAGTAGCTGATGAGTATATTCGCTGACTTGTTAAATATGCCTTGATTCCAATCAATGTCCATTAATAAGGTCGATCAAACAGCACAAGGTGGTATGTTAGATATCAATTTATGTGTCAACTCTCCTATAAGAAGTTTGAAAATTGGATTCTCGGTTTTTTTAAAAGCCTTCTTCCTTGTGTCATACTATGTTTCATTAGCACTAGTTTAACTACAAAAGGATTACTTTGCTAAGGAAATCGAACGCTATCAATTTTTAGGCTTTAGGACTAAAAATGTATTAAAGAACTATTAAGCGGTACGCAATCGATAAGACTATCCAAGAAAAAAGGAAGTATTTCCTGTTGCAAATATGATGATTTCATCAGTGAAACCGTATAGCAAGAGGATCGCGTAGAGCTGGTCCCGATTGTGATTACTCAGATGCTCTAATAAATAAAATTTCCCAAGATACATTTTATCAAAATAATGAGCCCTGGCAGTCCTTTCCTGTTAAATATCAGCTGTTATTTAAATGTTAAGCTTTAACATAAATCTTGACAGTTCATTGCACAACACCAACAAAGAAAGTTGCATTATAAAATAAATATTGCAATAAAAAGTTTTTGATACGTATTTGCCTTATTTTAGTAAAAAAAATAATAAAAATAATAAAGTAATAAACTACATTCTTATTATTTTTATACAAAGTGGAGATTTTACAAGTGTTATATTTATAGAAATAATTTAATAAAAGAAATGTAAACTTAAAGCATAGTTATTCGCTAAAAGACATTTTCCTATATGTACGAGTGGACTTATGGACCCATTAACAATAGATAACGATTTTGCAAAACATTAGCTTGGAGAAAGTAAGGAGCCACAGTTGCTTATAATAATACGAAAATAAATGATTTTTGATTTTAATACAATTTAATTAGTTAGAATTTCACACAAAAATATAATATGCTTTTGAAAATACGCCACGCTTTGTTGGAGGTGACCAATCATCCAAATGCCAAACAGTCAGCAATTATTATCAATAATGAAATTATTATAACATCTGGCTGCATTTTACAACCCTACGTTAGACCCATGCTACCCTTTGTGGCAGACCACACTAATGAAAATGTTTGTTCCAGCACAAAAATTATACACAAGCTCCAACAATGTAAATTGGTGAATGCACAGGATAATCAAAGTGATGAAGCGCTGTATTTAAACTCCCTCAGCTATCAGGTAACATTTGATCGTCGTAAATTACCAGCTGCTAGATCGGAACGCAATGCAAATGTGCCCCATATTTTAACGCGATACCGAGCCAAGCTACTGTATGTTTTTAGTTCCCAGGAAATCTCAAGAAATCTGCATAAAATGCTAAATTCTATAACATTTGATGATTCCACCACTAAAGATCACAATGAGGTTTTGTTAACCTCGTTTTTAATTTTAACAATGCGACCCGCAAAAACTAATGAATCGCCGGAACGTTTTGAAAGATTTTTAGAGCATATAGCACATTATTTGAGGTATAGATATCCGGTTAGACCTTTGGATGATGTCTTGACAATGAGCACTCCTTTTGGCATGGAAAACTTTTATAAAACCATTAGTATTGGCAAAATATCTAATGTTATGGGGAAAGATGCCTCGCTGTTTGTATTGTCCAACAATTTACCTTTGGGGTGTGAAGGTTCGGCGGTGTTTAATAATAAATTGTAAGTGAAAATTTAGTTAAATGGAAATTTTTTAAGTATTTTAATGATATTATTCTCATGATAGACGCTTAGTCGGTCTCATTATCTGCACAACTTTTCAACGTAATAATGACAATCTGCAAGTGACCATAGCTGCAAATTTTGCTCATCTTTTAAGAGATTTTATGAATCAATTGGGCGTAAAAATTACTACTATTTTGCTGCCTAGAGAGCCCTCAAATTTTGCTTGTAACTTAAAATCAATCTAATTCTTAAGATCCAAGTGGTTTATATGAGTTCTGATTTATTTAAGGGGAACGAACCATGGTGGTTATAGAAGCTGCTGGTAGTCAAGGTACTGGTACACTTGTTAAAGTACGCAACAAGAAGTTTATATTGACTTGCTCTCATGTCGTATTTCAGGTAAATCAATTTTTATACAATTTTATTTATCTATAAAATGTCTCAATAACAAATTACATTCTAACATAATTTACCGACAAAAGTAAAAAACGTCCAAGTAGGTATTACAGTAATCAATTACATATATTTGACATGGAGTTAATAGACGTTTAGAGCAGAATAACAATGAATTCGCTGAGTCTCCTACAAACATTTTTATAACTTATCCAACCTCTTTTATACGCGACTTTTTCCGATTTTTCTAATTTCTTATAACTTATTTGAGATTAGCCAAACTCAATTACCAATATACACACATATTCCGCTACATATTCTGTCTTATAGTTTTCAATCGCTTATATATTTTTTATTTTGGCAGGTAAATTCCAAAGTAGCCTGTCGTGGCGTTGACGGAGAATTCGAAGCGGATGTTCTTTGGCGTAATCCACACTATGATACTGCTTTTGATGTAGCCCTATTATCCACACCCGACAACGTTCCCGAACACTATTGTGTACGTTTCGCTCAATCAAAACCGTGTTTGGGTCAGACCGTTTACAATGCTGGCTTTCCTTATTTTGTTAATTTCAATCTAAAGTATGACTTCAATCCTTCAATATTCCAAGGGCGTATTATCAAATATACACCAGCCGCCATTATGTCCGATGGCTGTGTGCAAGCTGGCCAAAGTGGTGGTCCCATGTTCAATGAGCACGGTTATCTATTGGGCATTTGTATATCAAATATCAAATTGGATAATGTGGTCTATCCAAATATTAATAGCGCAGTGCCTATAATAGCAATACGTTCTATTTTAGAAGACTATGCTAAAACAAATGGTGAGCACTTCGTGGTTATTGTTCATAAATGATTATATATTTACATGTTTTTTTTTTTTTTTTTTGAAGATCTAAGAATATTAAATAATTTAGTGGCTAATCAAGACATACAACGTATTTGGTCCTTGGCCCCTCCTCCTGTGATTAGTAAATTGTAAAAACATGTAATTATACAATTTTTATACATTCTTTTTATATGTTTAAAATATTTTTATACAGAAGTGATTAAATTTAAAATTATTTAAGTTCAATAAAGTCTTTATTTCTGATTCATATTAATCGCATTTATTGAATTGTTTAAGTTTATTTGTGAAAGCCTTTTTTGTTGTATTTTCAGTTTAATTTGTATCAAGAGATTATGGTATAAGTCAAATTCCTTTAAATTGTCAAGAAAAAAGAGGAGACATTAAAAGGTGTTTTTACTATATGTTCATACTAGATATTGGAGAAACACATAAAGGTTTTTGGGAAATTGTGTTTAATATTTGTGCATAAAAGGAATTGGTTGATAAAATTGTTTTACAATAAACATCACACTCCTCCCAGATTTCAATCTTCGTTTGCGATGATTACTCAGTTTTTAAAGCCTCAATTTACAACTATAACTTTAGATGTTTTAATTTAACGCAAATCCTAAAACTGGAAATCTTCAACCACTAAAATTCAACACATATTGTGCAAAAGTTAATAATGTATTATATTGGATTAAAAAATAAATAAAACATGTTTATGTTGTATAATATATCTATATATCTGTATGTATTTACTGTTTCTTTTTGTTGCAATAATTTTTTAATAGGATCCGTTCCGTATTCTACGTAACACCAGTTCACTCGAAATTGCTATAGCATTGACGATGTAGGCAAAAAATGATTATAACTTTTCCAGCCGAATTAAGTTAGAATACAGCCCAGATATAAAATTAACCAAAAATAAAAATGGCTTAAAATTTTTATTCGTTCGCAACATTAATAGTTTGATTAATCAACCTACAACGTAAGCAGTAATATTTTAGCAATTATAGGCAGTTAATTTTTATCAACACAGGCGTTAACATGACTCAACAAAATATTTAAAGATTTGAACGCTTTGTTGCAAATGGGGCACATATGCACTGTAGCGGGTGGCGAAGGTGAAGGTAAAACCTGAAACAGGCAATAAGGTTAATTCAAGGATTGTTTCTAGATAAACTAACGTTGCTTACCCTTATGGGTCTTTGAGGGTTATCGTAATATTTGTTAGCAGCAACTGAAGCTGCAGCTATTTGCATTTCGTTACTTTCGCCGGGATTTGATATTCTTTTTTGAAAGGCATCTGCTAATTTTTGATGTTCTTCAATTAGTTCATGATTTCTTCTCTGTAATGAGCGTAAGTCTTGAAGAATTTGTTGTTTTTCCTTAACGGCTGTTTCGCGACTTTGCTTTTCTATCTCGAAATCAGTACGATGTACTTCATTTTGAGCTTCCAACAATGAAATGCGCTCTTTTTGTTCTTCAAACGCCAATTGTAATGTTTGTAAAGAGATTTCCAATTTTTGCATTTGCTTTTGTTTTTCTATATTTATAGCTGTGAGTTCTGCGATTTCAGCTCTATTTTTATCAATTAGTTCTTCAGCCGCTGTTAAATTAACTTTAAGGCAAGTTAATTCGTCTATATACTGCTTTTCGACATCTTTGTAATCTAAATTAGAAGCCAACATTTCAGATAATTGTTTTTGTAGATTTTTTATTTTAATTTCATGTTCGCGACTTGTTATATAAAAATGTTTTAGCTCATCGTTTTGTTGTTCGTCTTGATTTTGTAATACAAATTCGAAGGAAGCCTTAAGGAAGAGTTGAAAAGAAATATGAATAATCATGTACCACAAATTTATTAGCCAAGCACTTTTACCATCTGCTGCTGTTCCAATTTAATAATTTGAGCTCTCATATTTTCAAGCAAAGCATTTTTCTCAGATATTTCCTGTATATTCTCTTCACGATCCTTCTTACGGGCAATTTCCAAAGCTTCAATTTGCCTTTTGAAACTGTTTTCGGTTTCATTATTTTGTTTGCGCAACTTTAAGAAAAAAAAAATAAGTTTAAATTATGTATATCTATATATATAAAATTGGATGTGTGTATGTATGTATGTATGTATGTATGTAACGTAATGGCTCCAAAACGTCTGAGCCGATTTTGACGAAATTTTCAGGGTACCTTCAGAATACTCGGGCGGGTGATACTGTGAAGTCCGATTTTTTTATTTTCGGTCTGTGGGCGGAGTGGCGTGGCAAAATCTAATAATTCATAAAATGAGAACGGTTTGGACGATTTCTGTAAAACTTTTGTCAGTTGTTCGTATTTTCGAAGAGAAGTTTTTTTGGAAGAAAATTTTGGAAAATCCCTCCGGAAAAGTCGGAAAATTGGAAAAATCGAAAATTGAGTTTTTGTATGAAATTTTATTTGAAATTATTACTTAATGGCTTTTCAAATTAAAAAATAGAAAGTTTGTCTGAAGGCTTAAAATTGGGGCGAGGCGAAGTTCGCCTGGTCCGCTAGTGTATACATAAATTTGAAAAATATATATTATATATTATTTTAAAAAATTAAACCCGAACTAAAATATTATGAGATAATGTTTGGAACGCATAGCGAACAACTCGTACAACGATCATCTTTTTGAATGTTTTGCTTAACGAATGAAGTTTCTTATAACATTTACCTTTGGATGGTATCATATTGTTGCCGACTGATAATTTTATAACTTTTAAAAATGAAAGAAAATAACGTTAGCAACCTTCGAAAGAGGAAATTGAGCGTAAGGGTTGTCTGCATTTGGCTTTCGTTTTAAGTAGCATCGCATTATCATCGATTTCATTTTATAAATTGGTAGAAAGAATCAAATTATAGGTTTATACCTCTCAGATAATTGTGGCAAAAAATGTCAATAGTAAGTGAACATATGGGTCAACGTGTAGATGACAAACACATTAGTTTAAAAATCATGTTTCAACGTAAGGCTCCATTTATTATACAGCAATAATATACTATGTAGATAAGTTATTGGGATGTACAAACGATTCGCACAAGTTTCCTTCGTTCCAAAACTTTTCAACAGGCATATTCATGGCCTATTACGTCCAAATTAGTAGCTTTATGTATAGTATCTATGCAATTACCTCTTCAATTTCTTTTTGACAGTTATCCAATTGCTCTTTATATCGCTCTTCGATTATTTTCATTTTTTCCTTCCATTGTAAGGAATTGTGGTAGAAGAGTTTCATTGTGTTATTGGCTTTTTTTATGGTGGCTGAAACAAACGAAAAATAATACATACATAATACGTTAATATTAAATAACTACAGTTCAAAAAATTAAATTGAATTAAATAGCAAATTGCAAATTTGCTATATGTACATACATTTAAGCTCGGAGTATTCGGTTACCAAATTTTGCAATTTTAAGACATCTTCCGGACAAGCATCTACGGAAATGCTAGGGAACTGTGAGTAGACACTAGTCTAAAAATATAAAGAAGATATTTGATTAACAGAAATTATGTTTTCCTTTAGGTGTTTTTTAGTGCTTTAAGGTAAAAAAAGGTAAAATATTCGTTTACTTCCACCTTGCGACCATGAGGACGAGTCGTAATGCACTTACAACCGTACTTCGAAACTATCCTCAAAGAAGTATGATTCAAATACATATTTCAACAACTTTAACTGTTAATATAATTCCAAGGCTGATGCAGAATGGAAGGTCATTGCCAATATTTAATGCCGTTAACTTAGTTTTACTTTCATTTAGTTTTATTTTATTAACTTTTAGCCATTTATTTACATTTTTGAAGCCGTGATTTAGATTAAACTGCAATTACTCTTAATTTTTCGCTACCACAGAAATAAGGGTATCATCCGCATGGAAAAATATTTCCTACTGCTGAACAAAACTTGCCCAAGAGTGATGGAACGTTTATTGCTACGATACTCTACAGCTATTTGTTAGCGAGTTTTTGCTGTACCACCTTCTAATTTTCCTCTGGAGATTCCTACTTATTTGGTTCTATACTTGCGAGAACATCTGCTTCCAATAGGGTGCTTAAGATGAAACGTTTTTTTCACGTTTTTAATAACATAGGTCGTCATTGATGTAGAGAGCGAAAGACAAATTTATCTTATGCTAAAACAAGACCCCCAATCTGAGACTAATACACTAGTAGTACAACACTCGCTTCCAGAGCTAAGCTCGCTCTGGGAGCGGCTTAGCTTTCCCCAGGTAGGTTTACTTGCGCCAATGACAACTCATTACTCTAACAAAACTTGCACATTCCCAATTAGTCCACCTTTACTGAAAATTTCTTTCTAACTTACCTTTAAAACATCTGAATCGACTTCGCCCATTATGAAACTGGCAGCTAAATTTCTATCGCCCGAAAGCGATCCTGTTCTTTTGTTAGATGATAGATTTTCATCTACTGATTCGAATGATTTTTGCTGAACATTCTCGTCTGCATTATGTTTTTGCTGCTGCTGCTGATATATAGGAGATTTTAAAGCACAATCCTCCAAATTTAAGGGCAATATGCTTTCCTCCTCCTGTACTACAACTGGTGGTCTACTCCATAGTTTGCTGGCAGCAATCTCCTCGTCTAATTCTTGTGTATTTTTCGTCTTCGTAGATTCACTCATCTGTGTCGTTTGGTTTAAATTTTTTTGTGATGCTCTCATTACAGGTTCTGCCATATTCGATTCGATTTGATGACAATTTGTTGTTTTTGTTGGAATTTCTTGGGCATTTTTTAAATCAATTATTTGACTATTTTTCAAAGATGTAAATCGGCTGCCAGGTGTATCGGATTGTAATGACGATACATTCGAATTATGTCTGGTTTCCAAGCCATCATTTTCCAAGGACGACATGGGAGACGAGCCCAATATTACAAAAGATTCTTCGTCAGACATTGTGCAATAAAATGATTTTTTTTTTACCACAGAACAAAGTGATTAACAGCAATAGAAATTAGTTTTTCTTTATTTACGATTTTTGTTTTGGGGGTTTCCCAATTTCGACTATAATTTTACTAAGCTTGTATTTTTATTTTTAATTCGTCGTATAAGTATATGTATTATTTAAATTATATTTGTTGTTTTGTTACATGATACCGTTCACACAATTTTAGTTTTCTTTATTACGCCACAGAACAACTGTTATCAACAGATGTAAATATGCACACATACATTCGTCTAAAACTCTTTAAATATGTGCGTATTTAATATTGTTTTTTGAAGTTTTAGCAGCTCTTCTATGGAAAACAATAATAAATGTGTTGAAAACAAACATTCAAAGGGTGGAAAATAATAATTGACCATGAGTTGCCATACTACGAACTTTTCTTTCAGCAATTTTAGTACACATTCCTTTAGACGAATAATTGTAAATGCAAGATGATTACAGTAGCAATCAAAAGTGTTAAATCGTTCAACTAATAAATCAGCTATAACTCTACCTATACCCCTTAATGTTTTGAAAATACGCATATTACACTTAAAAAAGGTTTATTAAAACGAACTTAATGCAGGAACACAGGAATATGCTTGAGACACTTCATACGAATCAAAAACTTCATATAAATAAATATTCGCATAGCTGTAATAATGAAGAGAATATCCCAGAAGAGACTATAATAGGTAGTCCCTTGCAGACACCAACAAAATGAATTGTTGTGTTTAATGCATATGTGTGTGTTTCTTTGTTTAATGCAACACATTTTTGTCACAAAAACGTAAGTTGTTTTTGTTGCTCTTTCGCAGCTACCTTCTTTGTGACCTTGAATAGTAATTGTACCTTCCCTGCCTACAGTAGGATTCGGTTATAACGATGTAATTCCATTGTGCCAACGCTTTGGTTAACATTTTTGGTTCCATTATTGACTTTAAATATTTTACTATAATAGCTTGTTTCCACGGCACCTGCTTCGCTCTCTATTCTTGCTTCACACCCCAATCATGAGCGAATCAACTTGCTTCGCCATACAAAATTTTGAGAGCGAAGCAGGTAGATTCATATTGAATCTACTTGCGAATCAAGAAAAAATCCTCTCTTCTCTAATTTTTATCGTAAGTTTATCTGCACTAGTTGTCAAAATTAAATATTTTTGTAAACAAAGCAAATTTAAAAGTGACGTATAAATAAATTTGAATTGAGTGAAAAGTTAATTTTTTTTAAATTTGATAAAAGTTAAAAAAACAATGGAAAGACAACAAATTATAAAATCGAAGCAGATAGATGAGTCGTGTAAACAGCATGATTCATAAACTTGCTTCAGAAAGCGAAACAGGAGATTCAAATTGTCGTGGAAACAAGCTATAATGCGATTTCTAGTCCGATGATATAGTATTTGATAATAATTAATTTTAGTAATTGAACGTTAAAACGGAATTTTATCACGATATTTATTAAAAACTTCTTATAAAATGAACTATTTCTATACGTTTTGCTGCACACTTTGCAAACACAAAAATTTCCATACTTATTGCTAGTGGAGAACCCTAAGTTATATATGCCTCGGTGTAACGCTTGTGCAACAGCCTAGGTGATGGGCAAGATAATTGTGCAACTCTGTATATAAAATATTAAATTTTTTCGTCCTTTATAAATTGGCCCTTGTTTGGTATGTGCCAGTTTACATTCAACGATACATACATACATATGTATACATATGTATAGAAATACTGGCGCTTCATTTCACTGTTTAAACACTTTGACAATAGAACAAGAATAAAACAAGACAGACAATAACGAAAATAAATGTAAAAGGAATTAGAAAAAACATCATGGAAAACAGAAATCGTGATGTTTTTACTACCCCGCTTTCTTCTCTACCCCGTTCGTCTACCAAAAAAAAGTCGCGATGTTTACTCATGATTTTAAATCATCGTCTAAATTGCGTGTTATACGAAACATGCCACATAAAACACTTTTAACGCAGCGTGACGCAAAAAGTTCGGCAACTCTCAACTTTTTGCGTGCTTTGACAATCAAAGTTATGTATGTATGTATGTATGTTGAAATATGATATGAAAATGTGATGTGATATGAAAAATACTTATTTTTTTATATTTAAAATTTATTTCCTGTTAAAGAATAGGAGCTTGTTTTTTTAAAACAAATTTATAAAATAGTACCTATTTGCATGCTATATGTAAGTATATAGCATAAGATTATTTTATTGTAAAAAATCAGTGGCAGCGTATTATTAATAATATTTTAACTTTTTATATGAATACATACATATGTATGTATGTATGTATTTGAAAATCCAAAAAACAAATGAATTGATGACAATTAAAAGCTTTATATGGTATAGTGGTGTATTTTCAATAAACTACAATAGGTGATAACAAAATAAACACACAAAAGCAAATAATATTTTGACTTTAATTTTTATAATAAAAAATAATTAGCAAAATTCATAACCACCTTTTTGGTAAACATACAATGCGCGCGTTGTGTCAAAGTTTTCATTGTGTCATACACCTTTTGCGTTACGCTTTTCTCTCAAAGTTAAAAACGTCACGCAACGCTACAAAGTTTTATGTGACACGGCCTTTACGTGTTGTGCAATTCTCTTATGTTTTCTTATTCGCACTTACACACAATGGGACTTCGATATATAAAATACTTAGTTGCAAACCAGAGATCCAACGAATACAATTTAAAAAAAGAGAATATTCAAAACTAATATTGATCCTGTATATGGAGATATACCGTGCATATACTGCACATTTTGTTTTTTGTTTGTTATGTTTGTTTTGATACTTAGTTCCACCCTTGTAACTTAGAGGTTTTTGTTGCGGATTCAGCGTTTTTATTAGATCGTGTGCAGAGAACTCCACCGGGATGTTTTTAGCCAGCTATGCCGACCCGCCGAACGTATTTGTCATCAGCCGCAGCCGTTATTTTACGTCTAAGCAGTAGGTTAAAAACAGTATGAACATGTTCAAGCAGACGAGTACTCAAAGCCAAATGTTTCCTAATAATAAATTACAAATAACTTCAGGGAATATATATGTATAGGTATAAGAGATTACAGCCTAATTTGATCCGCCGCCGGTGAAAAACATTCGGCGCAGGTTTATGGCTGGGCACTTAGTTTTCTGTTCCCGCCTTTCTTCTTCTTCTTTATGTTATTTTCTGAATTCTTTTCGTTGGTCTCTTATTAAAAATAGTTTCTTAGTATATTTTGTTTGTTTTTAATGGCGTTACTGCAATAGTATATTAATCAAAAAATGTATTCGTTTATATTTTGCTTAAAAATGATTTTTGATTAAATTTACTAAAAAATGCCCCTTGGAGAAATTACAATCTGTAACTGGTATTGGTATTTTAAATCGGTAGTCGACTTTTTGATGATAAAATTTGCAATCACATAAAAAGGAATGATTTGACACTTCGTACTTATTAAAAAACAAAAAACAAATTAACATGGGTAACTTTTTGTGTTTTGCACTTTATTTATAACGGCCTTAGCGAAGTAATTCCATGTCTGTTGCAACCGAAATCATGTACCACCGTACTCCAAATCGAGAAAATATTGAAGAAAATTTACAATCTGTGAGCTTAGATTGTGCTTAAACCGCTTTACAACTATTTTATTTAGTCTGTGCTGTTTGAAAATGTCTTCCCATAACTTCACGTCAGTCGGTTTCGAAATCATTTATCGGTAATGGTACTTTAAATCAAGAACGAAATTTCGGCAAACAGTTAAATAATTTGAAAAAAAAAATATAAGGAATTTTTTTACGTCATTGACGGCATTGATAAAAAGTGAAGAGATTTTAAAAACGGAAGTGATCTTATTTGACGGTTCGTGGTATATTTATAGTCGTTGATAATATTTGAAGAAATTTTGAACAGGTAAAAATATTAACATGTATGCATATGTTTACCCTCTCATTGGCTGATTGCTGTTTTTTTCACAATGAAGGTAAGAATTTTATTTTGCAAACCATAAAATATATACATATATTAGTTATGTATCTACAAAAACTTTTAAGAACTGCTTTAATAGCAACAACACTTTAACACCAATTTGAGGGCAACATCTATACTAAAACAAATATCGGGTAATTTGCCCTGCTTCATTTGATATCGTTTATAAAAGATTCCTTAAAAACTATTTATAAGTTCAATACAAAATGCCATCATTAATTAAATTTTGTTTATATTAATGTAACCAGCGCCCACACATGTCACCAGGTTTTTAATCACTTTTAGGTTTTTACAAATCAATATTAATCAAAAATAAATCATGCCAGTTTTGTAAAAAAATCTGCAGTATGAAATGAAAAGCTCGGTTAGTGCAAAAATATAATAAAGAGCTTCAGAGTTAGTAAGTATTTAAATATTTCTCACCAGACATAAATTTGAAAGCAAACCTCTTAAACAAAGCCACCACCAGTCATTGATATGCAAAATTTTCATTATGGCCACGATCAATTGTATATAGCAAGAGTTTTCGTATAGGAGTTGTCTTCTACGATGCTATCGTAGAGTACATGCAGGCCTCAGCTCATGGCAAGGCGGAGATATTTTACTACGTTCTGTAATATGTATGATGCTTCTGAGACACTCTTGAATTTTATAATGCCCCGTTTTTAACTACTTTCAAATCCTCTCATCTACTGCCGCAATACCAAATATAATTGATTTCATGTATTTACAAAAAATACAATATATAAGTTGGTATGTACATATGTGGTTCTAATGCAATAACAATACACATATGTTTAAATACTTGAGTAAACCATGATTACTATTCCAAATTACGTTAGGACTTAGTTTAGTTTATGTTGTTATTTGTTGATACCATGTATGAGACCATTTGCCACTTAATCAAGTAGATGTAACAATTTTAACTTTTTTTTAATATTTTCTTTTATTTTTGTATTGATTTTCAGGCTTACCAACTTAGCGCTTTTCGTTGATAGACTAGGCGTTTTTTTTATTAATACCAAAAGTTGTATTTTGTATTTCCCGCCTTTTCTTCTTCTTTTCTTTCACTTTTGCGCTTTTTGTTTAGAAAAGAGTTGGCATCGCTGTTCGTTAGTTTTATTTTTTGAAGGTTCGTGAGTTTTAAAGAAGTTCGTAATGTTTGCGTAAAATAGTTAAATATTTTTATAAATACATATAAATTACCTAAAATAATCGAATTGGTTTAAGTTATTTTGCTAACAGTTAAATATTTCCAATTAAATTTTGTTAAAAGTGCGGGAGAATGAAAAAAAAAACAATTTTTAAGGAAAAGTTCTGTGAAAGTGGTTGCTGTTGTAATTTGTCGTATTGAATTGGTAACTAAAAAATAAAGCAATAAAGTGGTTCTTAAAAGGACACATTCCATACATAAATAAATCAAACATCAATTAAACAAAATGAAATTGTTCAAAGTTTGAAAAGTGAAAAATTTGACTGAAATACACGGTTCGTTAAATGTTAAATCCATGACGTTATTCATGAAATCGGTGACATTAGCGACGTTGCAAGGGAATTCGGAAAAACCCAGTTTACAATGGTATTTCAAAACGTTATTTTAAATCGCCAATGGCCTGCGGCAGCCAACTCCAGAGTAATGTAAAATATACGTAAAAATAGACGTACATACGAGTATATGTACTTATGTATGTATATAGATCTGTTGTTGACAAGTAAACTACAATAAGTCACATAAATATTTTCAAAATAGCTTTTTTTTAACGATGGATAAGGAATTTTCTTTTATTAGGAGGCAAATACCGCTAAGTTCTCTATGATGTAGTCTTTAAGATAGAAGTGTTAACAACGACACTAAAGTCTAGTGTGTTTAGTGTTTAGTAAAAAGAACCCCAAGTGAAACAATTTTCTTTATCTCAAGTTTCAGTAACACAAATGACTGGCGTTTAAGAGCGTGTGGTGAGTGGGTCACAACAATGATGTTATAGGAGGCTTTCACGTTACAAAAGCAGTTGCGAAGCAAATTTTCTTCTTGAAGACATCAATACTATCTTATGTACCAATGTCGCCATTCATACTTTTTTCCTCCTTTTTGTCTCCGCTTGTGATACCGACTGCAACCCATATCGCTGGGGTGCTTGATGGTAGAAATATGTATGTATTTGAATGAATCATTCATTAATTTTTATTAGTATTAATAATACTTAATAATACATACAATAATTTACATTTGTTATTTTTTTTTATTTAGCATTTTTGCTATTAAAATACAATTAGTTAAGTTTAATTCTATGGATTTTATACATTAAAATGAACGTTTTATATATTCTATTAATTTTCTTTTGAATACTTAAATGTTATTTTCACTTTTTAATTCTGAAGGAATTTGATTAAACAAACTAAGCCCTTTGTAAAATAAGGAATTTTGATTAAAATTTGTTCTACAAAAGTTTATTCTAAAATCCCCAGCATTACGCAGATTGTACGGTTGAACATCAGCCACATATACTAAATGGTTTTTCATATAATTTGGAAGCATACCGAATTTTATTTTGTAAATGTATATTATTACATTCATTACCAATCTTTGGTTAATTGAGAGCCACTGTAAATGCTGTAGCATATCCCGAATATGTGTTAATCTATGACACTGCAGTATACATCTCATGCCCTTATTCTGAAGTTTCTGCAATCTATCTTTCAGTTGTTGGTTACCCAAAAACAACAGTGTTGAGCAGTATTCAAAATGAGGTTTCACGATGGTGTTATATATTCGAATAGACGTCTCGATAGATATTTTCTTACGAATCCTATTCAGGAAAGCAATTTTTTAGAGATCTTCTTGCAAATATAATTAAAGTGCAGATCTAATTTCAATTTTTTATCAAGAACGACGCCAAGGTACTTCATCTTTGTAACCTGCTCTATTTGCTCATTCGCTAAATATATATCATATCATCTGTTAACTCATTTATAATCATAGACATTAGGTCTGTTTGTTTACGTGATATTTTGTAACAAATTGTGCAAAATGTTGCGGTATGTTGTTCGTTTACTTTCTCCAGCAAGAAAATTTTTTTAAATTGAGAGAAGGAGAGTCAGAAAATTGACATTTGAATAACTGAGAACTTGCAAAATCTTGCTGAACAAACTTTGTTCAGTAAAATTTTGCAAGAAGGAACAGATGTTTTGACTGCTTCTTCTTACCAATTAAAAAGTAAACAAAAATGTTTTATTTGTGAAATATTTTGCTAAAAGTTTTCAAAGTAATAAGAAAACAAACCAAAAGTTTAATTGTATTTGTTAAAATATGTTAAATTGAAATAAAAATAGGTGATTACTTTATATAAACAATGGAAAAGTAAGTAAAAGTTAAATTTGCGTTCATTATTTAAAAACTGTAGTTACAGATGTGAACAACATTTACAGCTTCCAGTTCCAATCCTTCGCAAAATAAAGGCATACTGTTGAATATGATAATGGAATTAATGGATACATTATCTTCAGAAAGTGAAGACGAAGAAGAAGTGATTTTAAATCAATTACTTAAAGTAAATCCCTGTAATTATGTTAAACATTTAATGATCAAACGGAATTCCATAAATCAAGCCTCTTGGCCATTTCAGTTTTTTTTTGTTGCCAACTTTAAATTGGGTTTTTGGCCAAAATTGGTATATATGTATTTATGTATTCACACTAGAAACCACAAAAACTTGAATTGAAGCTATAAATATTTATTTATTTCTTGAAAACTTCATTTTTAACACATATGAACATAAGTACACATGAACATTATTTTGAAATAGCATTATTCATCAGCTGTTCAGCAAAATAACTGACAAAATCCTGCAAAATGCTGCTCGCGAACTTTTTTGCAAATTTTTATAATTGAGAGCAATTGAGAGTAAATTTGGTAATTTTCTCTATCACGAAGCTGCTGGATAAATATTGCTGGAAAAGTAAACAAACAGACCTTTTGTTTTATTTATATTAAGTTTCAACTTGTTCATTTTCAAATATTTTTCTACTTCTTTCAGTTCTTTATTAAGAACACGTACACACTCTTTTGCGCTTTTTCCACTTATGTAAATAAGTGCATTTATTAATTCCCTCCTATACATATTTCTAAATATTTTATAGTTGTTCCAGTGGAGGACATTGTTATTAAATGCAGCTGTGCGGTACAATTGTATTTTTATGTCTTTCATATATTTTAGGTTACTGTTAAACCACTGGTTCATAGATGCGCGTCTTATGATTTTTGTAGTTATCATTGGTTTTATTGCTGAATTAATACTATTCACTAGCAGATTAGCATACCTGTTAACATCCAAATCTGATGATATATTGTTCAATTCACCAACAAGCAAATTATTGCGAAAAGAGTTATTATAAATCAATATTAAAATCACCGGTTATAAGAATATTTTCGTTATTATAAATTTTATACATTTCTTCTTCGAAAAACTCTATAAAATCCTGCGGAGGGGACGTTCTTCTATCTGGTGATCTATACACTCCAGCTAAAGTAAATTTATGTTTATTATTTACAATATTGATCTTCAACCACCAAATTTTTTTGTCTATACAAATCCTCTCTACATCTGTTATTTTGCAATTATTTTTAATATAAAAGCATATACCGCCTGTGTGCCTTGATACACTGTTACATCTTAATATGTTGTAATTTTCTAAGAAAAACTCACCATCATCTATGTCATCTGTTAAATGAGTTTCAGCAAGGCATATGAAATCAAAGTTTTTTTCAAAAGTTGCAATTTCTAATTCCTTAAAGTTTGTTGTGAGCCCTCCTATATTCAAGTATAGACCTGTTATATAATTTGGTTGCTAGCACGCTGTTCTACTAGCCTCTATTTTTTTCTTCCGTTGCAGAACTGGGCACTCTGAGCTCCTGCAATCATGATTAACATCTATATCGCCAATATTTAATCTTTCTTTAGCTTTGATGCATTTATACATTTTGTGTCTTTGCTTCTGCATTGTTTGTATGTGTGCCCGCTCTCACTACATTTTGCACATATCTGTGCTCTGCTCTACATTTTTTTAGCTAGATGGTTAAAACCCCAACATTTGAAACATCTTAAGGCATTGCAGTTTTCATATACTGGGCCCCTATCCCATTCAATATTAATTCTTTCTCTTTTTAAAATACTATCAAAACCTTTTGCGTCCGTTTCTATTATCGCATTATAAACCCTCGAATTTTTATATGATTTATACACCTTAACGCATTCCAAGTGGTCACATTCTATATTGTTTTGCATTTTTATTACCTTTATGATTACACTTTTTTCATGTTCTTCGCTCATTCCGACTATTAGAATTTTTGGCATTCTCATCTTTGGCAAGTGTATATCATATTCATCTCCCATTTTTTCCTTAATTTCTTCTGATAATACGCTGCGATCATTTTCATTTTGACATTTTATGGCAACCCCACCATCATTACGTTTTGTCATCCCTTTAACTTTTAAGTTAAGAGATGACGGTTTTATTTTCTCTTTTATTTGTTTTTCTGTGGCGCTACTATCTTGCTTACTCTTTGGTTTTAAAATAACGGGCATTGTATTGTTACTTTTCAATTTGCTTGCGAATGTTTCTTCACCAGTTTGATTTTTTTGAATTTGTTTTACAATTTCTTCCACCCTCTCTTCCACTAATTTGTTTGTTCTATTAAGTTCTTCGATAAGTTGTTCTTTACTTTCCTTAACAATATTTAATAAACTTTTATAATTTACATTTGCGGCTTCAATAAAATTAATGCATCCATCACATATAAACTTTAAGTTTCTGAACTTGAATAATGCATCCACCTCGTATTTATAGAATCCTGCACATTTAATGTGAAACACCTTGCCGCAAAACCCTCCACACATCATTGCATCAGCGTCTCTACAGACAGTGTGACACCTTCCACAACCTCGATCCATGATCTTTCATGAACCTTATAAGTAGTGTAAACAAAGTTATTACTTTGTTTTATCTCTAATGTAAATTATGCTTAACAATAAAGAAGATTTGTTTTTTTAAATGGATTTTGATTACTTTAATTTTTAACATAATTTGTTGTAAATGTAATATGTTGTAAAGTTGTAAGGCTTTGTAAACGAGATTTCGTGGCATTGTAGTTCAAGGTACTCTTTCAATTCTAAAGTCCATACATATTTCGTAACTTGTGGGTTTGTGTTTACTACTTGTTGCATTAAATACCATATCCTAGTGCTTCTCCACGTTTCACTTTATGTCTATGATACAAAATTTTGAGTGTAAACTTTTGTTTTATATTTAGCCATTTGAACTATTCAAGCATAAAGTTGATTGATGTGTACCTGTTGCATTTTAATACAATACGCGTTGCTCTATTTTGAAGTTTTTGTATTCGATCTATCTATCTTCGACCCGAATTCAAAATATGGTTCTATTTTAGTATTATATATGATTACTGCCTTTATAACTGATATTTGATTTCCTATTCTTTTGAAAAAACTAAGTTCTTGCCAACTTTTTTGCAAATGTAGTCAATATATGTTTTACATTTCGGCTCTGTCACTAATAAATCGTATATAAATATTTTGTCATCCACTTTTTCTATTATTTGATTATTTATTTTAGAAACTTTGTTACCATTTGTATTTATTTGTAACATTTTCGTTTTGATTTCAATTTAAATTTGTTCATTTTCAACTACATGTTAACACTTTCCGTATCTTGTATAAGATTATCACAGTATTGTCGACTCGATTCACCTTCCGCGAAAATAGGCGTATCAACTGCATATAGAATTATTTCCAGAACTATTTTTCAGTATTTTAGGCAAATCATTTCTGTATATTATGAATAATAAATCTCCAGAATTGAACCTTTTTTGGTACTCCATATTCGTTAGTAATTGAATTAGATTGCATATTTTTTACTTTTGTCATTTGTTCCCATCCCGTAGAAGAATATGCCTGTCAATAGTTTCGAATTGTCTTTTAATATCAAGGAATGTTCCAAAAATTATTTTATTGTATTTGTAAAATTTCTTCCACCTGTTAATAAGTTATTTCGCTTCTGTCTCGCATGAGAACGTTTTTTAAAATTCAGTTTGGTATTTTGATAATATATTTTTAGTTTATACTTTTCGCAAGTCATCGACGTTGGTCGGAATTCTTCACATTTGTTGTTTTGGACACCTTTTCAAATGGACTTACTATTGAAGTTTTTTTTTTTGGAAATATGTCTGTTTTTAATGATTCATTTATTCCATAAAACATTACTCTTCCTTTAATATTCCAACTATTGAATATCATTTTAGTATTTATTTTTTTCAGCTTATTTTTCAAGTTCTTATTTCGCAATGATAAAACTGATCTTATTTGTTTCCTTAACGAATTGCAAATCTCTTTATAAGGGATAGACTTTACCACAGTTGTAGCCTTTAGGCTGTATTTTTGTCTTCTTGGTGTTATTGCCTCTACTATTTTCTTTCTCGCCAATAACTTCTGCACTTCTTATCATGCACGTCTGTAGCTTAGAAATGACCTTGACTGTATTCTACGCCAGTACAGAGTAAGCCTTATATTAGTTTATGGAAATACTAGACTTTTTGTTCTTGTACTTGGCGCTGCATGTTTCAAAAGACGTGGAATTATTGAAAACCATCATAAGAACACCACGTCATTTTTTAGCCAGTAACAGTAACATTATATTACATAATTTATTGAGGATATCGCAGATATAAAGAAATAATATAACGTGTCAATAAGAAAAAAGTGTTTCAAGTCTGATTTTGTTGTTTTATTGGAGAGTATTTTTAAGTTTTAAGTTTGAGGTGCTACTGATAAGTTGGTATTAGCGAAATGCAGGCGTTTGTTTATATGCCTGTTCTAACAACAGATAACATTTTATTGGATTTGTTTGCCTTAAACGGTAATCATATGAATTTATTTAATATAAATTTTGCTTTTGAAATAAAAACGGCTTTTTCAATTGGAAAGCATCGAATTCATAATTATTAATCGGTATATTAAATTGAATTCGTTTAACGGTTCGTGATATTATATATACATAATATGACAATATTAAAAATTAAAGTTTTTATGTAAATGCTTCTACTTGGCTGTTATTTTCACCGTATTAAAGGTAAGTGAATTATATGATCAAATTCGTTAATTTTAAAAACTTTATACCAGTTCCTTTCAAGGCCAACGAAAATTTCGCTCAAAAACCAATTTCAGTTTATATATATATATATATATATATATATATATATATATATATATATATATATATATATATATATATATATATATATATATATATATATATATATATATATATATATATATATATATATATATATATATATATATATATATATATATATATATATATATATATATATATATATATATATATATATATATATATATATATATAATTAATCAATAATATTTTTCGACCTTTTTTGTTTACATTATTTTTTTTCCTGCTAAAATTTATTTATTGTATCTTCAAAAAAAAAAAAAAAAAAACTGAACTAACAATAAGTATTCCAATCTTAAATATATATATAATTATTAGGCCCAACCAGTGTCAGACATAAACTTAGTGATAATAATTAATAATACATAAAATTCATGTTACGCACAAAAAATATTTTCAAAGAATTACATCTGGAGAGTTGCGTATTAATGCCGTAGTGTCCCTCTTTTTTAAGCGGATATGTCCAGAAAAGTTCAAGATGTTACGAGCAAGGGGATTAGGATGGAACTCAAGTTTTGTTAAATATTTGCCTGCATATTTTGCAATTTCAGCGGTCACAAGTGGCATATTTAAATCACGATGTAAAATTGAATTTTTGATGTACCATGGACCCGATGTTATTAACCTCAAAATTTTGTTTTGCATTCGTTGGATTCTCTCTATATTGGAAGCTGAAGCAGTGCCCCATAGCTGAATTCCGTAACACCATATGGGTTTCAAAAGCGACTTGTATATTAAAAGTTTACAATCTAGACTGAGGGTAGAATTTCTACCAATCAGCCAATGTATCTGGGTTGATTTAAGCTTCATTTGTGTTAGCTTAGAATCAATGTGGTGTTTCCATGTAAGCCGTCGGTCAAGGTGTATACCAAGGTATTTCACCTGTGAATGTTGAGGAACAACTTGATTGTTGATTTGAATGGGGGAACAAGTATCTCTTCGTAGCGTAAATGTGACATGAACACACTTTTGTTCATTTACTCTTATTCTCCATAAGTTCAACCACAGTTCTAACAGGTTAATATGTTCCTGAAGATATCGGGATGCCTCGTGAGGGTTTTCATGCATACTAAGGCAGGCTGTATCATCGGCAAATGTAGAAGTGAAGATATTACTGCTCAAAGGCATATCACAGATATAAATCAAATACAAAACTGGCCCCAGTATACTCCTCTGTGGCACCCCAGATGAGATAGTTTCGGGCTCACTCATGAAGTCTCCTTCCACGACAGTGAACTTCCGGGCAAGAATGTAACTTCCCAATAGATTCACAATGTTCATTGGTAGATATGTCCTCAATTTCAAAATCAGGCCCTCATGCCACACTTTATCAAATGCCTGAGACACATCAATAAAGAGGGAAGAACAATACTTCTTTTCTTCAAATGCTCTTCTTATAAAATGTACCAATCTATGACATTGTTCAATGGTGCTATGCTGACTTCTAAACCCAAATTGATGGTCCGGTATGCACCCATTATCAGCTAGAATTGGGGACAATTTTGTCATGAGCAGTTTTTCGAAGAGTTTTGAGTTTTGTTGACAGCAAACTTATTGGCCTATATGACTCAGCCTTGGTAAGATCTTTGCCCGCCTTTAGAATCATTTTGACCATGGCAAGTTTCCAGCTGGGTGGATAATACTCCAGTCGTAAAATGCCATTGAAAATAAATAACAGGATTCTAACAGCAACACGAGGCAACTTCATTAGCATCTTGTTACTAACTCCATCAATACCCGGAGCTTTCTTCGGGTTGGTTTCAGCAATTAGTTTTTGCACATCACGCATCTTAAACTTTATGGGTCGAGGGGGCAGAGCAACTACACTCGGAAAATCAACAGCACCAGTACATGTGTTAGTGTACGTGTTTTAAATGCTCAGCAAATATGTTACCTTTTTCAGTATTGTTTCTTGCCCAACCTCCGGTAGAAGTGCGCAAGGGTGGTTTAGACTCAACGGGTGTTTTAAGTTTTTTAGCAGCGCGCCACAAGGAGTAGTTAGATGCTGCTGTGACATCGAGACCTTCCAGATAGTTCTTAAGAGAAGCAGATTTTTCAGATGCAAGCAACTCTTGGAGTCGTTTAGTGCATTCTCTAAGTCTGATTTTATGTTGTGGTGATCTATGCTGTTGCCATTCCCTTCTAGATCTTCTTTTTTCACATACGAGACGTTCAATATCCGCAGAATAAATTCTATTACACCCAGTCTGCGGATGGGAGGTAGTGGCATGTTTAGCAGCCTGTTTAATACTCTCGGTAAGATTGGCAATGTTAAGTTCAATATCATCGGGAGTTCTAAGCCTGATGTTTTCCGTACAATGACTACTGAGATATTTTTTGAACCCCAACCAGTTAACACGATTTATCATCTTCACATATGGGTGAGGTAAGTCACTTCTTAGTGGGCTACAAATAGTAACGATCGTGGGAGAGTGATCGGAGGAGAGATCATGTGAAGCTTCAACATGAAATTAATCCCTAGGGATATTTTTCATGACCCCAAAGTCTATAACATCCGGGATTTTTTGTATGTCAGTAGGCCAGTAAGTGGGCTCCCCGCTAGAAATGACATCCAAACCCATTTTTGAAATTGTGTTGAACAATGCTCGACCTCTAGGTGTACATTATAAAAAATTTTAAATTATTGATTGACCTCAAATGTTTATATATTCAATATAACAACACCTCTTCGAGCGAATTATTCATGGGTAAAAAATTTAAATTTGTTAAGATAATGTTGTTTTGCTATAAATACTCAATATTGAAATTTATCGAGTTTGTATGGTATTTTATTTTTCTTGCAACATGTATACAGTGTTTACGGAAGCCATTTGGGTGCATATGAACTGTTGAAGCATCAACAAACAAATTTTAAAAATTCAAATATTTTTTGGGTAAAATCCCGATAGATTTCTATATTATGTATTTAAAATAAAGATTTTGGTTTTCGTTTCGCTTAACAAATACAACATGTATTTGTAGGAAAAATGAAATAGACTCATATCGAGTGTAAAGTGTTTGTTGTGCTAATTGTATAAAAGCATTAAGTCTAGAATTATCACTTGTTTTCGAATAAACTTGTGAGGTTAAATGTTTTGAAACTGCTTAAGTTCTCTCACGATTTGATTTAGTAACCAACAATGGAATGTTGGCGTATGATCAGCTGAGTCCACAAGAAACAATGAATGCTTAACTACTTTATTGTACGAAATTGTTTTTCAATACTTTATTAACAAAAAATATGCTTATTTTACGTATGATTTAATATATACAGGGACCTAATCAATTTAATTTATTTTTTTTAAATTCAAGGTCTCTCTTTTTAAAAATTTTATTTATAGATATTTTCTTACTCTTTGAGTACCATATTCAGGATATTTGTTTATTTTATATACATTTTAAATTAACATTTAACGTGTACGGAAAAAATTAAAATAATGAAAATTTTTTTTTTCAAATATGACACAAACATTGTGATTATTTTAACTTCTTCATAATTTTTCATGTGCTTATTTAAAATTTTATATAAAATAAACAAATATCCAGAAGTTGGTACTCGAAGAATATGAGAAATATCGATAAATAAAAAAAATAACGTGTAAAAGCAATCGCTCAATTCCTCTTCGAGTCAGTGTACCTCTGTAGCATATTAAAATTGTAAGCTGATCCACTTCTCTCTCCATCTCTATATTCAAACAATAAATTTTTTTACTCTAGTTGCTTATTCGATTAATTGGGGAGAATATTCCAAATAATCAATTTCAATATACAATGGGTTAATTAATTTTTATCTTATCACCGTTTCACTTTCGTTTAAGAAAATGTCATATTTTATTATTTTAAAAACTCTTCTTTTTATTTTTGTCTAACAAACTTATTCCAAAATTCTTAAAACTAGAACCTGTTCAAGTATAAAATTATCTGCCTCTTCGGGCATAGGAAGCACGATAACGAAAAACAGGTCTAAAAACATTTATCTCAGCCAATTCCATATCGTAGTCCTTGTCAGCATATTCATTGGGATTATCCATTATTGCATTCTCTGCTAATGACGACAAATCTCTTTTGTATAAATGAGTTATCAAGGGAGAATTTGTTTGCCATATGACCACTCCATTGGGACCAAAATTGAAAGGAGCTGAGACAGCTAGACCCACTGTTGTTAATAGAACTAAAACTAACGCCGATGAGGGATACATGCTGTAAAGGATAAACAGAATATATGTTAATTATGGAATTGATTATTATATTTAATTAATGTTTGTTTTATACACAGAAAGCGGTTTTTCTTAATGCAATTCAAAGAAGTTCAATAAATATTTTGAAACTGATTATATAATCGATCATTGAAACAATATTTTGTATAAAAAAAACAAAATTTATTAAAATTGTAAGGGATATTCCAAAAAAAAAAAAAATTGTTATAGGTTATGCTGCCTAGGTCTGAGTAGAATTAATATGTGGACTTTTTATGAAAATGGAAAGAGAAATCATGGACGTTTTTCAAATACGATGGTTGAAATCTACTGTTGAGTTTTTTTAAATTTTTATTGAAAATTTATTCTTTTATAGACATTTTTTTATTAACATTTTGCTCAAAGATTTTTATTGCACAGAAAAAACTAATTTTCGTTTAGTTAAATTCATTGAATCAGTAAATATTTTGTGTAAATGCGGACCTAGGAAGAATATTGTAAACTCTGATGACAATTTAACTGAAAAAATAAAAACAATTTCTTGTATTCTGAAGATAAAACTTAATAATAAAGTGGTTGGAATGAAAATAAAATTTACTTTAGACAGAATATTTGTTTGAATTTTTTTTTGTAAAAATTTTTTCCGTCTCTGGTCTATGATTTTCTCAATAAACTATTGAAATTTTATTTTACTTACTCAATTATTTTTGAATGTTGTTAATATTTTTGCACTAATTTTGTATATTACAATGACTTCAACTATTTCAACTGATATCTTAGAATTTCACTTAAAAAGAAAGAACTTGCTTCTCTTAATTCACTTAATGAAATGATAGATTTTTATAAAAATCATTTAGCTTTTATATGCTAAATACAAAATAATACCATAATAGTATTACAAAAATGAAAACAAATAATTCTACGAGTAACACCTTTCCTATTACAGAATGAGTGCAGTTGTTGTTTCAGGAACACGCACTTTTTGTCATGCATCTAATAAATGGTGTTAATTAATAATGCACTATTGTTTGGAATCGAAAACAAAAATAAATGAAATTATTTGGTGGTTTAATACGAATTTAGCGGTAGGGTTTTTTTTAATAATTTACGATTGCATCAGGTGCCAAAAAAGAAAGGTGGCGAAGTGTAGCACTACAAAAATTGTATTTCGATTCTTTTCTAGATCTAGATAACTATACATATATACTTCTATTAGGTTTTTTATCTATCTTTTTCCCTATAATGTAAATAAAATCTTTTAAATGTTTATTTTAAGTTAATTCTAAATCATTTATATTTGTTGTAATACTAATATAGTTATAACTCAAAATATGTGTATAAGAAATTTGTATATATTTTACCTGTGATGATGATAGATTAATAAAAATTAATAAAAAATATACATATATAGGGAATTAGTTGTCAACAAGTCATGTAATGATACGCAACTCAAGAATATTTTGTAATAATCATTTACGATGTAGAATTCTCATATTGTATTTGAATATTTTGGCATAAACACGCGAAGTTGTATGTTTTCAAACTGCTTAAAAGTTCACTGATGAGTTGGTGTAGCGACCAATGAAATGTCGGCATATGAACAATTAAAGCCACAACAAACAATAAAAATTTGTAAAGTTAATTGTTGAAAACATTTTTAGATCTCAACAAATTTCAATATTATGTTTTACTAATCCGTTTTTTAATTTTTAAGCTTAAGGTCTTTTATTTTTAAAAAAATTTAATTAAAAATAACTATCAATATTTCGATACTCATTGAGTATCATCTTCAGGACAATTCTCTTTTTTATTATTTATAAAAAAGAGAATTGTCCTGAAGATGATACTCAATGAGTATCGAAATATTGATAGTTATTTTTAATTAAATTTTTTAAAAAATAAAAGACCTTAAGCTTAAAAATTAAAAAACGGATTATTATAAAAGAGGTCAAAAAATATAGATACATTATTATGTTTTACTGTTACATTAATTTTAATGTTGCAATAATATATATTTATTCATAATGACATATAAACGACAAACTAGAGAAGACAATAACAAGCCCGTAATTTAACAAGTTCGTTAAGATTCTTCTGTGCCCTTAACAGCTTATAGTCTTTTGTAACTTGTAGCTTGAAACACCAAAATTGCCAATTTTAACCGTGAGTTTTTGCAAATGCATCACAAATCACATGTGTGTTTAAAATGATAATCATACACTGTTTGGTATTCATACAAAAATAAAAAAGTGTGCCCGCAAAATAATTTTTGTTCTGTAAAATATGTAAATATACTCTATTACAGTAATTTTAATCATTTGAGAAAATTTAATTTCTTGAAAAAATATTTACTTTGATTTATTAACACATGATAAAAAAATTATGGAAAAAAACGTGAACTCTTCATTAAAAATAGTTTTGAAAAAAAATATATCATAGGGGAGAATAACGGATATAAAAAGGCCCAAGTGGACAGTATAAGGATGGCCATTAGGGCAGGCCAGGGACAGAAGAAGGAACATGATAAGATTCCTTGGGATACTGTAATATATATTGACGAACATACAAGTCAATATAAATTATATATATATATATATATATATATATATATATATATATATATATATATATATATATATATATATATATATATATATATATATATATATATATATATATATATTTAGGTAACACAACATTGAAAACAGGAAACAACTTGGGTGGAGTGTTACAAAATACCATAGATAAAGAATGAATGAAGCAGACCCTGTGGACAAGCGGGGGCCTGTTCGGTGCAATATAATTTCATCGGACAAAGGGAATGGAAGATTAAAACGATATTGCGGGAACATATAGGGGACTACAATAAGCAACTAAGAGAACTGGAAATTCGATTCCGGTGTTGATCCGAACCGCATATTTGACCACAAATGTAAACCAGCACATATTGCTAAAACGATACAACAACGGCTGTATTTACAACATAAACGACGACCACTAAATGTATTTGAAAACATGAAAGTATACAAACAGAAAATATTTGACTGAAGGATAATAAATTAACAGATAAACACCGCATCAGGCATACTATTTACACCATTGAAAAAAAAAAATAAACAATAGGTCAACGAAAATCACCAACCCAACAACTCAAGACAAGAGAGGAAACCAGAAACGAACAATTACAGAGTAGTAGGCGGAAGAGAGAAAACAGCAATCAAGTACGCGCTTATCCAAGAAATAGGAAATATGAACATAGGGGTATAGAGAAAAAAGGATGTTGTAAACAGTGAAGAAGAGAGAGAGAGAGAGAGACAGGTAGGTGAAGAGACAGTAGTAGAAGGAGAGACACTGGTAGGTGGAAAGACTCAGGTACGAGAAGAGACCATGTAGGAGGAGATACACAAGGCAAACAAACAAATAGGAGAGGGTGACACGATGAGATCAGGTGGATTACAGAGCCATACGAACGAACACACACAACTGAAGGAACTGTATAAAGCATTGATGGACATTTCTTGAAACAATTGTTTAAAATTGACGCCTCTTTTTTTCTTACTCTCTTTAAGGTGAACTCAGTGATGACGTAGTTTAACCCATGCAAGGGTTGCCTATTCTATGTATTTAAAAATCATTTAAGGCTGTATTTTTATCTTGTATGATTAATATCTTTATATTTACTTACTAGTGTAATTGGATCAGTGTTCTTGTTAATAACCAAATAAATTTTGAAATTTGGATTTTCGTTGACAAAAAAGCGTTTTGGTAGATTTTTTTTATAATTTTGGTGGGAAAAGAATTTCTTGCGCGGCAACGCTGCTTTTAAATTTTGCCAATAGTTTTACTTTGTGGGAGCTTTAAACAATTTAAAGCAATTTTAAAGGGTTTAAACAATTTTAAAGGGTTTTCTTATTTTTGTAAACGAAATGTCTTAAAAAAATTGTTTGTAAAAGGTATTTAAAATATATTAAGCAGTCTTTACTCGTAATGTTTTATAATTTAAATTTATATGTGAACTTCGATAATGAATTATAAGAGAATGACTTAATTAACTTTATTTGGTTTTAATGTTTCACAAGTTGATTTGTGTGGCCTTATAAAGTATATCAATTACTTCTCTAGTTGACCTGTAAGCCTTAAAAATATAAAAAATAATATAAAATTCCAATGTTTTCTTTTTCTTTTTGTCAGGAAAAAACCTTTAAAAAAACCAGCTGCAATAAACTGCAATGTAGGTCTTTTTCATCATTGTAATCTTATTGTGGAAGTTACAAGGGCTTGATGTTTGAAACACTGTTTTTGAATGCACCCTCAATAAAACGATTTCGCAATTTCTTAACTCCTGGAAAAATAAATTTAAGCAATTTTTTTGCCTCCAAACCTTTAAAATATAAAAAAAAATTGTTGTAACTTTCCAATGTTTTCCTTTGTTTTTTTTATTGCATGTACAGAGATTTTTAAAGGGTTTTTCTCCCTTTAAAAAACTACCTGCAATAAACTGCAATGTAGGAAATCTATTTCTGAATATACTCTCAATAAAACATTTTTGGTTTTTCCCAATTATTTATAAAAAAATAAATTTAAACACCCTCAGTCAGTTTTCATGGTTTGATATGAAAATAATTTTTTAAGTAATATCAGTCGTGTTGTGTCTTTCAAAGCGAATTGGTGAATTTTAATTCAAAAATAAAGATAATAATAAATAAAACAAACCGTTAATCTCAAAAAGTGAAAAAAAATCTAAATCTTAGTATATATAGTATACACAAATAAATAATTTTGCCCGAAACTTTGTTAAGTCTAATGTGAGACTTGGCAACCCTGGAGTTCAAGATTAGTTTTGATTGGTCGAAACAAATATATATTATATTTCGATAAAAATCAGGATTTTTTAATTAAATTTAGTTTTATTTTATAAAAAAAATAATCTTTATTATAAAAACCGTGTATAAAGTGTTTAAAACAGCGGTGGACTTTTTATCAAACAATTGTTTATAAGAAACGCCTCTTTTTTTTCTTATGCTCTTTAGTTTAATCGTTCAAGAGACTTTGGCGAGTGCAAATTTTTTCTCAATTACAGTGTTTAATATAAATGGCAATGCATTTAAAAGATTTTTTTATGATAAACAATGCTTTTGGAAATGTACAATGCCTTTTATGTCACCAAATATTTAAAAGGTATAGAGAAAATGTTATTAAGAGGCATTATGATTCTTTCCACTCTGATATGAATAAATATAATGATGTGTTTCGTGATGTGTTTTAATGTGGTTCGTTTTGCTTGTCACTGTACCCTCAAATTATCTCACTAACACAAGTGCAAAACAATTTTGTCCATCACTGGTATAAAGACAACGAACAAGAGGATAACGTTAGAGTAAGACAGTGATGATGGCATATAAACGAAATCGGTTTGTTTACAAACCAAATTTCGTTCAAAATGGAGCACAATTTTCATAGAAATGGTTTTCAGTTGACAATAATCTATTGGAAGTAAGTGATTACTGTCGATAATTCCGGTTAAAATAAAATAAAAATTTCTGTTAAATAATAAAAGAACATTCATGTTGTTTTAGTTAAGAATGTCCTTTGGCTTTGCCAAGAGAGCGATTTTATAAACAGTAAAATTCTGTAAAAACGCTAAAACAGCAATTATGGATAAGATTGGAAAAAGCTAAAAAAATAAAAGTTTAAAACATTCCAATACAAGTATCAAATACATGAATTAAAACATACTTTCCTTAAAATTTTGAAATGATATTAATATCATGCTAAGGTGAAGGGTGTATAATATTCGGTATAGACGGATATAACCCTCTTAGTAATTTTAATTTCAACCAAAACTTTTTTGTTACAAATATTTTATTTTATTTTTTCTTTCTTTTATTACAATTCTTTTCATTACAAATGAGCCATTGTTATAAGTTGTAAATAAATTTAATTTAATTTAAATTTAATTTTTATTTTTATAAATTTTAATAATTGTTTAATAAGAAAAATAAATAAAATTGTGTAGCAAATTTGAGCAATTTCCATTAAATTTTTAAATTTGTTTACTTTAATTATGCTTGTTTATGAATTTGTGAATATAAATTTGCGCATTAATGACAAAATAATCAAAAAAAAATTTAATTTACAAAGTGAAAATCATAATGAGGAAGACTTCAAATGTAAATTTAGGGCCTAATTTTGTAAATCACTTCACCAATTGATATTTATATGAAGAATAAAATGCAATTAAAAAAAAGAAAACTATTTTTTATTCTTACTGACCTTCGTAGACTAGTAGGTAGTGTACTAGACTCGTAGTGCGAAGGTCCCAGGTTCGAATCCTGCCGCAGAACTCTGGCAGTTTGAAAGGGAGCGCACAACAAGCCTTCACTGGCTTAAGTGTATGTCGTATGACATGGGCTATCACACCCCTCCTATCAACCTAACCTAACCTAACCATTTTTTATTCTTTCGCATACGAATTTATCACATATTTTTAAAAATGTTTGAAATATCGGGTGATTTTTTTGCTATTTGCTTTTTCAGTGTAAATTTTTTTTGTATGAAAAAAGATTCATGATATGTGGCAATGCCAAAAATGCTCAGTAAGTTTTGCCATTTCACCGTGAATAGACTAACAAAACGAACGCTTTCAGTCTTGATCATTTTATTGTCAACATTCGTGCTGTGTGAAGCATTAAACACACAGACGACAGCAGACTTCACGACTTCACGGCTTCAAATGCTGCCAACTTCAAATGCTGCTCTGAAGTCAGCTTCATAATTATTTTGAAGACAGCAACAGCATAATAGTCAGCTGATGTGTATTTTAGCAATACAAATTTCAGGGATGCCGGATATATGTTTTATAATGAATAAAATTAAAGTTATTGATAAAAAAATGTAATAATATCACGAAAAACTATAAAAAACACATAAATTTATTTCTTTATTGTGTTTTTATAATGTTCTTTTATGTTTAATATTAAAAAAAGTTTTTGTTTTTATTTTTCCAATTTATATATATATAATGGCAACACTATATTTGTTTAATGCTGCCCGTCAAAATAGAAAATAGCCTAAGTTGGCAGCAGCAGCAAATGCTGTTGTGCAATCGTGCTGCTGTGCTGCCGTTAAAATAATCGTTTTCATTTAAACACATGGATTTTATTTTTGACATATTGCTGCTTGCTGTCTGCTGTCGTCTATGTGTTTAGAGCTTGAGAAATGTGCTTTTATCGAAAAATTGTCTTCAGCGACGAAGCACATTTTTGGCTCAATAGGTACGTCAACAAGGAGAATTGCCGATATTGTTATGAATAGTAGCTAGAGGAGGTTAAAGAGCTGCCAATGCACTCTGAAAGATGCAATGTTTGGTGCTGTTTGTGGGCCGACGGCATTATTTCACCGTACTTCTGCACGGACAATGAAAATCCCCACGTTACAGTCAGTGGAGCAAGGCACCACCACCAAGGCACAGATGATTACTGACTTATTTTTGCCAAAAATGGAAGAATTGCATTTGGTTGACAAGACAACAAGACGGTACCACATGCCACACGGCACGCAATACCATGTGGGACAAGTTTGGTGAACAATTAATCTCACGTTTTGAAGCAGTCCATTGGCCGCCAAGATAATGCAATTTTACCCCACTAGACTATCGTGGGGATATATGCGTTGTCGCATGCACAAGGACAATCCAGCTACAATTCCAGCTATTGGAATCAGTGCTTAAAAATTAAACAACATAATATTGTATCTGTTTTCCATATAAATTTCACTTTGGTGATGTGATTTACAAAATTATACTCTTAATTTTATAGAATTCGGTATTAATTCTGTTAAAGAAATGTAATAAATTTCAAAGATTTCAAATGGAAGCAATATTTATTTATTTATTTTATTAGTTTAAAATTAATTGAATAATATTGGAGTTTTTTTTATAATATAATTGTTGTTAATTTTGTTCCCAAAAATTAAGAAACCATTTTATCATAGATCTTTTATACGGTCAGTGACAAATATTAAGCGGATTTAAATATTTTGTTTCTGTTTCGTCCTAATTCTCAGTTTGATTATTAAGTTAATGTTTTTTTAATGTTTTCGACAATTTTCAAAGTGAATTTCTTATTTTGCATCAAAATTTCGATGTATAACACAGTGCAACACGAAAAAAAATAACCATATACGGACACCACTACGTGATAAAAGACTAAAAAAAAGACCCGTGTCTCCCAATTTTTCCCAAAGTCATGCACTTTTTTTTATGGGCCGCCAAAGATTTGGAGCCTCGGTATCATTTTCGCAAAAAAGTGATAATTTTCTCGGGCTCATATCTTGCAAACTGTTCCGAATTTCGATTTACTCTCTGAGGCAAACTTGTAGCTCTTGTCATAAAGAACAAAAATTGCGAACATATAAAATCAAAAAAACACTCACCTTCCAGATAAGAATCGCAAAAAACTTAAAAAAATTCGATTTTTTTTACCTGTTTCTCTTGTTCAGGTCCATAGGTAGCAAACCGTTCAAAATTCAAGGAAATAATCAACTACAAAAATTTACCTAAGATCTCAATAAACAAATTTCTACAACATATAAACTTCCTGGGAATAATTCTGAACACCGTTTTTTAATTTCATTTGTTTTTTATTTACTTCAACATTGAGATACTATGCTATCAATTACAAAAATATTAAAAAAAAGTATTCGTATTATGAAATTTGTTTATTGAGATCTTAGGTAAATTTTTGTAGTTGATTGTTTCCTTGAATTTTGAACGGTTTGCTACCTATGGACCTGAACAAGAGAAAAAGGTAAAAAAATCGAATTTTTTAAAGTTTTTTGCGATTTTTATCTGGAAGGTGAAGTTTGTTTGATTTTATATGTTCGCAATTTTTGTTCTTTATGACAAGAGCTACAAGTTTGCCTCAGAGAGTAAATCGAAATTCGGAACGGTTTGCAAGATATGAGCCCGAGAAAATGATCACTTTTTTTGCGAAAATGATACCGACGCTCCAAATCTTTGGCGGCCCATAAAAAAAAGTGCATGACTTTGGGAAAAATTGGGAGACACGGGTCTTTTTTTTAGTCTTTTATCACGTAGTGGTGTCCGTATATGGTTATTTTGCCACGACTTAAAAAATTACACACAGTGTAATAAAACAAATTAAAGGTAATAAAAAAATTAATTAACACAATTTTTCCGACCTTTTTTAATATATTTTATATTTCATAAACAAGCTTTAGTCGTCGAAATATTGAAATAAAATAATTGTGTTTTTTATAAAAGATCTAAAGCTCGTTTATGAAATAAAAGTAATAAATGAATGCTGAAATACATTTTTTATTTTTGTTTGGCATCAAGTGCTTTCAGAAGATAACAGGAGAGCAATCAGATATGACGAGATATATGACATAAAAGGGGCATGGTGGGATCTAACCAGCCTTTACACAAATAATATCTTCGTGTTTTGTAAATAACACGCTGCTACTCGACATCACTAATGCAAAAACGCGTTGACTAGGAAAATGATAAGAACATCTGCTGTACTGTTTGAAATTCCATCACGGAAGGGATAGGACGGATTAGATAGAGCGATCACAAGCATTGGCCTATTTGTAAGTCCATGAGACCGTGAAAATATATCATTCACTAATGCAAAATTATTTCTAAAATAGAAATTCATAAAATTTCTTTAACAAAGGCACATAATATCATTATTGTAAAACAATCCGATCGTAAAATATTTTTGTCACTGACTGTAGTATTATATATTTTTTTTATTAAAAATAGAATTTTAGTCCATTTATCTTTATGGATAAGTTGAAATTTCAATTGTTTCATATTCTTAAATATTATTCTTTCTTAAATAAGTTTAACAGTGCCATTCTTGTACAAGTGACAAGCACATTTTTCCCGATAGTAAAAACATTTGTGACAATAACTACAAATACCTATTCTGGATTTTGATCAAAATCCTTTTTTATTTATTCAGAGTAAGTGAGTGCTGGCACGTACTCAAAAGCACATGATAACGAACAAGGATATATCAGCCTTCTAAATATACATTCAAATGCATTTACCTTCAATGTATAGAAATCGACAAAAACAAAAAAAAAAAATAATAAGAATAATAAGCATGACATTTTAAATAATGAAAAGCTTATAAATAAATGAATATGTACCACTTGTTATAGAAAATGAAAATTTATTTATAAATGAAAGCCTTTAATTTATAAATTTCTTAAATTTTATTTCTGATGATAACAAAGTAAATGTTTAAAGTAAAAAAAATCTAAAACTTAATACGTACATATTTTTCTCTAGTTCATTTTAGAAAAAAAAACCTTTGAATGTGAATCAGGATATTGTAACAGATTTGCTCAAATAAAGCGTTCAACAACCAGTGTTGTACTCAAAGCGAAATCTGTGTATTCGGAAGTCACACATCCACTAAATTAAACAATTCTGGCACAAAGAGCCAATTGAACAGATTCCAAAGTCGAGGCAACTATGGGTTAGTCTAAAATCCGATATAATCCATTTCTAGTTTATATTTTAGTCACAGGAAACTTGAAATACAATCTTAAATAAAGAAATTTTATTTTGCAAATAGGTCTAGCAGTTATGTTATAATTATTATTTCGGGCGGCCATTTTGTCCGTACGATTTGCTCTTAAATATCTGTTAAACCAAACTGTAAGTTACACTTTCAAAGAAAGAAATTTTTTTTTCAAAATTGGTCCATAAATTTGGCAGTTATGCGATAAACATTGTTTCGATGGGACTGGAAAATTACCCGCACGATTTTCGAAGAAATTTGTGGGACTAAACTGCAAGCAAACCCTTTCTTTATATAAAAAATATATTTTTTCGAAAAATCTCAAAATGTGACACGTAAAATCGATTCATACATACTTAAACTACATCCAAATGAATGAATATTTTTAGGACGTTCCAAAATAATAATTAAGAGGCTTGCATACATACACACATATATACACCGCCATACGGACATCCTCGCGAAAATAGTCAAAACGATTTCCGAGATCTGGTAACAACTAGATTTTCAATAACTTCCTATTTTTGATACGCGGCATTGAAAATATTTAGCAATTACATCAATGTCTTCAATTCCATTTTTATGACTTATTTCCCGGAGAAAGGAGGTTTTTTAATCGGTATACCTATAAGGGGAGCACGAAATATCACAGATGGGAACAACCCACTGTGAATGCAGTAATGCATTTTTACCTCCTTGAAAAAAAAATGTTCGAACTGGACAATAATTTCAAAGTATTTTACGTTTATAGTTCTTAAATCCATTTCTTTTGATTTTGATTTTATGATGATCCTGATTAATTCAATAATATAAAGTCTATTTCATTAAATGCTTTCTATCTTTAAATTTAAATGAAACAAAGTGTGTGTGGGATATCATTGAAATTTTTTCAATTTTGAAAGTTTTATCGATGCCATTATGTACTGGATATAAGATCGTGCAAATGTTCGCGCAGATTCGCTGAATGGCGCGCATCCTCAATGTCTAATTTTTCATAACTTAGGGTCGCAAATCAGGCTGAATTTTGCCGATTACATGGACTATATTGGCTTTAACGGTCGCTGGTATTTCTAGCTTTTTCGCATAGATCTAAAACTTAAGAAACTCCCACAAGAAAAAGTCTAACAGGTCAAATCGCATGACTTCGGTGGGATATTGGCATCACTTCCATGTGAGGTAACCAATTCCTCCTGCAGAAAATCCAATCCGTCCTGTTGAAGCCACATGACGTTGGTGTCCATATCATCCAATTCGGACCAAACGAAGTTGGTAATCATCTACCTATAGCGCTCGCCGTTGACTGTGATGGCTTGGGCAATATCATTATGAAAGAAATATGGACCGATGACGCCGCCAACCCAGAAACCACACCAAACAAAAGCTTTTTTGAAATGCATTGGACGCCCCTAGATCTCATGTCGATCGTTCCAAATTCGACAATTTTGATTGTTGACGTACACATTCATTCAATAATGGGCTTCATCACTGAGATGCGCCCATTTTGATGACAGCCAGTTTGACATATGTAGCTTTAACAATATGGCCGCTATGATCTGTCAAATCCCATTTCCACAATTATCGTTAGTTTCAAGATTTTAGTTACAACTAAATTATTTGTACAGACTTACACGTAATTTGAAGAAAAATTACAAAAAATGTGGAAAGCAAATCAATTAACGCAAGCAATTGCAATATACATATTTCCTTATATGACATTTTTAAATTCTGGTCACATATTTTCTTAGCAGTGGTAGCACCGTACTGCCAATGTCTTGCTTTCTTATACGTATGGAATTTGACATTCGTCATTATCCAGAACTATTTATAAAGGTTTATGCATCTCTACAACAAAAATCATCCATTACATCGTGCAACTATCAAACTATATAAATGAAAAATTTCGTTTTCTATTATTTCATATGGAGTTTGACAATGTCCCAAAAGCGGACGTGTGGTCAGCTGTTGGCTTGTATTGATCCTATTTAATAGGCCTTGCTAAAAGAAAAAAGCTTAGCAAATTTGCTCAGTACTAATCTAAAAGTGATTAGTATAGAGGCCATTCCATATACATAGTTCATTTGAGTGAATCGTTCAAATGAACTAAGTCGTTCACGAACTGCAGCACTCTAGTATACACCTCGTTCTCGATTTAAAGTAAGAAAATTTAAACACCAAAAAATAATAAGGGCTTAAAAACTTCAACATACTTGTACACAAAAAAAAAAAAAAATTTTAACTATTTTTCTTAGTTTTTTTCATAATGATATAAATTTTAAGACAAAAAAGATTGCAACTTTTTTTATAGAAACTCCAGAATGGGTATTTAAAAAACCATTGATGGGAAATATTGGCTTGTTATAAATAACATGAGAATAGCACTGTCAATTATAAAATATAAATACTATGTACTTATATATATATATATATATATATATATATATATATATATATATATATATATATATATATCTTTTTTTGTTATTTGTGTTATAATAATTACTCGCTAAATTTATTAAATATACTATATCTAAAAAATTTATCTTAAGAATTACAGAAAAAGTTTTTTGTCATAAAATTTTGGTTCCATATTGTTTCATAGTTTTATCAATAATTTTCTTTGTATTTGATTTTATATAAATCTTTTCAGGCTGTTTGGCAATTGATTAAGACGAGCTGAGTTTTAAGCTTCTTTTTACTAGAAATATTGTAATTATAAAATTTTCTTGTTTATTATTTAAAGCTTTAGGCTCCAGTTGAATCTTTAAAGATCATATCATATCAACTTGGAAACTTGTAAGACTTTTTAAGTTGTGTTTAAAATATATGAATGCATTAAAGCTTTTCTTAAGAAAAGTGCCGTTAAAAGTAAATTTTTTCGAAAGATTTTTCCGTAACTTAATAATTTAATACAAGTCTTTTGATTTTGCTTTGACATCATTTTTACAATTTAATAGTTTACCTACCAAAAAGCATCAATTTATTTAACGTAATCGCTAACATTTTAATTAATTTTTAAGAAGATTGACTGGTTTGGTGTGGTAGTAGAAGCAGTTTTTAAGAACTAGTTTATTGCCTTCGGGATCATACAGACAGCCTTCCCATGTAGTCGATGTGCACAATAAATTAGAAAGGAGTTGGGTTTGTCTGCGCTCAAAAAATATTGAAGTAATATAAGTACAGGCTTGATATTCAATGTCAACGTTATCTTTTCGACCGAATTTGGACATTCTAAATTCGACAGAAAAATTATCTCTACCTATGAGTTGATCAATATCGCTCTATATGGTACGTTGGCATTTTCGATCCGTATTTTTTCGAAAACTACTTTAATGAGGTCAACAACAAATTTTTTTTACCACACCGAATGGAACGATATGAAAGTGAATGATGTGTGGTTCCATCCTATTTAAATACATATACTACGGAAGCCTTTTCAGATATAGAAATTGCTTTCATTGATATAAAATATCTTCGATCATCACCTCTTAAATCGAATAGTGCACTCCGCCATAGTTCGATTGACGAGATAGAAAGCAATGCATTCAAGTAATCTCTTTGTAAAATGTCTGTCGAAAAGTTTTTAATATGACCGATAGTGTTAAATAATATCTAAGGAGATCAAGATGAAAAAGGTATAGATTTGATGTTAAATTCAGGACGATAGAATTAGTTCTGTTCCCCAGAAAACAAAGACTCGTTTTTCGACTCGCCAAACTTAATTAGAATACTATGAAGGCGAAGGATCTACATACGAGTACATATTTTGGAAATAAACGCAAAATAATTGTATGCTTTTTACGTTAATGTGTTTAGAAGAAATAGCATGCAACCACTGCACTGCTTGTTGCCAACTAATTCTCTATATATCTACATCATGAAGATCAAAGCAGAGTGACATTTAACACAATCTGCGAAAATGGCAGCCGTCAGTTCAAATTATAACATTACTTTTGCGCCACCTTGTAGAATACCCCATAATAAAAAGTCGTAGAAAATCATTAAAACGTGTGAAAACCAAACGCAAAACTCTCCAGGACAGAGCAACAAACATACACCTGAACATTTTCAAATGAAGAAACAACTGAATTGAAAGAAAAACTGTTTGAATTGAAACTAAAGATGATTTTTCTCACACAGGTATTTCTATATATTTGAAATGCGAAAACTATCTGTCGTTTCAAGCTATATTCGAACCAATATTAGAAGGTTGTTAGAAAATATTTTTTGTGAGAAAATTTTTACTCAAGAAATGTTAAAATAATTTACATTTTGAAACGGTGTGAGTACCATAAAATTTATAAAAATATGTTCATAATATTTTATAAATATAAGTCCAATTCAGTCGAAAACGTAAATAAACACACAATTTATATGAATGATATTTTTCTTTTATTTTATTTGAATAAAACCGCAATATGTTTCTTCGATGCGGCCCTGAGCGGCTGCACGTACAGGTTCAGATTATTACTGGAATGCCACAGCAGGCTCAATGACCTGGCGACTCAAAATCAGATTACTCTGATATGGGTACCAGGACATCAGGGGCATGCCGGGAATGAGATGGCGGACATCTGTGCGAGGAGAGAGGCTGAGGGGAACTTCATTGGACCCACACCATCTTTTGGGTTCAACAAAAGTCTCTTTAAGAGGGAGATTTCGAACTGGACATCGTTCAGGGCTGCACAACATTGGAATGACATCAATGGGTTAGGTCACTCCAAGAAATTCCTATGCTTTGACGCCGGGAGGGCGGATCTGGCTCTAAGACTGGACAGGAAAAGCCTACGGACGCTGATAGGGGCGCTCACATGCCATTACACCTGCAAAGCCCACCTATACAGAATGGGATTATCTGACACGGACATCTGCAGATTTTTCTTTTATTTTATTTGAATAAAACTGAAATATGTTTCTTCGATGCGGCTGTTTATCTATAAATTGTAAATATTTAATTTTATTTGCAATTATGTTTTGTTATCCTTTTAACTTTATTAACAATTTCACTCGTTTTTGATGCTTGGTTTGCATTTGTTACTGGAAATATTCCATTAAAGATCGTGTCAATGTTGCCTGTTGTTTTCGCATTGCAATACAGAATGTTTTTTACTCACAAATCGAGAAACGATAAAATTGTTTGTTACAAACTTCATCTGAAAATTTTTCCGATGCAATAATGTAGAAACGAGCTACCGATCGCATTTAGGAAATAAATACGATGATCGCATCCCGGAGAAGTCCTACGACTGCACTGAAATCTTAATTGAATGAATTTAAAGAGTAGAAATATAATTTTCATTAATGAAAAATTGGCAATGTAAATTTTTGTACTGGTGAAAGGACCCATTGCACATCTGCCGGAATAAAGAAATTTGCTTTGCTAGCAAACCATTAGGAATAATTGTTATTTTTATTTCTGATAAAGATGGTTAAATTTCCTTTTAACTTTTCAGCAAAAATTAAATGAATTACTTAAGCAACTGAGAAAAAAAATGGAAATGTTAAGAAGCATTTTCAATGTGACTTATCTGGTTTTTCTTTGTTCATATATAGTGGTGCCTAGAGCACACAGGTCTATGACATTGAGTAGGGATACGAAAATTTTCCAGGCGGAACTTTACGCGATACTGGAAACTGTGGGGATCCTATCCGAGAGAGGACACAGGGGAATACGGGTTAAGATATTCTCGGACAGCCAATCGGTTCTTAAGGCCCTGAGCGGCTGCACGTACAGGTCCAGATTATTGCTGGAATGCCACAGCAGGCTCAATGACCTGGCGACTCAAAATCAGATTACTCTGATATGGATACCAGGACATCAGGGGCATGCCGGGAGGAGTCGATGGAACACTTGATAGCAAATTGTGGGGCATTGGGCCACAGAAGACACAGGACTCTACATGCATATACGCTGAGTGAAGAGGATCTGCTAACGCTCCCATTGAAGGACCTGATCCTATTTGCGAACGTATTGAACGGTTAGGGACAGGGGAAGCACAATAGATCAACAATGGTCGCAGTGCAAAAGGCCATCCTGGACCAAACCCCAATTCCATTACATTACAATTTATATATAAGGACTACCTATTTGTCTTCTAATTATGCAAATAAATGCTAATGTATGTATTCTATTATGTGCTTCGGTACCATTAAAATTAGGATAATACCATTTTGCAAGCTTACAAATTTAAAACTATTGAAGTTTGCCATCTCAGCTTTCCTCTAAGAACATAAGAACAAAAAAAAAAATGGAAAAGGCTTAAGGAAAATGTCGTAATGTAAATGCGCTTGACTTTTCGTAAGAACTTTGGAAAGAGAAAATTTTGGAAAAGTTTAAGCAAAAAAGTCGTCGTATGAATTTTTTTTAAGAAACGAAAATGCCAAAAATCTGTGTTTTATACAAAAGTAATCACTTTCAATCACCTTTGCGCTTATTACTACTGGAGGAGGTTGAAACAACTGAACAGTTTCTTCGAGAAAGTATTGTTGCTTGGTATAGCAGGACGATATTATGCGAGCCTCTCCCCTTTTCTGCACTGACTATGATTGAGACATTATGTAATTAATAATCTGTGTATGTTGCCGATTTGGTAACTGGGCCACACCAATACCCAAAATATATATCATACCATAACCGCCAAAAAAGCTTAAAGCAGAGAAAAAAAACATTTACAGGAGGAGTGTTTTTATTAACTCTGCCTTTGCACTAAATTATATGGCAGTGGACAAATTTTAATATGCTAATGTAATGAGCATAATAAACTATCGATTGCGATGAAAAAAATTAAACATCAACAGTTATGTTACTCAAGCTTTTTCCGCGGTAAGGGCACGATATCTGTCGCAGAGACATTGGCGAATTATAAATTTCGGATCAGATTGTTTTCCAAAAGCTTTAAGCTCTTGTTAATCAATTAACCATCCAATTTGAAACGCTATTTATTAACACTTTAACATACTTAGATTTTACAAAGTAAACAGCAATAATGTTTAAATTTACTAATTATTGTTGTTGTTATACTTTGGTGATATATATGTATGTATATACTTTTTAATAAAATTTTATTTAATTTTGATTATCAGGCTTTAAGTTAAATATTGTTTAAATAAATATTTATTTCTCATACATTTACATATAATTTCATTTTGATATAAATATTTTACAATTTTGATTTACCATATATTAAAAAAAGCCAAAATAAAAATTAATAAAAAAAATATTTTACAAAAATATTATGAATTTTCATTTAAGTACGTGTATGTATTTTATATAAATCTTATAAATTATTGTGTTAGTTTTATTATCTAATTAATTAATTGAAAAAATCTTAGTTGGTTTTGAAATATTTCAAATATTCTGTTTACAGAAATGCTTCTCAGTTATTTGTAACTTAAATAATAATATTTTTATTTTTCAATATTCTACTTTTTTTAAATTTTCTGTGTAAAATTTTCTTTTGCATTTCATTTGATTTTGTTGAAAAAGATCTAAAATTTCTATTGTATACTTTACAAAACTTGTAAATTTTCACAATGTTTAAATTTGGAATCCTCTTTCCCCAAAATCCATGTCAACATTTGTCTTGCCTTCATGCTGGCCATCATGACGCTGCGGCTCTTGTACCAATGGGCCGGAGAGGGTGATGTATCACGATTACCCTGTAGTCAAAGAAAATTGCATGGACTTGAATAATTAGTTTTTAATTATAAACGTACATATATATTTTGTGTGGTTTTAATAAAAATAAGGAATTTAAAGTTCTTTAGTTTTTTTTTGTAATGGAAATATATACAGAATGGAATAAAATATGTACTCGTATGTGTTCGTTGAATTAAAGTGCAACATAATGAAAAAAAAAAGTCAATGCTTCTATTTGTGTAAAGAATGTGAAGTTCGGGGAGGTAAAGGAATATGAAGGGGGTAAAGTAAATTAATACAAGTTAATACATCAAAATACATGGTTTTACATAAACAAGAAACATACGCACATAAACATTTTACGAGGGCAGGTCAATAAGTCCTTGGAATTTTGAATGAAACATAAGTTTTTGCATAAAAAATCATTTTGTTTTTCAACATAGTCTCCTTTGAGCACTTTGCGTAACGTTTCTCCAATTTTTTTAATCCCTTCCAAAAAATATGATTTGTCGAGGTCATTAATGTAGGTATTTGTTTGTAAAATGATTTCATCGTTGGAGTTAAATCTCTTTCCGCCGAGCCATTTCTGCAGAAGTAATCATTCGATGCTCAATGTAAAGAATAAGACGGAGATGAGGTAGTGATTCGTAACCTAATTCATGAACTTTTCCCATGGAAATTGCACATGTGTGCACCCTTGCATTCTCCTGGTGGCCAAACCCAATTAAATCGATCCAATAAGTTGGCATAATGTTCGACATTGATTGTTTTACCCTTTTGAAGGTATTCAATGGGGTTTATACAGGCCATCTTGGCCTTCTTTGGTGCCGATTCAACCTAAAAAACCCACTATTATGGCTACTGATTGGTATCTGATTTATTTTTATGGATCCCCGTTTCGTCCATTATTACGAAACAGCGCAAGAAACTCGTCCATATTGCAGTTGAACGACTCCAAGTACTCCTGCAAAATTGTCACACGAATGCGTTTGTGGTCGAGTGCGAGCAAACGCGGCAACCATCTTTCGGAAAGCTTTCTCATATCCATCATCATTCCAAATTTAACCAACTCAGCCATGGGACTGCCTATGGCTTTCATAATCTCTCGCACTTTCGATCTCCGATGGGGGAACAACAAATCGTGATTTTTTTCTATTCTTTCTAAATAATGCTAAATGAGCAGACGAAATTCACTTTTTTCCATTTTCTCCTTAAATCACGCGATAGTCTGCTATCAATGCCTGTCAAACACAAACTAAATGACACAGCCTGTTCAAATTTTGGCCGGAATCTACGGACAGATGTCTGTTAACAAGAGCAGTGTTGCGGGAAATTAAAAAAAGTACTGACTTATTGACTTCTCCTCGTGTTATATTGGACATTATATAAAGAAACATGAAATCATACTATTAAGAAATCTATAATATAGAACTAGGATACGTGTGCATCAAGCTGTTAATAACAGTTGACTGTATATACGAGGCATTGGGTGAAGCAACCCATAAATGTTGCTTCAACTGTTGTCTTGCTGTATAGTTTTGTTGATGATTGAAATCACGCCACTGCAAGCTTGCATTAAAATTATATAGATTTTTTGTGCTGGTTATCCAAATGCCGTGTACCTATTAATATTACAGCATTCTGGTGAAGTTTGTCATGGAACGAAAGAAATAAGTTTTTGCTGTTTAGGGGTTGAATTCTAATATACCGAAGTTGAATGAATGCCCTGCCAGTGCCAAATGAAGCAAAACAAGTTGCTTCATAAGATGCTTCAACTGCTGTACCGTGTGTACTTAGAGTTAGTTTCCTATATGAATACTTTTTTACCCAACTTCAAAAGGGAGGAGGTTACCAATTTGTGTGTATTTTTTTTTATTATGCGTGTACATAATTTTATCATTTATGAACCGAAATTATTTTTTTCGAAAATCTGGTGGAATATTTATCTGCAAAAAAAAAATTGTTCATAGCATAACTCCCCTATTTATAGACCGATTTTTTATTTGCAATTGTAGCTTAAAGTTTAGTTTCATAGAAATTTAAGTGGAAATCGAACGGACAAAGTGGCCGCCCGAAATAATGATTATAGCATAACTCCTCCATTTGCAAAATGTTTTAATTAAGAAGGTATTTCAAACTTTCCTGGGAATGAAATATAAATTAGAAATGGATTATTTCGGGTTTTAAACTAACCCATAGTTGCTTCGGCTTTGTACTCTGTTCGTTTGGCTCTTTTTATTGAAGTCGTTTTTTCCTGATTTATATTTTTTAATTTTATTAAGTATGATCAATGCCATACCATAATGCCATACCATAATGCCATACCATAATGCCATAGTAATATCCATTGCCATGACTATAAATATATTTGCTTCACCTAATACTGTTGCCACAAACACAAACAGCTGTTTATGTTTTCATTTGTTTTCATTTTATTTGTTTTGACATTTGTAAGCACCAAAAAAAAAAAAAAAAAAAAAACAATAAATATGTATGTATAACAGCGTTGAGAAAGTTGTACTTTTTTTGATACTATTGCATAGCACAGAATATACACAGAATACCCAACTTTGACGTATAAAAAGGGTCCGAATCATATTTTGCATAAACTTTGTATAACGTGCATAAAGTTTGTGTGAAGAGATATCTATATAAAAACAAATAGCTTTGCTATCTCTTTTACACAAACTTTATGCACGTTTTCAAAGTTGTCGGGTCTAGGTAGTTTATGTTGCATAGTACTCCTGCAATCCATTTGATACTATCACACATATTTTCTTATTTTAAAATTTTAAAACTTGTTTAAAAATGCATCACCTTTTGTTTTTTCTTCGCGCACTGTATTCTGCATATATTTTTGCCAAGGACTACATTTCTTTTTCCACAAATGGTACGAAACTTTAGATAAGTGTAACTTTTCACAATTAAATATAAACGAAAACCATATTTCACTCAATGATATTTTATGTGGCGCAGAAGTAAATCTATATACATATAAACACAGCTACAGTGAACTCGCGAAAACGTGAACAGTCGAAAGAACGTCTCAGAAACGAGAACAAATTTATTTTTCTATAGAGTATTATAAAACGTGAACAAAATCTGACAGCTGTAAAACGTGAACACTTTTATATTTATTGTTTTTTTATCTGTTTTTAAATTGGGAAATCTCCGAATTTTATGTTATTTGTTTGTTTACTTATGTTTAAACGTATTTTTTCTCTTCGTTTATGTGTGCATTGATCTCTTAGTTGCTCGTGCATAAGGCTTTAATATGGGCTGAAAAAAAGATGGTAGACCAAAGTGACATTAGAGTGCTGAGAAACCTTAAAGAAAAACCTCTTTTAAAGATGGCAAAACAAAAAACTGAAAAAAATTACTGATTTTTTCCTTTAAACTTTATTTAACTTTTTCTTAATTACGATAATTATCCAACTAAAAAAGTGTTCCTATTAGTTTTAGTTTATTTTTTGTTGTTAATTAAATATGAATTTCTTGTATCCTTTATTTTATATATTTTTTTGTTATTTATCGAATACGAAGTGAACTGAATATATTTCATTTTTTTTTTTAATTAGCAAACACAAACTGCGAAGCTACTGGGCTTATCTGCAGAGACACCCGGAGTCTGCGGCAGGAGTCGAACCTGCGACCTTCAGACTGCCAGTCTAGTACACTAGCTACTAGTCTATATTCAATATTAATAAAATAATTAATTTAAAATAGTGTTTAGCATTTTTACTTATTGAAATATAATTTTTACATTAAATATGGTAATTTTTTGTTTTAAATTTGTTTACAACAAATATGTGAAGATGATAAACCATGTTAATTTGCTGGGGTTCAAAAAATATCTCAGTAGTCATTGTACGGGAAACATCAAGCTAAGAACTCCCGATGACATTGAATTTAACATTGCCAATCTTACCGAAAATATTAAACAGGCTGCTAAACATGCCACTACTTCCTATCCGCAGACTGGGTTTAATAGAATTTATTCTGCGGATATTGAACGTCTCGTATGTAAAAAAAGAAGAGCTAGAAGGGAATGGCAACAGCACAGATCGCCCCAACATAAAATTAGACTTAGAGAATGCACTCAACGACTCCAAGAGTTACTTGCATCTGAAAAATCTGCTTCTCTTAAGAACTATCTAGAAGGTTTCGATGTTACAGCAGCATCTAATTACTCCTTGTGGCGCGCTGCTAGAAAACTTAAAACACCCGTTGAGTTTAAACCATCCCTGCGCACTTCTACCGGGGGTTGGGTAAGAAACAATACTGAAAAAGGTAACATATTTGCTGAGCATTTAAAACACGTATTTACCCCAAACACATGTACTGGTGCTGTTGATTTGCCGAGTGTAGCTGCTCTGCCCCCTCGACCCATAAAGTTTAAGATGCGTTATGTACAAAAACTAATTGCTGAAACCAATCCAAAGAAAGCCCCGGGTATTGATGGAATTAGTAACAAGATGCTGATGAATTTGCCTCGTATTGCTATTAGAATCCTGTTATTCATTTTTAATGGCATTTTACGACTGGAGTATTACCCACACAGCTGGAAACTTGCCATGGTCAAAATGATTCCAAAGGCGGGTAAAGATCTTACTAAGGCTGAGTCATATAGGCCAATAAGTTTGCTGTCAACAATTTCAAAGCTCTTCGAAAAACTTCTCATGACAAAATTGTCCCCAATTCTAGCTGATAATGGATGCATACCAGACCATCAATTTGGTTTTAGAAGTCAGCATAGTACCATTGAACAATGTCATAGATCGGTTCATTTCATAAGAAGAACATTTGAAGAAAGAAAGTATTGTTCTTCCCTCTTTATTGATGTCTCTCAGACATTTGATAAAGTGTGGCATGAAGGCCTAATTCTAAAATTGAAGACATATCTACCAATAAACATTGTAAATCTTTTGGAAAGTTACATTCTTGCCCGGAAGTTCACTGTCGTGAAAGGAGACTTCATGTGCCCGAAACTATCTCATCTGGGGTGCCACAGGGGAGTATACTGGGGCCAGTTTTGTATTTGATTTATACCTGTAATATGCCTTTGAGCAGTAATATCCTCACTTCTACTTTTGCCGATGATACATCCTGCCTTAGTATGCATGAAAACCCTCGCGAGGCATCCCGATATCTTCAGGAACATATTAACCTGTTGGAGCTGTGGTTGAAATTATGGAGAATAAAAGTAAATGAACAAAAGTGTGTTCATGTCACATTTACCCTACAAAGAGACACTTGTTCCCCCATTCGAATCAACAATCAAGTTGTTCCTCAACACTCACAGGTGAAATACCTTGGTATACATCTTGACCGACGGCTTACATGGAAACACCACATTGACTCTAAGCTGACACAAATGAAGCTTAAATTAACCCAAATACACTGGCTGATTGGTAGAAATTCTACCCTCAGTCTAGATTGTAAACTTTTAATATACAAGTCGCTTTTGAAACCCATATGGTGTTACGGAATTCAGCTATGGGGCACTGCTTCAGCTTCCAATGTAGAGAGAGTCCAACGAATGCAAAACAAAATTTTAAGGCTAATAACATCGGCTCCATGGTACATGAAAAATTCAATTTTACATCGTGATTTAAATATGCCACTTGTGACCGCTGAAATTGCAAAATATGCAGGCAAATATTTAACAAAACTCGAGTCCCATCCTAATCCCCTTGCTCGTAATATCTTGAACTTTACTGGACACATCCGCTTAAAAAAGAGGGATACTACGGCCTTAATACGCCACACTTCAAAAGGAATTTTTTGAATATTTTTGTGCTTAACACATTTATGTATTATTAATTATTATCACTAAGTTTATGTCTGACACTGGTTGTGTTCCTTTTTTTTCTTTGAAAAAGAATTTTATATAATTTTTTGTTAATAAAATTTAAATAAAAAAATTATAATTTTTTATACTCTTGGAATCAAAAAAACACCAAAAATTTTTTTTATGTCCAAATGCAGATCTCATTTGAATAATAAGCAAAATTCAAATGGTTTCTGTGGTTATGTCTACGGCTTTATGGCGAGTCACATACTTATACAGTGTTGGCCATAAGTTTGGTTCGAACAGTTGTTTTGTTTGGCTAAGGTTATGGCACGTTTAATTGAACCTTAAGGATGGGGTATAATTTTAATGAAATTACAGAACTTTGAAATTTTCTCTTAGAGACGCAGGATAATTATTTCATTTTCCAATCATTTTAAGGGTGGACATTTTTTCTTTAGAGCCGCGACTGATAGTCCTTAAATTAGGTTATACAACGTTGAGGGAATAAGTGCTTTAGAAAAGCTGCGTTATATTTAACTTAATTTAATATAATTTTTTATGAAATTTGACAATGATTTTAATTTTTTCAAATCTTTCAAAATGATTTACAATATGCTATCAAAAAAACCTCTTTTAATGAACTGCGAAATCAGATCGATGTTCTAGCTAACAGCGCTAACAGTGTGTAAAATGTGGCTAATCTTTTGGTTATGGATTTAGGATAGTGTAAAGTACTAGCAATTTTTTAAAGGGTTCTTATAAATATATTTAAAAATAAAACATCGAGGTCTAATTAAAATACATAAAAAAAATTAACGCTCTATAGGAAACAAAATTCCGATAAATATAAAAAATTAACTAAAATCTTAATTTTATCCAATTTCGTTATCTAATCGTAAATGGAGGGAGACCTTCCTCAGGGATAATATTTTAAAATTATAATCCCCTAAGAAACTATCCATTGAAAGAAATATTTGAAAAAAGTAAAAATTCTGATTATTTTTTTACAATTATTGGACCTTGAGCTCGAATAGTTTACAGAAAATATTAATAGAAAAAATATGGAATAAATTAAATTAATCACTATGTGGAATATTAATAGATAAAATGTATTTTTGTTCATTTTGTATTAAACAGTAATTATTAAAAATATGATTTTAAATATTATAATTGCACAACAACTTCAAGGGGATCAAGGGGTTTAGTTGACGTTTTATTATATTAGAAAGAAAACATAAAGTGAAACACATTTATAAAATACCATTTACTCACCGTAACTTCGCAATTTTTTTCATTTAGAGACTTTTCGCCTTGATCAAAATCACAATTTTTATTATGACAATTATTGTCGCTAATCGAATTGTCTTTTGCTTTATCTTTAGATTTATTTTTCAATTTTTTTGTTTTAGGCTAAAGTGAACAACAATAATGAGATGAGAGAAATTGTGTGTAAAAATTAAAAATATAACATGATATAATTAGCATTAGATATGTGTGTATACTTGTGTGTATATGCTAATAAAAAAGAAACAAATTGAAATTTGTGATAGAAATTAAAAATTAATTTGGGCCCAATTATAAGAAACAAAAAGGTATGATTTGCATGTGTGTTTTTATGTTAAAATTTTAAAGCCAGAATTAAGAAATGCATAAGCCATTGTTAGAAATATTAACTGTCTAAATTTTTTCTTATGATTTATTCAACCATTTGGTAATACCCACCTGCAATAAATTCTGTTCCTTTTTTAAGCGTATTTGTGTTAAGGTTCCAGCCAATAATTCATCACAGTTGTGATTGATGCCCACAGATACTTCAATAAATTTGGCACCAAATGTACAGGCTAAACATTTGCCATCTAATGTAAATAAGAAATTAACAAAAATATAACGAGAATCGCTTTTATGCTGTCATTCAATTTAATCAAATCATATTCAATAACTTTCGTTTCTTTACCTTGGGCGGAAACGGCACGTGACCTCGCTAAATCAATTTTATTTGCCACCAATATAATTGGCCTTGTTCTAACTAAATCCATGTCTTGCAGACGTGATAAAATCTGTTTAGCTCTTGTAAATGATTCTTTGTCCACGCAAGAGTATACAACCACAAAAGCATCAGCCTTCTCAAGTTCATCCTTTTTGAATACATTTTTTTTGTTGAGTAGAATATGAAACGGAAAGGAAATTGGAAATACAGTTAAATTAATGAATGCTAAACACATCGGTAACGATAACTCAGATTTCTATAAAATAAATATTAAGAGTTAATTTTTAAAGCTGCTAGTTTGGAAAAGATTATTCTTTCTAAAAGGTGATTTTATCGAAACCGTTTCTAAGATACTTTTTTTCTGGAAAGTACTTTTTTCTAAACCGTATTTTTTTGTCTAAAAAATGCTTTATTCTAAAAGGTACTTTTAGCTAAAAAGCGCTTTTTTGTAAACTATACTTTTCTCTAAAATGCATTTTTTTCTAAAAGATACTTTATTTTAAAAGGTACTCTTTTCTAAAAAGTACTTTTTTCAAAAAGATACTTTTTTCTAAATGGTAATCATTTCTAAAAAGTACGTTTTTTTAAAAGGTACTTTATTCTAAAAGATACTTTTTTCTAAAAGATACTTAATTCTAAAAGGTATGTTTTTTCTAAAAGGTACTTTATTCTAAAATGTACATTTTTCTAAAAGGTACTTTATTCTAAAAGGTACTTTTTTCTAAAAAGTACTCTTTTCTAAAAGGTATGTTTTTTCTAAAAGTTACTTTATTCTAAAAGGTACTTTTTTCTAAAAGATACTCTATCCTAAAAGGTATTTTTTCCATACAGTACTTTTTTCCAAAATGTACTTTTTTCTAAAAGATACTTTATCCTAAAAGGTACTTTTTTCCAAAAAAAATTTTTCCAAAAGGTACTTTTTTCTAAAAGGCATTGTTTTCTAAAAGGTTTTTTTTTTCTAAAAGGCATTGTTTTCTAAAAGGTTTTTTTTTTCTAAAAGGCATTGTTTTCTAAAAGATACTTTTATCTAAAAGCTATTTTTTCTAAAACGTTCTTTTTTCTAAAAAGTTCTTTTAGTTAAAAATTACTTTGTTCTAAAAGGTGCTTTTTTCTAAAAGATACGTACAAGTTATTTTTTCTCAGTTTAACGAAGAAATATATAAATCATTTATTTGAAAGAAAAGGAAATTTTACATATTCATATATTTTAATACAAATTAACGGGTATGACTATAAAAAATTTTCTGTTTAACTTCTAAGTGTGTTAAATCGGAAACTATTGTATTTATAAAAGGTACATATTTTTAAAACCCCTTTTTAAATGGCACTTTACTAAATGGACAGTTTGGTCTTAATATTTTTTTGGGACCAAAACGCAAAATTTCCAAAATTTATTTCTTGAATTTATTAATTTATTGAATTTCCTGGCATAACAAGACTCTTATAATTATAATCAATTTTGTTTGGTGCACCTGAATAAATTAAAATAAATTAACTTGTATAATTGTATAATTTTATCGCGTATCTTCGTTTTCTAATTGAACTTTAAATTTAAAATCTTTTAAACGCTTAAAAACTTGGTTCTGCTCCACAAGGATACAAAAAATTTTACTTTTAAAGTTCACATTCGTTAACAAATACTTTAAGGCTAACAAGAGTTCGTTAAGAAACCACATTCAAAACACTACATTAACTATTTTATGGTTTAAAAATTTTTATTGGCAAGGCAATGATGTTTACCAAACACTTTGTACTTTGTGATGTACAAATACGATTACAATTTCAATCGAGTAGTCAAATTTGAAAGCAAGTATTTTTAGTATTTTGGAGTAAAATGAACTATTTAAAAAATTTTAAGATTCTATTATAATAGTAAAGCGCAAAAAGAATGAGGATTAACACGATTCCTTTTATTCGAATGAAGAGAGTAACGAGCCTTTTATTATTTCTGCTGATTATACGTACATCACTAAAATAATCTAAAATAATTTTTTAAGGCGCAATATGATACCCAATTTACTGCATTTATAGAAATATTTAAAGAATAGAAAGATTTTCTAAAAATATCAACTTAAAGTAGGTTTAAAATAGGTTTATACATGCTTTAAAATCTTCATAAAATAATTTTTTAAAATAAATTATTACCTAACAATGGTTTATGAAGCTGCTTTTAGTGTTTTTTTTTTTGCATACGGCCATAGGTCTATAAACGGACGCGCTATAAATAGATGTTAAATTTTGGCTTGGCCTTGGCTTGTTTTTACAAATTTCACCGCAATTTCATTTTGCTCTTTCCGTTCATGCTGATGAAGTTAATCTTCGAAGAACTTTACGCAATTTTAATTTGGGAGTTTGGGATACGGTTCGTAAACGCATCACTGCGCTGCCTCTGAAAAGCAAACTTTTTCCACTACACTGATAAAAATCGAATGCTGCTCTTTTATTAAGTGACTATTATATATGTGTTTCGTATATCACATGCGAGTTTTCGGACACCATCTGCTTCAATGTTGCAGTAAAAAAAATTTTAATCTAATTAATAAGGATACAACAATCTCATGGCGCATTCTATTTCTTCGAAGAGGATTTGCTTTTGCACTAAGTTGCACAGCTACAGCGAAACTGATTTTATTATAAATTTGTGATGACTCATCTAACGATTATAAAACTTTAGACCTTAATTTTAGAGATTGTAAATTATTTATTGCAATGAGGGAACGATATGATTATTCACACTTTTTTAAATTTTCTAAGAAGTCGTATTTTTTCTACCCCTCATAATGAAATTTGGTTCAAATGGAATTTCAAGGTTTATAACTTCAAACTTACAAAGTCAAATAAAAATAATCCATTTAATTCAATTCAACGTTTAGCGGCCGGTCTTCTATAAAAAATTACTCATTGTGGGGAACGTTTTAGTTAATCAGTGCACAATGGGGTGGAATTACCATCAATGTGGTTGATAAATATTTTTTATTATCTCTTTGTATCATTTTTTAGATTATGTGTCAAGATTTTTCAAAATATTTTATATGTAATGAAATCATTACTTTAATAAGAACATTAAAAATGTTATTAATGCAAAAGCATGTGAAGACCCTAATGTAAAACAGAAAAAAAAAATGTTAAAAATTTATGCCTCTAAATTTTTTCCTTTAATTTTAGTAGATTTTTTAAAGTTTTTATTACTGTTTCTAACTTCAAATTGCGTTATAGATTTAACTTTAAAATTTTATGTTCATTTACTTAAAAGTTTCTCGTCTATGTCTTAAATAAAGTTTACCACATTTTAGACATCTTATGCCAAAATCAAAGAATAATTTGCTCAACAAATACGAGTGGCAGAGTGTATGTAGAGACATAGAAGTAAAAGAAACACAAACAAATTTTAAACGAACAACATTACGCTAATGTATGTATGTTTAATTTTTTTTCACCGTAAATTCATGTGGCTGCGTGTATGTTTTGCAAAAAAAGACAGTGAATATGTTGTTGGCGAAATTATTTTCCAAGTTTACCCAAGGCACAAACACATTTATTTATGTATGCATCCATGGAGAGTGACAGTTTGGTGTGGATTTTGGAGTGGTGGCATCAGTGGCTCTATTTTTCATAAATGCTCAAAAATCCATAGAAAAAAAAACACATACAGAACACACATTCGTTTTTGATTATGGGCAGACAATTTTTTGTGCTCATTAATGAGAATGAAAAAACACATAACAGTTTTAGAAATCTCATATATGAAAATATTAATAGAGAAAATTTTCGAGGCCTGGTAAAGGTTATTTTTATTGTTTCTTAAATTGGAATTATTTTAATTAGGAAGTATTTTTTATTTATTCCAAGTAATGCTAAATAATTTTCGATCTTGCAATTAGTTAATTCTCGCTCGAAATGCACGGGAGTTTGTAATTTGTGTAAGCCACACTTAAATAAAGTAATCACATGTGCTGGGTTAAGGCTCAGTTAGCAGACTGTAAGGGAATGTAAGTGTTAATGTAGGGGACAGCTGACCGATATTGTTATGTTTAAAGTAACGCGATGTAATGTAACGTCAACGGAATGCACGAATCTGTAGAAAATAGAATTTCCTTACATTTGTGCGTGACATTTTTTTAGTTGTGTTATTAACATGGTAATACATATTAAAAATGTCTAAAACTGATAACTCAAATTAAAAATTGTTAAAAATATTAATTAACACTCTTTTGTCTTCAAATAGTTCATAAAATTGAACACTAAATGGCATTAAACAACTCTTAAAATGTACATAAGTAGTTGCATCTACATATATATCGCACATACCTTGATATATATGAAATTATTAAATAAGACTCCGTGCTTAGTGTTTTTACATTTTATTTACTGCAATTCCTTTTATGCAATGAATAGTTATATTTACAGTGTTGCCATATCATTCATTTACATTTTATATTTCAGGGATCTAATTCCACAAAAACTCAACAGCTTTTCCCCCCTAAAAATATTCAATAAATTCCCATAGGATATCCAATTGATATGACATAATACAATTAATATAACGATAAGTAATATAAAATATACATTTATTTGTGTTTTTTTTATCGATCTCAAAGTCTTCCAAATATCTTCGTTTGCGTCTGGTTCTAACTGGAAACCTAGTTTCTTTATCTTCATAATCTGATGACCTTACATAATTCGACTCATTAGGAACTGGTGCTGCTCCGGCAAATCAAAATCGTATTGTTCCTCTTTTGTGGCCGACTCAGTCAAAGCCTCTTGCACTTCTTGCGTATCCTCCTCACGAATCCTAACTTCTGTACATTTTCTTCCACACCTATTCTTTCACCCACCTTCCTCAACTGGTCTACATGTCTTTGCCACACCCTGCCATCATCCAGCAATACTTCATACTTTAACTCACCTTTTCGTTGTCTTATGTTGCGAACTGCCACTTGTCCTTAGACAAGTAGTCTCGGACTTCCAAATTTTCGTTATTACTGCTTGTTAAATTCTGACGACCAAACATCAACATGGCCGGGGAACTGCCAGTTCCCGTGTGGATAGAACTGCGATAAGCCAGTAAAATTTTCGCTATATCAGTTTTTAAACTTTTCAGTGTAGATTTTAATTTGTTTTTCAGCGTTTGCACAAAACTTTTCGGCTAATCCGTTTGTAGCAGAGTGGTAGGGAGCTCCATGTTTGTGCTTTACTCCATTATCGCCCAGAAATGTCTGAAATATAGCAGAATGGAGCTGTGTACCATTGTCACTAACTACTATATTTGGTATCCCCATTCTTGCGAAATTTTCACGAAACACTCCCATGGTAGTTTCTGCAGAGATGTACTTAATCACCATCACCTCAGGCCATTTTGTAAACGCGTCCATCAGTATAAATAAGTATATGCCAAAAATTGGTCCCGCGAAATCTACATGAACTCTCTCAAATGGTTCCCCTGCTGAATTCCAATAATGAACGGGTGGCTGTTTTGCGGGTTCCGGCCTTACTTCTTGACATTGTGTACAGTTTTGTACCATATCTTTAATGTGGTCATCTAATTTTGGCCACTAACAATATACTCGTATGTATATTCGAAATGCGCAAAATAGTTCATTTTCTCCGCAATTCCGTTCCTTTAAGTAAAGCATTAAAGTGTAACTTTAAACAAGCTCTTCAAGTTTAACCACCATGGAAGTATTACAAAGTCCACATGATTATGCATTAAGGGATATTTTTCCAAATTATTAGCTAAAACTCAATTGAGTCAAAGGACCAAATTAGTGATTTATGAAATATGTATCATTTCAGCTTTCTTGTATGGCTTTCCCATTTGATTCACAATTTCGCCAATTGTCATGAAGGAGTTGTAGATTTTGGAGCGTAGTATGTGTTAATACAAATTTTGAAAATGATGTAAAAAGTTTTTCAAATTCAGTAATTTATAAGAAAGCGAAAGTGCAGTCGCTTTCCTCTAATGCGTTCGTCTTACTTAAGAAGTTCATGTCTCGTCTTCCATATCATGAGAATTATCTCATCAGCAACACTATCCAGTCTCAAGCTTGTTATTTGCCACTAGTTGGAATTTTTCGTAAGGGAAATTAACTCATCACGTAGCATCGTATACAATCTAATTGAGCCTTTAGTCCTTGTATATGCGAGTTAGTACAAGTAATGTATGTAAGTATGAGTGTTTACATTCATACATCCGCAAATATTTGCTTTTTACTGTCATGTTTGCCTACATACTCGTATAATCAGAAAGATACTAAAACTGACAGTTGCAGTAAGTTATGAGAGCATAATGAGTAGGCATAGGCGCCCGGGTTTTTTATTTCTATTTTATACTAAAGTGTGCGTTGAAATGATAAGGTTAACTTTTGGTCTCTTATTATTACAGTTTTATAAAGATCTTTGACGTAATAGATTGATTGATGATTTTTTAAACATAAACTATGTATTTTTTTCCCTTGTAAATCCATGACCATACGAGCGAGGGCAGGTGACTTTTTGAGTGAAACACAGGTTTTTAAGTGAAAAAATTAAAATTTTATTTTTTATCATGGTCTGCTTTAAGCTCTATACACTTTGTCCAACGTTTCTCCAATTTTTTATACCTTCCAAAAAATAAGATTTGTCGAGGTCATCAAATTGGGTATTTGTTTGTGAGATGATTTCATTGTTGGAGTCATATCTCTTTCGGCCGAGCAATTTCTTCAAGTTTGGAAACACTAAATAGCCACTCGGGGCTCAATCTGGAGAATAAGGCAGATGGGAGAGCAATTTGCAGCCTAAGTAATAGAATTGTGCCATGCAAAATGCACATGCGTACACGATTGCATTGTCCTGATGGTAAAGAACTTTTTCCTTGGCCAAACGGGGTCGTGTTCTTCTTTTTCAAATCATTGCTTTAGACATTTTTAAGGTAGTCAGTGTGGATTATACCTCGTGCATCGCAAAAAAAATGGTCGCCAGAAGTTCCACCTCGGCCTTCTAAAGCGGTCAGTCACCTTAGGAATCCCACATTTTGTGCACGGTTACGAAACGGTGCAAAAACTCGTCGATATTGCGGTTGAACAGGACCAAACACTCCTGTGAAGTTGGCACACAATTGTATTTGTGGTCGATTGTGAGCAAACCCGGTAACCGTCTTGCGGAAAGCTTTCTCATACCTAAATGATCATTCAAAATTCAAACTACTGAGTCATATGATGTGCCTATAGCTTCCAACACCATATAGTGATTTTTTAAGTTGTTTCGGGTATAGAGACCTCAACCGTGTTTGTACAGGCTTCAACGAAATTCATTAAACCACTTTTTTCACCATTGAAATTGATGAAAATTTATGGTGCAGAATCCCCATAGTTTGGGTGATGATTTTTTCCGCAAAAAAAATTCTATATGAACACACGAAATTCACTTTTTTCCATTTTCTCCCAAAGCATGCAGTAGTCTGCCATCAATCGCTGTTAAACACAAAAGAAATGAAGCAGCTTGTTCAAATTTTGACAGTTGTGAACTGACGGATACCAGTTGATGGGAGCAGTGTTGTCTTACCAGTTAAAAGGCGAGAAATTCAAAAATTCAGTCTTATTGACCCGTCATCTTATAAATGGCATACATGGCATTTTCCAACGAAAAAAACATTTTATCAATATCTGCTTGATAGACGCTTTATATAGAATAATTTATAATGCGTATGATGGATGTCGTTTATTGAAATCTAAATAAATATTAAATATAAATACGTTACAATATCTCTACTACAGTTGAATATTGGAAAAGTTTAGCGGGTGTTTATCGTTTAAGCAAGGTTTCCGTTTAAAAGAAATTCGAATAAGAGAAAATCGTTTCTCTTAAATAAACTCAGCTTTTTAAATGTAGAAATAAAATTGATGTAATCCGATTTGGAATTAAATCATGTTTCGAAGTTTGAGATTTTATCTCTGGCAAGTAACACGATTAAATTGAGCCGACACGGCATGGTGTTTTATTAGCGTTAAATAAATAATTGTTATCTTTCCAGCGATGTTTTGTTTCCTGCACTATTACGAATAAAATGTATTTCGCGTAAGCGGATACAATTGTGAATTAAGTTTCTTTGAAATTAAACAATAGTCAAGAAAATGTATTTTTAATTAAGTTTTGCTTCCAACCAGTGCTCGTTTATCCGAATTCGACTGTATAATTGTAATATTGAAAATTATTAATTTAAACTCTTAATTTTTGTGTTCGTTGATTAATTAAAAAATCTACTTATCGCTCTAATAAAAAAAACATAACTCCTTTACACGATTGCGCCTTCTTTCCTAATAAGTTTGCGAATATAAAAGAACACTGAATTTTCTTTTTTCTCATTGCAGGGGTAAAAATGTTCCCATTTTTATAGAGAAAAGAAAACGCACTAAGCCAATCAGTATTGTATATGGTCAGCTTTGTGTCCCAGTCAGCTTTGTGTTCCTTGTTTATTCATGATGTGCCAAGAACTATGAAAATATGTTGAAGACCTAAAAATATTTGAAAATTTTCAATCATCACGCTGATCGCACTCTTTTACAGACTGAAATCGACGATCTTAGGACTGGGTATAGCTTTGTGGCATTTTAGTTTCTGCAAAAAATTTTGCCATAAAAATGAGAAACATGTTCGATCCTTGCAAATGCTCACAATAGAACAAAAATATTTACTTGAATTATTTAATGTTGATGTATTAAATTTTATAAATTTTTTGATAAACATTTAATGCAAAAGCAAATATTTTAACGAAAATAAAACTAATTCCTTGAAATAAAGTTGAGTGCAAAACATGTTATATATTTATGTTTTATATGCAACATACTTAGAAAAGAACATGTTTTTGTCTTTGCACTATTAGTCGTTTTTTCAGAATAGAACACAAACATCATTTATCTCATGAAATTAAACCCTAAAAAGTTTAACTAAATGACTTTTTCCATCACTTTATATAAGCGTGAACTATGTTCTAAGTGGCCATACGCTTTGAATTTTATTTTGTGCCAAATTTAATTTTATAAAACTTTTGGAGTTTTCGAGATATTTTATGTACATACATTGATATAATCCATTAAGTCCTTTTAAGTTTTTATTTTGTTTATTTGTATTCTAAAAAGTTCTTATTGCAGGTTTAAAGAACACAATTGTTATTGAACACTTTTCGTTTTATAAACTATTGTAAAAAAAAAATTTACTCTAAAAATTGTGCATTTTAATATTACAATATTTAGAATTCAATATTGAAAAACTTAGAAATTAAACAATTTTGGTAATAGATATTTCGAATGTTATCCGATTACCGAGCTTATTTATATTTTATTCATATTATTGTTGCGAATAAATAAAGCAAATAAAATTTCTGTTCACACATTCTTTTGTTTGTAAAAGTATGTGTAAACATTAGCCTGCCCCTTATTTTTTGACTTGCGAGATTGCACGTATATATTATATTGGTCTATTATTAAAGGGAGCAATAAATTATCGTCCTTTTTTAGCTCGAAATTCAAATATGAATAATTTTAAATAAAATATTAGCTTAAGCTCAAGTTCTTATCAAATACTAAATGAGTATCGAAATAACGATTGTTATAAATAATTTTTTTTAACCATTTATTAAGACCTTGTGCTTAGGTAATATTTTAGTTAAAATTATTATAGAAAGGTCCAAAAATATAGAGATATTCCCTCTTATTATGATTGTCGCGTCGACGTCACATCAAGTCGACATTAATAAAAGACAGCAGTTCTGAACCCGTTGTAGGCAATAATTAACTAATATTGATGGCCAATTGTAATTTTATAAGCCATAGTAGTAGTAATATCCTAACAATAATATTTAATAGTATTCGATAACGATCCCACAATTGCCAATATATTGATGTCGACTTGGTGTGACGTCGACGTCGACAATCATAATAAGGGCAATTATTAAATATGAATATTTCAATACTAATTACCAGAGCAAAACAATGTTAAAAACAATTCTTAATTTTGGTAATGTGAATGCATTTTACCATTTTTTTCACGAAAAATATCACCACATAAAAAACCGATAAGTTATTATCATTTTGATAATGAAATTTTTTAACAAAGTTAATAAACACAAACTGCTGCAGAAATATCTGTAGTCAGGAATCGAACTTACGACTTTCGGGCTACTAGTCTAGTACACTACCTACTAGCCTATGAAGGCACCCACATATACCATAAAATGTTTATAATTTTAAAGTAATTTTGATACGTCTTCGCGTTATTTGATCAGTCTAATACTACGCAAAATAAATTTGGAGTTACAAATCAAAATTAAAAAAAAAAGATTACCTTATACAAATAAGTTGCTCCCTAACAATTTTCCTTATTAAAGATCTTAAAACCGTTTATTCATTTTTATGAATATGGCTGTTAATTTTTAAAAATGATTAATTTATCGAACATTATTATCATATTTTTAAATGATTCTACGGATTTATATATACAGTGAAAGCTCTCATAAGCGAACACCTTCAGTCGGCGAAAATTTTGTCCGCGAAGTGGAGATGTCCGTTTATTGGAATGGCATAAAAAATAATTTTTAGAATTTTGTTTCATTTTAAAGGTTTAAATTATTGATTTTTGTGTTTTTCTTTTTCCGACGGGGTTTGTTTGAATTTGGGACGATTTTCCGTCATCCCACGTCAAATTTGGTTTGAAAACAGACCGGTTTCGGCTTTGTGCCATCTTCAGTGTTCTCTTGAATACTAAAGTTTAAATTATTTTTATTAAACAAAAAGGTTACTAAGTTGGAAAAAAAATCTAAAATATTTTTTTCGAGTTTGCCTAATTTTCTTTAATCATTTTTTCTCCTGTATAGTCTTCTTTTGCAAACTTCAATAAGCGTCTAACTTCTTCTGAGGTTTCTTTAAATGAAGATATTTTTTATGATCTTCTTTTAAAATGCATGTATCATTATTTTCTGACGAGCTTGTTTCCATTCTATTAACCAAAACTTCTATAGTGTCATATTCTGTTAGAAGATTTTAATCAATAGCAGTAAACTAACTATATTCTACATTTTGTCTAACCCGAGAGAATAAAGGGATATCACCCTCTGCGTCTAATTCTGTATTATCCAAATATTTCATACATCCTGCTTTGGCAAAACAGTTCTTAATGTTTCGTATGTTACAAACCATCAAGAGTATTTATGGGTTTCTTTAAACTCTGTCACTTCTAACTGGATTACGCTGGAATCTTCCCCAGAAATACACTTGAAATTTATGGTATGCCTCTTATTCCACCTGTGGACCCTTTTATAGCTATCTCTTTTGCTTTAGTTATTGGCCCAGATATAGGAATGCTTAGGCTCCCTGCGTGAACAAACCATTCAAAGCACTTTTGGTCAACAAAATAGCCTTTGGCGCTTAAAAAGCTCTTTTTCTGGTCTGTATTTATGGTTTTCGATTGCCACTGTGATCGAATAAATTTTCTATTTGCGATTTTTTCCGCTTGAGTTTTTCCAATGTTAAAACTTTAACAGAAAATAATTTTTTCTTATCCTTTTTATATTCTAATTGAAATTTAAGGTAAACTATGTACCTTTTTGCTAATTTACGCACTGATATTTTTCCTTTTTCTATAACATTTATTATTTCAATTTTTTCTGTTAAATATGACACTTTAAATTTGTTTTAATTCACTCAACTAAATGCGTTTATGTATGTTCAAATTTTAGATAGGGAAATCACAAAAAATTCAATATTTTAGCTTTGGTGCAACTCTATAATATGACTAGTTTAAGAGGTATTTATTTAATAGGTGGTATCGTCTCAGCAACTACAGTTTTTAGTTCCAAATGTTATATTTCTTTTTTAAATGTCCGCTTATTGGAATGTTTTGGCCAAAAAAATGTTATTTTCATGTCCGCCGCCGGCTATGGGAGCGTCCGTTTTAGGGAATGTTTTTTGTTCGGGTTTATAATATCGGTTCTATTAGGAATTGTCCGCTTTGTAGAGATGTTCGCTTATAAGAGTTGTCCGCTAAGGGAGCTTTCATTGTACACGTAATTTTTCCAAATTTTTTTAATTTTAAGGCAATTTGATACATCTTCTCGTCATATGATAAGTGTAATACTACGCGAAATAAATTTGGAGAACTTTTTGAGTTACAAACAAAAGCTTTAGAAAAAGTTTAGCTGGTACAAATATGATGCGCCCTAATAATTTTCAGTTTATTTTAGGTTTATAGAAGGGTAAAACCTACAGTAAAATTTCCAATTTTATAAATGTTATCGAATGTTTATGAATACAGTTTTACTAAAATTTCCATACTAAAGGTTTATAAACTGTTTAAAATTTTTTATGGATATGGCTGTTTATGTTTGAAAATAATTAATTTATTGAATTACCTGATGTTGTATGTTTCCATAAAAATTGCATTTTTCTTCTTAATTTTTCGAATAGTTTTTTTTTTCTTATTTTGCTTTGAACGTCTTTCCTTAAAAATTAATATAACCTTATCATTTCGTAATACATCTGACATCATAATTAATATTTTGCAAATGATACAAATTATTAATATTATTATTATTATTATTATTATTTATTACCCGTCTTCCTGCTATTTAATTTATTATTTTCGTAGTGATTTCTTTTAACTTAAAGCTTGTAGTTTCGCATTTGGCTTTTGGCCAACATGTCATGAAATGAATACGGACCGAAAAATATTTAGTGTTCCTTATTATTTTTTTGTTTTTTCAAAAAACAAAGCCAGAGCACTAACAGAATTAATGGCGCTTAGAATACACTCTGGAGAATTTCCTCGAAATTGAGGAAAATTCGTTTTAAATGGATTTTGTAATACATTTACATAAAGATTTTTTTGTGGCAACAGTCTTTCGTAACAAGTTTTACGTTAAATAGCCTCACATCTCACGTGGATTTGTGTCGTCTTAAATTCGAAAATTCTGTTTGTGGATGTTTAGAAATGGTCCTCATCGTTGAAGATGCTTTTTGGACGAAAATTTGGGGTCAGTTTCATTTAGCGCAATCACGTCTTTATCTATGCTCGTTTACCTTCAGCTCTTGGGTAAGTTGAATTTTGTATGGATGCAAGACCAAGTCATGACGCAAAATTCGCCAAGTTGTGGTCTGCGTCACTCACTCTTGTGTGTGTGTGACGCGAAATCGACTGTCGACAGCAGCGATGTTTTCTTCAGATCTTGCCTTTCGTCGTCGTATTGGCATTTGTTCCTTGTTTGCCGGACCAGTGGACTCGGCAGGACGATTAGGGCGACTGTAAAATGAGCCAAGCGCTCGAACAGAATACTTAGTTTGATCAAACAAATCATTTGCGTATGTCAATAAATGACAGCCAATTCGACACATGTAGCTTTGACAACATGGCCGCTATAAACTGTCAAAGTTCGTAAGTGCCCTATTCGAAGACGCAAAAGAGGCAAAAACGTAGATGGTATGAAAATTTGCTTTTTCAGTTTGTTCTCCTAATTTTTTATATTATTGTTTATAACTTATTCAATTAAATTAAATTATACGGAATAGCACTATGAATTTTCTATATTATGGATTTGAGGATGTGATTATGTTTTACACGGAAGGCACGAATTGGTTGCCGAAGCCATCCAGTTTGATTGGAACACTTTTGGTAGGAATAATGCAAAGCTTTTTTTTAAGCTTTCAAATCATTAATTATGTTTATTTTCATGTAAAAGGCAATATTTTTTGCGCGATTTCGGGCAGCTGGAAATTCGTAAGACATTTCTCCCCGTAAAATGTCATCCCATGCTTGAACGTGAGTCTCTTCTTCTTCTTTCATTCCTAGCAGACTGGGCGACTTTTTTCCCCAATATTGAATAGTATTTATTATTTTGTTTGTTGTGAAAAAACACAAAATAATTTTTTGTTTAGTCACACGAAAGTTACAACAAAGAAATTATCCCACCAAAAGTTTCTGGTTCATATTGGGTAAACGTTGGCGTATTTTTTCTCTCGGTGTGCGAATGCAGTCAAATAGTTTTTATTTTGTTTAAAATGCATAAAACTTTTTGTTGGCAAATCACATATTCATTGATTTATTTGTTTACTCCAGTTCTAAAAAGTTGAAAAGTTTATTCAAGAAGAAATATATTAAATTTATGAAATGATAATAGAAACACTAAGAATTTGAATAGAGAACGGTTTGAAAAAAATCAAAGTGGACTAGATGGCGCAGTCTAATAAATATATTTCTATTCTATTAGACTGGAAGTTCGTATATTAATTAATAAACAATAATTATGAATAATAATAAAGTTGTAGCATCATAGCAAAAAAAAAAAAAAATAATAATACTAATAATAATAATAAATAAATAAATAAAGCACAATTTTTTAATATGCACTCTAAAAGCCTCTTTTTTTAATCACAATAAAACATTAAATTTTGAACTCATGCAAAACACATTCACCCGTATCGCTAATTGATAATAAACCTATATTCCCATTCCCAACAAATCGGTATCGCGAATATCTTGGAAGCAAAAGTTTCTATTGGGAATAATTTCGTAGTGCTTTATAAATAATTTTCGTGCTTGTAAAAGGAAAATAAATACACATATTTTGAGAAAATGAACAGCATTTTCTGCTAGTTCATTGGAGGAAAACAGTTTTATTGGAATTTTTTTCGGTGAGTTTTTTCTTTAAGTGCTGTTTTTGATCAATCCAACTAACAATATACATTAATTACATATTTTTCCATTCCATTCAGTAGGCGGGCCACGGCTGTTAAATGTGGTGATTAGTTCATTTTAAAATTCTCCCTTTGAAATCCTTTTGCATACACGTATGACACAAGTCATATTTTCTGTAGAAAACTAGTTGCCATTAGGGGAAAATGATGAGTTTTAGGTATATACCATTTTTCATCATTTTTACTCTCAGGAAACTTTCCAAAAATTTGACTTGAAACTAATTTTTTTGAAGTTTCCAAATTGTTTCAGAAATACCACCTAATGAGGTGGTCCATCTGGCGCACCAATTGGGATGTACCTACAACTCACTATTATTTCGTAAAGGTATAAGGGCCTTTACGAAAGATTTCTGTTTTTATTATTGATTTTTTGTATTGTTTTGAGCGTTTTTTGTATGTTCTTTTATTTTGTGTCCTACACCCATACCCTGGGGCACCCATTCAATGTGTTTTCTAATATGGAACCGGTCACATACTAGTGCACCCAGTGCCACCATCTCTATAGAATGTGTAGTACCAACTTCTCCAATAAGGCCAAGAAATTTTCAAAATCAACATTTTCAAACCGCATTTATTAGGCTTCCAAGATTATTTCATATATCCTACTACTATACTCGTATTCTATATAAGTACTCTCTTATAGTCATTATCTCTATATCGCCATTAATCTTCTCAAGAAATTAAATTTTTCTAAACAAATTTTATTCTTGTTTTAACATGTATTTAGCTTTAGGTATTGTTATAATTTCATTAAGAAAGTCTTGGAGCATATAACCCATATATGTATATATATTTTGGTGATGGTCCTAATTGCTATATATCGCCTTCTAAATTGCCATTGCTAAGAGAATGTGGTTTTTGTCTCTGCTAGTTAAATTGAAATTTTGTCTTCTCAAACATTATTTATGTTAGTAGCAGTAATTGAAATTATTTTAAATAATCTTTTAATTTTCAAATATTATCTATTATATAATTCAAGATAAAACAATTCAATAAAAAAAATTTAATTTGAAAAATATTTGAATATGAATAATTTTTAATTAAATCAATCAATGGCTCGATTATGCACTTTACTTCAGTTGCCAGTTGCCAAGTGCTCACGTCTCTGCTAAAACTGATAATGCGAAATGCAATAATCACTAAAATTAATTAATTAATAAAATATGATATTTCATATATTGTTGGATTTGGACTTAACATTGCTGAGGCTTATACCAGTTAATTAGACTGTCAACCCAAGTTATAAAACTTCAGGGATACTGTACGTCGTCTTCTTTTCTGCAAAAACTCATATGTTTTCGTTGATCAATATATAAAAAAGTCTTATCTAATCTTTTAGTGAATTTAAAAAAAATTCTGAAGATTTTGTAAAAATTTTGATAAAATCAAGTAAAATTTTCTAAGAAATAAATAATTTTTTTTATTGATATTAAGTAAAATAGTAAGCGAGGGATTTTTTTTACTGGATTCCAGTAAAAGCGGCTTTGCCGCCATACGACAATCACTTCTAACTCAAATTACGTAAATTTTCTTAATCGTAATCGTCTATCAGGCGATTATTTTTTAATGCAAGATGACCAGTGATTTTTTTCTTATAGTTTTTTACATAGTTTTCTCTGTTTTTGGTTGATCTTACGTGATTTTGCGCAGTGATCGTTAGTTTTTACATAGAAAGTATGTTCATTCATGATTCGGTAGTCGTAGCAAATTTAACTTCCTTACATGATCGCGTACTCCTTCGTAAAAATTCATGTTATTAAAGAACGCTAAAAGTCCTCTTTCTCGTTGAAAGGGCAAACATTTTATATATTTTTTTTTTATAGAATTGAATACGCCATACGTTACAAACTCATAATAAGGAGAGAAGTACTCAATTATTTGTCTATTAAGAACCTTTTAGTTTGTGTTACCCATATAGAATTTATTTTTATGTTTCTACTTGCACTGTTCTTAAATTGAATTCTTCAAACAACTTAATTCATTCATAAATTAATTATTTTAACAATTGATTGGAGAGAATATCCCATAATAAATTTCAATATTATGTTATTAATTAATTTTATATAAATATTTTTTTTAGCATGGAAACTAAAATTCCTTTGCAGTTTTTGTATGCGTATATAAGTTTACGAAACTCGTATTTACTACTCGTGCATACTCTAAGTTGTGTAAGAAGTCTGCTTATTTTAAAGAAATTATTCCTCTAGTTGCATAAACATTAAGAATTAATTAATTTACCTTCAGTTCAGGTGTATTTATTGTAAATTTCAATTCCGATTCAATACCATTTAAAATAATAGAAATATTTTGTTCGGCTTCATCACATTCTGTAAAGAAATTGGAAAAAGAACAATTGCTGAAAATTAATTGGAACTTTATATAAAAATAAAATAACATTTAATAATAATAATAAACAAATAAAATGACAATTGCATTCATGACAAACAATTAATTGAAATTAATGAAAATATTTTATTAGAAACTTTAAAATTCTGAAACATTATTTTCTATACTATAGAAATTAATGACAATTTTCCTGTCGCCGGAAAACTCTTAATTAGAAGTGGGTTGGTATTACGATAATAAAAAAATGGTTGGTGATGATATGAAAAAAAAATCACGAGGTGACAACAAAAAATCGTTCTGGGAGATGTTAACGACACGTTAACTGTTCCTGGAAAATCTCGTCCATGATAGAGTTATTAAGAAAGTAATGAAGTTGAGGGCCAAAGAATGGCGTTAAACTGAAGCAAGCGACTGAGACAAACGACTTGACAATTTTGAATACCAAAATTAAGGTGGCTATTTTGTATTTCACCAAAATGAAGCGGTGCGTTATTGTAAAACAATTTCTGTTGTTTTGTATTAACGAGCTGAGTGAAATTTAACCATAAATATTTGCCCTTTTCATTCAAATGAGAAATTCTGAATAATATAAAGAAGAAATTTTTGATTCGCCCTGAATAAATATATCTCGGACAGTTCAACTTTATTGATTTCATAAGTGATTTACTTTTTTTAATATGAGTTTTTTTTTTCTGGTGTGGTGACGGTCACTCTTATTCATTATGGCGTTACAGTACCAACAACTACATTGGCTTATGTTTCAATTGATATCAGTTGTACTTTTTATAATTCCCTTGATTTATCACAAAATAAGAATCATAATGAAAGGCTTAATAATTTTTTTAATAATTCCTCGCCTTTTGGCGTGATCCAAAGAAGTATTCTGATGATCTGAAAAGCTTGAAGTCGATTTCTTTTTAAAGTAACGGTTGAATTGTTCTGATCATACTGCGTAGATATTCGTCATTGACAGCGATGGCGTTTCAAGTCTAGATTTATTTTTCAAAAGAAAAATACGTAGATGAAATTTCGTAAACTATGCTCGAAATGTTAGTGCATTCTCTCCAATCCCCGCCCTACAAGCTCATCTTCCTCCCTCGCGTTATTCCTTTTTTGGAACTCCACATAATATCTTGAATACATTAATTTTTCACTTTTAACTTTGGAAAGTTTAGAAGAACTGACTACCATAATATTTTTTTTTGTAAATCATAAATCAATGTCACTGTTTTATCCGATCTCAGTCGGATCAGAATTCACATAATCCAAAGTTTGAAAATGCATAAAAATGCTTTTATGCCTAACATTGCAATACAGTTGAATTTGGACAGACGAACGCCGTTTGAAAGAAAATTCGCTTATAAGAAAATCAAACTTTTAACTTTTACTTTCAATTAATTTCAAAGCAATTTGCTTCGTTTAAAACAAAAATCAGCTTAAACGAAAAATCATTGAAACAAAACTCATTTTGTTTGTAAAAGTACAAAATCATATGAAATAAAACATCGTTCAAGAGAAAAAAGAAAAAGATAAAATCTCACTATACCATATAAATCTTAATTTCCAATGGAAAAAAATCTATTCTATTTTCAATATGGGCCAGATTTTCTATTGAGTTTTTGAGCAGAGTTCAGTGAAACGAAATGGAACTGTTGAGATTTTCCATTTTATTACTATATCCGGACTCGACTGTACTATTTTAAATATGTCGCCGTATGCTTAATATTTATTTAATATCACTCATACGCATGTTAGTAAAGAAATCTCATTTTACATTTCTAAATATTTAATATAAAAATTTATCGGTATTGAAAATATATTTGAGTTTTTAACTTTTAGCTGTTAATCTGCCAAACCAATCATCAATGAAGTCAAGGCAGCTTTAAAACATTTAATCTCATTTGTTTATGCCTAAACATGACAATCCTCTATCGTATATGAACATTAAAAAAAGACGTAATTATATTTAGGCTTAGGATAATTTCATAAAAACAGCTCAGCAAACAATTTATATTCGATATTAATCGGTTTTATGACACACCCTTTGATTGCCTATGAATATATTTAGTTCATACGAGGCTAAAGCTTTTCAAACTGATTAAAGTTCACTGAAGAGTGGGTTTAGCGACCAATGAAATGTCGGCATATGAGCAGCTAAAGCCACAAAAAACAAATTTGAAAAGTCAATTGAGAAAAAGTAAAAAACTGAATTTTAGAAAGATTAATGATCTGCATTGTGTTTACTATGAAGCATGAACTATGGAAGACTTTCATTAAGGTTTGATATATGAGCTATTGAAGTTTTGCCTAGAGTGCGTTTTATTATTAATAAATACTACAGGGTTATCCATTTTTCGGATTAAAAAAAAGTTGAATAAAACACACATTAATCTATGTTTTTGAACTCTTATTTCATTATTATTCTTGGACCATTGCGTACAGAACACAACGTTAATTAAATAACTTCGCCTAGATTGGTTGCAGCAGTGGAGCCTTGTGAGGTAGTTTTCGACCACGTTTTAGCACATTTCGGGCGGTATCTCGGCGACAATTTGACAAATTTTGGTTTTCAACAGCTCCAACGTTAGAGGACTATCCGCTGAAGCCAAAATCGGTAGCTTTGTGTGGCTCGTGGCACCGTCTTGTTGAAACCACGTATCGTCTAATTCATAATCTTCAATTGCAGGCCAAAAAAAGTCGGCTATCATACGGCCATAGCGCTCTGAATTCATTGTAACGGTTCTTACAGCACCGTTTTCGAAGAAATACGGCAAATATGACACTTCCAGAGCATAATGAGCATTAAACAGTAAATTTTTCCGAATACAATGGCTTTTCCACAATTACTTCTGTGTTTTTCGAGCCCCATATGCGACAATTTTGCTTGTTGACGTAACCACCTAGTGGGAAATGAGCTTCATCGCTGTAGGAAAATTTGTTCGAAAAATCATCATAGAAAGCCTCTTGCTCCGGCACTCAATCAGTATACTTACGGCGTTGTGAATGGTCAGCCGGGTTTAAATGTTGCGCGAGTTGGACTTTATATGGATGGAGGTGCAAATCCTAATGTAAAATAAGCAATAATGAGCCATAAGATATGGCCAAATGTAGAGAACGTCGTAGACTATCCGCCACACTTTCACTAACAGAAATGATATTTTCTGCCTTGCGATGATGCCAATTCGATGACTCGAATTGACAAACGTTTAAGGCATTTTGAGTCATTTAAAATTTTACAAATTCGATTTTTTCGAATTTTTATCAAGATAAACTTTTCATTAAGTTAAAAATTACTTGTAACTTATTTAATTCCTAATGATGTTTTGAAATGTTTTAGATGATAATTTTTTCAATTTGTTGTTCACCATCCTTATTTCTCCCTCTAAAAATGAATACATGGTTCGTGACTGCTGATGATGGGTTGATGGTGTTTATCATCTTACTACTTCTTCTATTTAATCTTTAACAATTTCAAACTTATTAAGAATATTTTTACTTAGTCGAGCGTAAAAAATGACTGCGGTTATTAATGTTATTTAAGGCAAGAGAATAATAATAAAAGATGATTATATATTTATTTCTTTTTTGCACTTTACCTGGTCCGTCGTAAGCATTAATACAGTCTGACGTGCGAAATTGGGAGACAAGTGCTTGTTTGCCCACACCTGATGCACCAAGCATTTCGACATGATAAACCTCTACCTGCTGCTGATGACTGCCATCATTTGAATTAACATCGACATCCGTACAGCCGGCTAAAGCACCAACTCGTGGGTGGATGGGACTGACAGGAGCCAAACTGTTGCTACGTGAACGACGACGTCTGAAGGAGTCACCACGGTTGATGATACCTGTGTGTGGGATAGATTAACATAACAGATATAATTTTTAAATTAAAAGTCATCAAGATGTTCGAAAAAATGAGGGAATATTCTTAATATGAAGATATTATAGTAGAATAAATTTTTTTGTTGTTTAAGCATAAAAGTATGCACAAACGGAGGGTGATAAGTGTGTTTAAACTTAAAGAAATAATTAGATTTTTTCTTTGAAAATTAAGATTTGGCAGAGAATCTCTCAAGAAAAGTGCAACAAGTTACACAGATGGCTGTACTTGGCTGTAAAGAATTTTCCCTTAAGAAGAATGAAATCTGCTTGGCGAAGATTTGTCGGTTGACTCTTTTCCCAAATTGGGACAAGCTGCGTCATTTAGTTTGTGTTTGACGGCCATTAAAAGTGAATTTTGTGTGCTCATTAGGCATTTTTTTATGTGGAAAGAAACCATCAATCAAACCAAGCCTAAGCTTGATAAATACTAAGGGAATTCGGCACCATCAATTTTACTGGTAAATAAATAGTGATTTACTGGATTGCGTTGATGCAGAACGTTCTGGACGCCCAGTTGAGGCTCGTAAAGCCGAAATAATTAAAAAAATTGACGATATGGAGTTGGTCGATCAAAAATTTTAAGTGTGAGAGATTGTGATTCACTGATTTCAATTTTGAGTGATCACTTGACGAAACATGGATGCACCACAACATGTCAGAGACCAGCAGTCCAAACAGCTGGTGTCTTGGGGTGGTTTTCGCCAAAGATGTCCCAGGTGGGCTTGTCAGCCAATAAAGTTATGGTAGCCGTCTTTTTTGGGATGCGCGCGGTATAATTTATATTGAATACGTTCAAAAGGGCAAAACAATCAATGGCGAAAGTTATGCCAACTTATTGGATCGATTTAATAAGGATTTGAAAAAGGACTGCATTCGGGACACCAGGATAATGCTACGGTACACATATGTGCAGTTTTCTAGGAAAAGAATTGTTACCTCATCTGACCTATTTTTCGGATTAAGCCCTGAGTGACTATTTCTTGTTTATAAACCTGAAGAAATGGTTCGGCGGAAGCGATTTGATTTCAACGATGACTTCAAAAAATCTTATTTTTATTTTAGACTACACTCCAAATGGACTATGGTTAAAAAAATCATTTTTTATACAAAAACCTGAGCTCTATTCAATAAGTTAGATACTCATTGACCCACCCTCTTATTGTGGCGACGTGCATACTTAATATCTATTACGAAGTTAATATTTCCTGCCTTTAAAACGCACTGTACTTTGGTATAAGTATAACAAAATTTTAATTTTAAATATTGCATCCTATTGTTAATATTTATTTTTATTAGAGTTGTATATGCAAGCGTGACTGGGCCGTGATTACATTTACAAACCGTCAAAGACACTAATGCGTTTGTATATAATTTTGTATTAGTTGTCTCATTTTATACTTATAATGAAGCATTAAAATTTTATTTAATTTCTCATATTTAATATGCTTAAATTCTAATATTCGCCTTAAATATGTAATTCTATTTGTGCATAATATAAAACCACTAACTATCTATTCAGCTTAGATATGGTTTTTAGTTTCTACTCACGTTTGAACTCTTTTTGACTTGTTTATTAAATTTCTTGTTAAAAGCTGAAAATCGCATGATTGCCTGCAATTTATTGTAAATGTGTTTAGTTTTAGTTCGTTTCTTTCAACTACACTCCTTTCATATCCTGTTTGTGGTGCATCCTTTTAATATTTCAGAAAATTTATTTAGTTGTTGCTTTTCAGCCGTGCTTAACCAAAAAATATCCCATTGCATAAAAAGAAATGCTACAAATTATTTGCCTCGTTTTGTTGCAAATGCAAATAAATTTAGTGCAAAAATTAATGTGTAGTATTATAAATTTACTTTTTCATTTAATTTATTTTCATGAGCTTTAAATGTTAATGTTTTTAAAATTGCATGCTTAGGCGAAAACTATTTTGCACGCTCAAATGAAATTAATGCTAAAGTATTAAATATGAGGCGAATAATTGTAATGGTAGCAAAAGTTTGTTGATCTTATTACGCTAATAGCAGAATAGAATTATAAATTGTAAGTAACAATATAAATGACGTTGCACTATGGGGTGGATGGCATTGTTCTGTTTTATTAATCATATATAGTAGATTTGTGAAAAATCAGAAATGTGAACAAAGGACTTGCATAATATTTTGCAGCATAGTCTTAAATGATGAATAAATAATATGTTCTACTATAGAGAGCATGTGAACTAATGTTTCAAGTATGGATGGCAATTAAACTTCAGTTGGTTTGCGGCAACCAAAAATTTGTAGTTGCCAGCATCATTTTTATGGTCTGCATTATCATTTTATGAACTGCATTAACGTTTTAGCACAGGCATTATATTTTAGGTAAACGAAAAACATGATTGGCGACCATTCTGGCCAAATATGGAATTGCGCACGTATTATAGGAATGGTATACAAATGTTATATGTATGTATATCTGAAATAATTTTGAAAACTGATAAAATTGAATTTGAAAAAATTCATAATTTCTGAAAATTATGGTCAGATATATGAACGATAGTGTTGTATTTAGGACCTCTATACATCGTAACACATATTGTGCAATTCCATATTTGAACAAAGTGGTCATACAAGAAATTAATTTTATTTCAAACTAATTATATCTTGTTCTTGCACACTTCTTTCCTTGATCATATAAATACAATATTATCAATTGTCTTTTGGAGGCACTGTGTCCATTTTATTTATGTTCCGTATCTAAATTATTTTTTCACCAATTTTCCACCACTGTTAACTGATTAACAGTGCTCTGTTAACTGCAAAATTGGCTCTGCTAAAACTTATAAAACAGTTCGACTAAAGAACAGGAGCCGTGGGATTGATTGTCATATCGCCCACATATGGATGAACTCTTACAACCCGATCTTATAAATTTAAACGAAAATTTTCATTTAAACGTTTATATTGAAAAAAAAAACATTGAAACACTCAAATATGTTTTTGTTTACAAAAAATTCTGCAATGAAAGTTTCATTGAAATATACAAACTTGGGCAGTTAATGAGGAATGTTTTGTTCGTCAATACGAATGTCCGCCGAAAACAAACTCTATGAATTCATTACAACACACCGCTGTAGTAATGATAATACAGTGAAAAATATCTTACGAGCATTAAATTAATTTAATTCTCTAATGCTCCAATGAGTCTATAGAGTCAGCTAAATCCGTGACTGCAAATGTTCTCTGAAGCACCGTTCCATAAGACTGTCCCGCATGTTTTTTTTCTCGAAATAGAAGAATTTTATACCACAAGAAATCTACATATCTTCATTATCAAAGTGGGGCCGAAATTCTTCGATTACATGATGCCACCCGTGCGCTAAGCAAGATACGTGAATTAATTTTAAGTAAAAAATTTATTGAACGTCATCTTGACGTCAATTTGCAGAACACTGTGTATACGCATGATATATCATATATCGTGGAAAAGTGAAGTCTACAGGCGAAGTCTTTTAATTGTTTCTTTTTTAAATAAAAATGAAATAATATGTCCATAAAACTATTAAATATTTGCTTAAATTTCTGAAAATGGGCCTTTATTGCAAAGATATTCAAAAATATGCATTTACAACCAAAATACGCTGCAACAGATAGATGCAATTTTACATAAAATCTGTTGATTCGGTCAGCATGCGAATAATTAGTCGATACCGTTTTACATTTCACAAAAAAAAAAATAAAAAAATAAAAAAAAAATTGAAATTAAAATTAAAATTAAAAAAAAAAATTATAATAAAATAAATTAAAAAATATGAAAAATTTTTTTCGAGTATATAAAGTTTTAAAAAAATTTTATGTATTTGTATAAAAATCCGAACCCCGTAGTGCGATTCAGCAAATGCTGCTTTGTTGATTAACAAATATAACACCGGAATGGACGATTTTGATATTCAGGAAAAAAATATAAATAAATATTTTTTCAATATTTTTCAAATTCGTTATTCGAGATATTCTCCAAAATAACCATTTTAATATTCTATTGTTTGTTGTTGGCTTAGCTAGGTATATGCCTGCATTTCATTGGCGCTAACCAAATCATCAGTACCCTTTTAGCCAAATCATGATTGAAAGCATTCAATAGAATAAATATTTTTTCCTGAAGAAGACACCCAGGGTGTTGAAATATTGAAAAATCAAAACAAATAAAGATATTAAAAAAGACCTCAAACTCAATAAAATAATTCAATTAATCTTCTATCTATATATATAAAATAGGATGTGTGTATATATGTATGTATGTATATATGTATGTATATATGTAACGTAATGGCTCCAAAACGGCTGGGCCGATTTTGACGAAATTTTCAGGGAACCTTCAGAATGCTCGGGCGGGTGACACTGTGAAGTCTTATTTTTATTTTCGGTCTGTGGGCGGAGGGGCGTGACAAAATCCAATAATTCATAAAATGAGAACGGCTTGGCCGATTTCTGTAAAACTTTTTGTCAGTTGTTCGTATTTTCGAGGAGAAGGTTTTTACGGAAGAAAATCGGAAAATCCCTCCGGTAAAGTCGGAAAATTGGAAAAGTCGAAAATCTAGTTTTTGTATGAAATTTTGTTTGAAATTATTCCTTAATGGCTTTTCAAATGAAAAATAGAAAGTTTGTCTGAAGGCTTGAAATTGGGGCGAGGCGAAGTTCGCCTGGTCCGCTAGTTTAAAATAAAAAAGGTCGAATAATAGCATCAATTTGTTCAGTAAAATTTTTTAATATACGCATTTTTTCTTAACGCCAATCATTTTTGTGTTTTAACTGAAATTATAAAATCATATTTGCATATACAACAATATTTTACTATATTGTTATATAATTTTACTTTTATTAACCATAAATAAAGAAATTTATGAAAAATAAAATGTTACGCACTGTTTGGCAAACACAAATTCGTTTGTTTATTTTTCCTTTCCTCTGTGCGTTTATCTTATTTCAATAGAGATACCCTTTGATATCAAATTATAACAAAATTGATAAGGAGGAGTAGTGAATCACACAAACGTTAGTGCAAACCCTAATAGTTGTTGATATATTTCGATTTTGTCCAATCTTAAAATCGACCCTAATCGCATGACCCCTTTTGGAGAATTCATATTCTGTCCTATTGAACCCTTATCCGATATGCAGGTCTTATTATTGAGTGAATATGAACGGCAAATGCCATTGTGAACTTTCAATTAGTTAGAAGTTTGAAAGAGAAGGTCGTTAAGAAAAAATAAAAACCATTCTTGTTTTGCACACGTTCGATAGAGATCCCACCGATAACAGTTCCTATAGTGCAATCCATGAAAAAGTTCGGTGTAAATTAAGAGAAATCTTTGCTGACATTAGGGGCAATAAGTTCAGGCAAAAGTGTATCATGTCACCCTCTATCAAACGCCTCGGAAATACTTAGAACCATCACTTTAATTTCGCTAATTTGGCGAATGAAATGACATAATTTTTTTTCGAGAGGAGAGGTCTCCCATAAAGCACTACTACTAGCGATCGCTAAAGAAATATTTGGACTCCAAATATTTTACAAGATAAAGGTTTTTCATACATTCCATCACTTTAGAAGAACAACAGAACAACAATCGAGCGGTAGTTTTCATGGTTCTTAGTCTGTCCTTTTTCAGGGGATTTAAGGGTTATATTCCTCCCAGCAACCTACCAACTCAATTCAAATCCAACATTCAAGAAAATTAATATTTATAACAGAAGACTGAACTAGATTGGGTACAACATTGACTTGCGTTTATTCCAGCGTTTCTTAAGTCAAACAAATCCCAATATTTTTTTTACTGAATTTTGATTTATTTTCTTAAATTAATTTGTTTACATAGTGATGCTGAAATTATTAATAGAAACTAATTAATACATTTTCAAACCGAATGGAAATTAGAACAAAAATTTACCTCTAAACTTTTCTCACATTTGATTTGAATGAAATGTTTTCGTTTTCTTTAATGTTCACCAAGAACATAAATTATGTGTAAAGTAAATAAACTAAATTTGAAAACAAAAAAGAACAAATCAATTAATGGAATATAAATGAATAAACAAGCACATCTACAAATGTATACATATGTACATGTTTTCTAAGCGAGAGGATTTCTATGGAAATAAAAATTTTTTAACATTTTTATATGCTCAGGTAGTAAAACATATATCATAAAGGGTTTTTCATTGAGGATGGATGATTGTGTTTCCTATTAAATAATTCAAACCGATTAATTCTGGTAATTGTAATTATTTATTAGAGAACGTTTATTTCATATATGTTTTTGCAAAAACGAACCAATCAGTTCTTCTCCACATAAAAGTGACAAACCTTAATCCTAATGTACATATATCAACGATGATGTCAACTCGTTTACTACCCCAACATTTAGCTACCCACCCGTTCCGAAGCTTACCTCAGTGGTGCAGGTCGCCTCGTTTTTAGTACTGGGTTTTCGCTTGCTCTATCCGGCAATATGAATTCGGCTGAATTATCGTGTTGTGGCCTCTCTCCATCCTTTTCCCCATCTGATTATTGCAGATCCACTCATCGTGTTACTTTATGGTTTTCTTGAGGTGTTTCGATTTCCATAATTACTGCAGGCAATGCCATGTTTTTAACCCGTGATTCCGGTTTTATTGCAATAGTAGTCCCACTTCTATCGATCTGTAACTTACCACCCGTTTTCTCGGTCTTACTCAGATTACTCGATACGTCCACCACATTTTAGATGGAGATATATGCCGTAATGGAGGTTGCGAGAAGAATTACACAGTACAACATTTTTCAAATGATTGATTACTTAATTGTGAATAAAAGCGAAACGCGTTCATCGATTTTCATGATTTATATCTCATTTTGTTCATAGGTTATGCGACTTTACGTGAAAGAAATAGGACTTGACACTTTTTTACCGTTTTGGATTTTTTATGAATTAAAAATTGCAATTTTTTAGGCAAAAAATATTTTTTTCTTCATACATTTATTTATAACTGCGAAACTGTTGCTTATATAGCGAAACGTTGTATGAACAGATGAAAGGAATTGTAATTCTTAATTTTTTTTTTTAATTTGTTTCAGCTTATTTCGAGTTATGACAAAAATAAAAAGAGCCTAAAACGTGACAAATTCCTCTATACGATACTTACTAACTTTAAATTAGTTATTAAGTTATTATTTGATGTACCTTGACCAAACGAATGCTGCAGAAGTTCTTCTTTTTGGGTCTACTTTCATAAACAATTATCAGAATTGAGTCCCGAAATCATGTGTTGTACTGTGTTAGGAATCGAGGGTTAAGTTAAAAGCTTAAAAAAGTTTCACTAACAGAGTCAAGCTTTTAGACAACTTGTCAGTTGCTCGAGTATTGCATTTGGAGGGGTTGTTGTCAGCCTAATAAGTTGTCCTAAATCTGATGGAAGAAGTCATGCTGTTGAACTGAGTGAAATGAAATTTTTAACTCACAGCTCTAAAGCTCAGTATAACATGCACTTGCCTATTTTTTTGTGTGTCCTGATCGCATATTTAGTAAAACTTAATATTTAAGAAGGACGGTAGGAATGTTCTTATACTGAACGAAATTCATTCAGCCACTCATCTAAACCAGCTAAACATTATAATTTAATCGCTTAAATAGAAGCCGAAATTAAACTTTTAAAATTAATTGGGGGATTCAAACGGTAGTCATAAAGTCATAAGTCACAAAATAATAGTACGAAAATATATGACTGCTATGAACAACCCATCATATCTTAGTATGCTATTTCAGAATTCGGTCAGCTGATATGAACATAAAACATTTATAAATATTTGACATCAAAGAAAAGAAATTAAAACCTTTATAAATTTTTTTTTTTGAAAATGTCAATAACAAGCGAAAAACTCAAATAATACACAGTTTGTGTGAAAATTACAGTTGGACATCATAATGGGTGGACCAACTATGAAAGCAATGTATCCATTTAAATTTTAACTCATCTCCTTGTAGGTGATTAGCACGAGGAAGAACAACATATTCCATTTTTAGTTGGATTTGTGCGCTCTCGTTTAACGCCGCTCATCTAAAGAGTATCGGCCGTTCAGTTCAAATTTTTCCATTATTTTATGGCAAAACAATAAAGATACCTCAAAAAGTCTTATTATTTTATGACTTTTTTGTTTGCAGCACAACAACAATTATTTTAAACCTACTAAAATATTAAGACATTATGACAATATGGCTTAATAGCACACCGTTTGAATCCCCCAAATATTTATTAAAGTCATTTATTATTCAGGATATTCTTCAAAATTATTAAATAAAAAATATATTTTCTCCATCTCATAATAGTAAATCGAATTTTATCCCTCTTTGATATTTTCTCTAAATTTGGCGAAACAAAACGCTAGGGACCAGTTCTTCAAGGGCTAATTACTGGTTGTGCTGCGGAAGAGTTTGAATTTACAATGAGGGATTATGAAATTTCGAAACTTAGACATTTTAGATTGATTAGTGAATCCCACTATACTTAAGCGTAAATAGTAATTTGTATAGTCTGTCTATTGCAAACAAGCCTTATCACCTCCATACATTCTGCCCCTAAATATTTTCAATAGCTCAAATCCAAAAAAGTGAAAAAGCCTAAATACTAAATAAACTTTTACAACAACTTCAGTGTTAAGAAATAGGCATAAAAGCATGAATTAAATACTCAAGGTGGTGCAAAAGCTGATAAAATTAACAGACATTGAAGGAATTCGTTTCTATTTTGAAAGCAAACAAAAGTTTAAATTAAACATCTCAAGCATTGTGTGCATTTATGCCAGTTGAAACTAAATCTTTGAATTTATAAATAAATATTCACATGTTTGTACGCATTCATGAGTGAATATGTATGTATATGTGGGAATATCTTCCAAACGGCAATACTTGTATACATTGATATTTCCCTTTCCTCTTGTATGTAAGCGAAACAAAAAATATAAATCTTAAATAACACTCACTAATGTCCCCAATCTCTCTCTCTCTGCATCCCCCTCTTTCTTACCTATCACTTGAACTACATACTTATGTATTTTGTGAGTAACTTATTGTTGAAAATCAAATAATTTAGTTCTAGTCTTTTTTTATGTTTGCCTGAATGAATAACAATCAAGTGGGCTGTGGCAGGAGGCTTTCAAGTGTGGCTACTTGAGCATGACAATGTAGTGCTTGTCTGAAAAAGTTTACGTTTCATTGCTTTGATAGAAAATGTATGAATTATTAATTCAAACGCTTTCTAATATTAGAGCAAATACTTAAATAGTTCAAAAGGTTCTTATTGGATTTTTTTTAAAATATTCTTTTAAATGTGAATATTTGAAAGGCATACAGCAATTCATTTGCTAATCAAAGCTATTGTATAATATGTAAATGTAAATAAATATGTAAACAGCTATGAAGAAATAGTTAGAAATTTTGATACAAAATAATTTCGAATAGAAGTATGTCAATGACTGATGTATTAATGAAACTCCTGTAATGTTGAGGTGTCCATACTTGTCCGTAATTAAAATTTCTTTATAATTTCATGACAGTAATTTTCCTTTACTTACCTCCTTTTGAAGCACTAAATGTCCTTAAACGATCTAAATCTTCATCATCGCTTACTCTCAGGTGATGCATATTCATGGTGGGTACATCAAGAAATGCATTCGATTTACGATGCGCTGCAAATCAAGAAAACAAAAACGGATGTGATTAATTAAGAGATTTTCTGAGAGGCAAAGGGGTGTGCTGAAATGGGATATTTGCTCTCCCTAAGTGATTGAAATATACATTCATACTAATCTTAAATGATTCTTCCCTTCAAAGTACTTATGCTTTTCCCTTTGGCTTATTTTTTTATACGAGTGTGGTTCGATTGATCGGTTACTTTTTGAATTTTCCTTCTCTTAACTGAAAGGGCAACACTACTCCCCCTATCAAGAGGAAGCTATCAGTTGGCTACTGTTAAAACTTGAACAACGTGTGTCATTTATTTTGCGAGGACAAAATTGGAAAAAAGTGAATTTCGTGTGATAAGCATTATTTTTTACGACAAAAAAAAAAACTATCACTCCAACCAAGTCTAAGTTTGATAAATAAGTGGTTCACAGAAAGGAAAAAATTCATGATATGTTGGCTGATCGGATATTGAAAGTATTCATTTTCTTGGTCAAATATGGTCGTTTATTTTAAATTCTCATTAAATTTTCTAGAGGTGTAGAGTAAAGACCTCAACTGGATGTCCAGAACGTTCAGCATCTTCCGTGCTTGTACGGCCTCAGAGGAATTCAGTAAAGTACCTTTTTAATATTAAAATCGATGGTGCAGAATTCCCATCGTATTTATCAAGCTCAGCCTTGCTTTGTGTGATGTTTTTTTCTGCAAGAAATTCACTTTTTTCCATTTGCTCCTCAAATCATGCGGTAGTCTACTATCAATGGCTGTCAAAATGAAACTAAATGACGCAGCTAGTTCATATTTTGACAGATGCTTGTCGACAGGAGCAATGTTGCCCGTTCAGGTAAGAGGCGGGAAATTCAAAAATTACTGGACTTACTTAGCCACGCTCGTATAAGCTATCTTCAACATATTGAAACATGTAAATTTTTTTTTGTTTAGGATTATAAATTTATATTAAATGATCAATATGTTATTTACTACTAGGAACAAGAGCCTTTAAGTGTAAAAAACAGTATTGTAAATGTAAATAACAGTAGCTAGTTAACGCATTGACTACAAAGCAATTTATAACTGAAAACCTGGGTTCGATCCCTGTTCAAGACAAGTCATCAACATCATGAGTTTTTCTGATTTACATTAGCGTGACATTGTGTTAATTGTTGTTGGTACTTTTTAAGTGCTGAAGGCATATCAGTGGTCACTGAACAGTATCGGGAGCGAATTTTGATACTCTCTTCGCTAATGTACACTACATCAAGGCGCTCTATTTTGCCGATAATGTTAGCAGAATCGTCGAAGAAGTAAAACAGTTAATAAAATGGTTACACACACAATGCATAAAAAACTTAATGCGTCTCCTTAATACCAGAGGCGCTGCTACTCTGCTATTAAAAAACGCGGAATAGTAGAGTTGCAAAACAGAAATTAAGCCGCCTCTCTTTCTTTCTCTTACCCTATCCCTATCACAAAGAATTTAGTAGCAAATATTAATTGCCTGAGTGTAACTTCTCTAAAAAAGATAATAATAATAATAATAATAATAATAATAATAATAATAATAATAATAATAATAATAATAATAATAATAATAATAATAATAATAATTTTTTTTTTTTTTGGCGGGAAGGAGGTAAAAATGCATTACTGCATACACAGAGTCGTCACTGGCCGTGTTATGTCGGGCTCCCCAAGATGGTATACCGACTAGAAAACCTCCTTATGTCCTCTTCTTGGAAAATGGTTCCCCCCCCCGGAACCGCTGTGATGCATTACTTCGGGGTGGTTTCCTCTTGGCTGTGATTTCAGCTCTCTTCCCCTTTGGACCTGCGTCCAGGTCTCTGCTTGAGTTGATCTGCGCCTAGTCTGCTGCCTCTAGATCAGGTTTCTTCTTCTTTAGTATGTATTCGCAGTACTTTGATAATAATAATAATGTCCTAGTAAGTACAAAAAGTGCACTAAAGGATACTTTTTAGAAAGGTTTATTCATTGGGATTTTATATTGACAAATTGATAGAAATAAAATCACTACCAATATAATAGAGAACAATAAATAAATCTCTAAACTTTTCTTGCTCATCATTTAAAGTCTTTTAATAAAGTCAAATATTTCTGGTATTTTTTTCTTTACAGTCGATAGCACACAAACAAATAATTCTTTAATTTTGTCCTTTTTTATTCAATATTTTCATTAGAAATTTTTTTGGCCCTTACCACCCGGTAATGGAAATATCGTAAACAACGAAAGTCCTTGTTCGTTTATGTTGATTCCGTTTATATATTTATTTATTGAAGTTATTCCCTCCCTAAACTTAAGGAAGCGAATCATTTAAAGGGATTTCGTCTATGATTTGTCTTCTTTTTGGCAACAGTAAACAAAAAAGTATATCAGTCAATATTTATAAGAATAAGATTTTAATATGTTTGTCTTTGCTTCTCTGTTTTAACCATTTACCACAGATAAAATTTATTAATATTTGTACAAGTTTGTTATTTATATTGTCATTTGTAAGATAATTCTTATAAAGGATATAATTACCAGAACCTTTTTGAATAGGGAATTACTTTAACGATAATAAATAAAAGACAAAGACCGCAGGTTATTTCTGAAAATATAAATATAAATATATCTGTGGTATGGACCGAAAAGAGACAACTGGTTTTATATGATAGTACAATAACAGTGAAAGCTCCCATAAATGGAGACGCAAGAAAGCCGAATGGAAAAGTTCTGCAGTATGACCGAAAGAAATAAAATTCTTTGGAAATATAATTCAAAAAAAGATATCCGTTTCTAGGTGTTGTTCGTGTGTAGAATATTCACTATTTATAATTTGGATGTACAAGTTGGCGCAAAAGTAATGTCATAATATGAATTGGATGATATTTTTCTGTGCTTTTCCCTGTGCTTTGACATTTATAATGTATAGAGAATTAGTAGTCAACAGGCCATGGTGTGGTACGCACCTTACGACGCACAGTGAGCTATTTGCAGGGTCTAGCCGGTAAAAAATCAAAAAGAATTTTATGTGTTTTAATGATTCAAACATAATAAGAATTGTCCAATTAGATAAAAAAAGTAGCCATGGGTGTTTTGAATCGTCTACTAGCCATAATTTTGTAGGTCAAAGATGAAGTTTCAAAAAGTATTTTTTTCAATTGCATGCGCATTAAAGACATTTAAAGACATCTTATTCAAATTATTCTCATTTTTAGTACAAACGCTGCTCTAGAATTTTTTTGGGTGGAACATATTTTGCTTAAAAAGATATGCTCGTTTTAATAAAAATAACAACAATGATCATATCTTTAGAGAAGTGCCTATAAAGTTGTCTCAAATTAGAGGTTTTCTCGATGAAAATTAGCATAATATTTGATATAAGTTGGACCATCTCATTGGTGACATAAAGAGACATAAACTTGAAACTTTGCTAAAACACTCTCTAGATTATACTCTCTTACATCTTGAATGATTGATACTTCGCCCGACTTCGCATCAATGTAATATTTCAAGTCAAAGGCAATATTTCAAGTCAAGTGCATGGTATAATAACTACACGGTAGAAGCACTAGAATATGCACGCCACAAAAGCCAAAATTAGCTATTCACAATATGAGCAAGATGCATACATAAGGTGGTCGCAGTAGAACTGCCTTGTACTTTATTTGTGTTATTTGTTCAATATGTACATATGTAATTGTATTGCGTTTTGCATTGGAAACCAACAACAAAAATACTTTTATTTCTGAATATGAGTAAATGTGAAAAGTAGAGCAAAAAAACAAAAACGTACACTTAGAAAAGCAAATAATAAGCATTCAGTTTTGAAATTAAATTAAAGAAATAATAATATTAAATAATTAGAAAATGGATGAAAGAAAAATAACATTTTCGAACTCTGAGGTGTTTGCAATGTGGATAGCCGCTTCTAAAAATGAACGTTTTCATAAATTATGTTCGACAATATTTGATAAAATAAATATTTCTGACGCTGATGATAAAGAAAAGAAAAAGGTTAGAAACAAAATTTCTGCGCTTTGTTCGAATATTGAAAAAATGTGGGTTGCAGCAGGTACTCGTAAGGAGAGGTGAGAAAAGCTTATCTAAAATATGTTTATCAGCTTCAAACGGATCAACTTTTTTAGATTTTTGAAAAAGAATGATTCATGGCTTCAAAAGGTTACTGTTGTGGAATTTTATTGCGGCAAAAGCTCTAATGTTGATATGTTGGATAAACAACTTTTCATCGCTCCCACCGGAAGTTATAAGGTTTTTAGTTGAGCCTAGTTTTGATGCCCATAAAGATTTACGTTTTGAGCTTGCAGGAGCAAGTGAAACTGAAGAAATAGAAAACTTTAGCGAATCTGATTCTGATGAATAGTAGAGTGGAGTTTGGTTTAACTCATAAGTGTATGACTCATTTATTATGAAATTGAATGAGCAGTCCTATTTTAATTTTAAGCCCTTATTTTTTGTTGAAATTGAATAATAAGAACATTTAAACAAGTTTTTTCAATTCTGTTTTTTCTATTGTGTTACAAAAGTAAATAAAATTTTCTATTTAGGGTCATTTATTTTGTTGTTTTTTTGCGTTCTTGACCTCCTCCTCCCGTTACTATCACCTCCCTAGCCCTGTACTATCACCTCCATTCAGCGAATCATCTATAACATCACAATTCATTGGAAAAATATCGAAAAATAATGTAAGGAAGTAATTCTTACCCCATTGGCCCTTTAAATAGACCCTAAGACTCTCAAGGACCCCTCGGGAGGTCTTATCGGTCCTTGATCCTGTCAAAATTTTTCATGGACCCATTTTACACCAAATCCATCTATTTTAAATTTAAAAATAATTTTTGCCGGCTAACTTGTATGGGGTAGCCCACTGTGCGACGTGGCGTTGTTCTTACTGCTTATTTGAAATTTTTTTAGTCTGTTGTTTTAACAGAACGTGAATTTCGTCGTCGTGTTCCATGTGCTCGAAGAATTAAGCGTTTGGCTGGGACACAAAGAACATAGCTGAAAGGCATGAAGAGCTATTGCACTCCTTTAAAGTGATTGTTTCGTGGGACATTTGCAGTGAAAAAATGATTGGCCCTAAATTTTTAAAAGACGTCGATAGTGCCACCGTAACCGTAAATGTTTAGCGTTACAGGCAGATGCTAAACCAGTTTTTATTTTAAGCCACGTCATTGTTGATTTCAACAAGACGGTGCAACCGCTCACACAGCTCCGGTGACGATGGAGATTTTGAGAGACTAATTATCAGGTCGAGTGGTGGAGATTGAAACAGAATTAACAGCACTAGACTTCCTCCTTTGGAGTATTTTCAAATCTCACCAACCTCCCAAGTCTTGAAAGATAAGATTAAGTGAAAAAATCGCCAATTTGCGAGCAACAATGCAAACAAGCGCAATTATTCATCAATACGGAAGGTGACCATTCGGACGATATAATTTTTTCCAATTAATGTCATCAATTTAACACTTTCAAATAATCTTTTTTATGACAATAGAGCTAATATTTTCATTTATAACAAAATGGCAGCCAATTGAAGTTCAAATCACGATCTAGACTTTCGCGTTATACGCATCTGTCAAAAAGTTGTTTTCGAGTAAAGTTGTACAGACTGGCGCAAAAGTAATGTCATAATTTGAATTGGCTGCCATATTTGCATTTGATATTTGTGATGTTGATACGATGGTGGGTTAATAAGTCTGTGCTTTTTTGAATATCCCGCCTCTTAACTGAAAGGGAAATGCTGTTTCTGCCAACATGCATCTTTCAGTTGAGCCTTGTCAAAATTACACTAGATGCGTCATTTAGTTAGTGTTTGGCAGCAACAGTAAGCAACCTACCGCGTTATTTTAGGAGAAAGTGGAAAAAATTTAATTTTGTGTGATAAATACTATGGCAATTCGGCACCATCAACTTTAATAGTATGAAAGTTGAGATGTCTTCAATCAAAACAATTGAAACATTTCACGATGGTGTTGACCGATCGGATATTGCAAGTGCGAGAGATGGTGGAAGCCATAGGCATATCACACGACTTAGTGGTTTACATTTTTAATGATCACTTGCGTTCAACAGCACTATGGACAAGTTTTGTTATCATGGACGAAATGAGTATCAGCACAGTACTCAAGAGACCCACTAGCAGTCAAGCCAATGAGTGTATCGCAGTGGATCGGGCCAAAGAAGGCGCGTAGGGTTTGTCAGTCATGACGACCATTTCTCGGGATGCAGGCGGTTCCATCCACATTTACTACGTTTGAAAGTATAAAACAATCAATGGCGAATATCATGATAACATTTTGGGTCAATTTAATGAGGATTTAAGAAAAGTACTTGGCCAAGAAAAAAGTTCTTTTCCCCCAGGACAATGCAATGATGCACACATGTGCAGTTTCTAGTCAAATTACCATAAGTTATGCTACGAGCTACTCCCTCATTCGCCCTATTCCCCGCATTCAGCCTTTACCGGCTATATCTGGTTTTAAACCTGAAGAAATGGCTCGGCGAAAAGCATTTGGATTCCAACGATGAAATCATCTGACCGCTATAAATCTTATTTCTTGGAAGGGATGAAAATAAATCGGAGAAAAGTTGTACAAAGTGTATAGAGCTCAAAGGAAATTGTTTTGAAAAATTAAATTTATTTTCTACACCTGTGTTTCCTTCAAAAAGTACGCTCTCGTATATGGGGAATTAGTAGTGCACAACCCATGGAGTGATACACACATAAAGAATTAAATTATTATTGAATCAGATCTCTTTTTTAAATTTATAACTAAATGGAAGTCAGTTCATATTACGACGTTACTTTTGCGTCATTATGTTTCAGGTTATAGAGCACAACGGCGAGGGGATGCTTTGGAGCGTAAAACATGAAAATTAGATCTACTTTCTATTTTTGTAAGCGTCATAAGTGGCGTGTGATCTGGTTAAATGATTATGATAGCCATGGATGGCAACTTATATATTATTGTCAGTACTAAAGAAAGCATCGTATGTGATTTGAAATTCAGAAAAGGGTAGAATGTGTGTAACATATGAAATACGTAGATTTCTCTGATGCCCTTAATGACCTAAGGGTACAAAAAGATCCATGTCGTGAAAAGTTAGAGCGAGAAAATGTTCCATCAAATTATCCCTCGCAGAGTTTTAAATAATTGCTTAACATTCTTTATAATTCAATGTGAGGCAGATAAGATTTCCTATGCCTATTCGCTACGTAACACTCCTTTAAATGAGATGTGAACTTTCAAAATGTCGACAAATGCATACCAGGATCACTCGTTAGAATTTTGTTATTTTGAAGAATTTTTGATTTTGTTGTACAGTGTAAACATAACATCAATCTTCTAAAAAAAATTAAGTTAAAAGCCACATTTAATGACATATGTTATTGAACAAAGAAGAAATACATGTGCTCGTAGTCCCTTATAATCTGTAAAAAAATTTTAATGCTCTTAAAATTAATGTTTAGCATATAAAATATTTAAAATTAAAATATACTTTTTGTTACATGTCATTAAATGGTACCATATATATTTTCTAAAACCTTTGGCTTTTATTATAAAGAATAAATATGTCTTATTTTATTGCTATTTAATTTCAAAAGGTCACTTTGCTGCAACGAGTACCAGAAATTAACAGTGCCATCAGAGTTTTATTTTAAACATTAATTTTATTGGCGTCAAAATCAATTAAGAAACCATTTACACATGCAATTAGAGCAAACAATATGTAATATATGCTGGCAGTATATCAGTATGTGGTTAAGAAGCTTGTATATATCTGTATAGGGTGATTTTTTTCTTGCTGCTTGCTTTTTGTCCGGTTGGTTGGTTTGCGTGGCTGCCTAAAAAATAGTCAAGTAGAATTAATGTCAACTTGTCAATGTATGGATCCTAGTCTTGATCCAGTGAACGGCGCTAGACCTACCATAAGCTATCTAATAAAGTGTCTAATTATCGGGACTTCCCAACTTTGACAGTTGATAGCGGTCATACTGTTTACTTATACTATAATTTTTGTTTGGTTTTAACAATGATGAAAAACAATTTCATCATTTGCATGTGTTGTTTAAGTCTGTATACGTCCATGATGATTCGGCGAAATAGACTGAGTAAATAACAGCACACTCGACACATGTAGCTTCAACAATATGGCCGCTATCAACTGTTAAACTTCGAAAGTTCTTATTGAAAGACCCACTATTTTTTTAATACACAATAATGTACATTTTCATTAAAAGAAATCCGTAACAGTTTTTGAGTAGAATATGGCCGTTTTAAAATGAAATTTAACGATTCCGAGACACTTTCACATAAATATAGTGTGGCGCAAAGTAATGTCATAATTTTAATTTGCGGTTGTTTTTATATTTAGCATTTCTGCTGTAGATATATAGAGAATTAGTTATCAAGAAGCCCTCAAGAATAAACTTTTTATAAAAACGGAGCTCTGTTTTCCTCATTTATAACAAAATGGCAACCAGTTCAAATTATAATATTGATTTTGCGCCACCTGATGTATAAAAAATTGCTAATATTGCCAATATTAGATAAAATTTTCTGTTTATATCCTTAATGCTTTTTTTCTTATACTTCATACGGAGTTTGGTAATGCTAAAATAAATGTGTCAAGTTTCGACAAGGCGAATTATAAAAAAAAAAATTCTTTTTAATTTTTTTTTGTTATTTCTTCGGGCTTTATATAACATCCATATTTTCCACACAAACTGTCAATAAAAAATAAAAATTCTTCAGAAACAAATTTGTAACGAAATATATATTGTATTTGATTGATAGGAATATTTTATGCAAGCGCTCTAAAATAGAAAGCTCGAACAGATATTTTAATAATACACTTCCAATATAAGGAAAAATTTGTTTTACAGAAAACCCAATCATTAAGAAATTTTCCTATAAGTTTTCAACAAAATAAATTCCATAAAATACGTATGTATATGTCTGTAAAATAAAGTCTGTGTCTGCTGGTATTGTGGGACTATATTATTAAGGGTTTCTCCTATTTATAGCAATAATCTTAAAAACACATTGAGCCGCAGGCATTTACAAACATTTTCATGCACTAACAAATAATTTTATATGTGTATGTGTATCATTTCTTACAGACGATTCACAAAATGTAGGCACGTGTCCGTGTGTGTCTGTGTGTCTGTGTCCCCATGTGTCAGAGATTGTATGTGTCATACTAACAGTTAATTCAAGTGTATAAAAATGTATATGTATATAAAAGAAGCTTTACATAAAGAAGGATAATGAACTTAAAAAGTAATATATGTACATCTTCTTAATATGCATCATGCAACGTTATTTTTCTTCTTATTGCGTCATTAAACTTTTGTTTATTATTTTATTTAAATTGATTTAAAAACTTAATATTGAAAATTCATTATTTGGGATATTCTCCCCAACTAATCGTATCTGTTGTAATTCATATGCAATATTGAAATTCTCATATTGTATTTGATTTATGTGGCATAAACATCCGAGGTTGAATGTTTTCAAACTGCTTAAACTTCACTGACGATTTGGTTTTAGCAACCAATGAAATGTCGGCATATGAAGAGCTAAAGCCACAACAAACTTTTGATTTTTTGATTTAAAAACTGTTATGGACTTTAGTTGGGAGGTTTTTTTTTAATGTAATTTAGAAAATTTAGCGCGTAATCCTTATTTAATGCTTTGATTCTTCTTAAATACCGAATGCTTTATGGGATGGGAAAAAGTAGAAGCAAAATTTTTTTTTGTGAGAAAATACTTGAAACCATGTTCTTTTAGGGATATTCAATATGGCGTGCGGTCTACATATTTTATTTATTTCCTTAAGCGCTTCCCATCCTTATATTTAAATAAAAAAAATGAGTGAGATATTAAAAAAATTGGTTATTCATTTCAAACGCCAATCGACGCCATTATATATGGAATATAACATAGTGAAAATGTCTGCCGCAGCTTCGTTGGGTAATGTGCATTAAAATATCTAGTTTTGCATGGCATAAATTGGGCTGAATTTGACCCATGGCATGGGTTATATTGGTTTTCGGGGCCGCTGTAAGTTGTGGCTTATTCGCATTGACCTGCGAGTTAAGAAAATTCTACAATAAAAAGTCTAACAAGGTCAAATCGCACGATCTAGTTGACCAGTTGACATCACCTCTACGTCAGATGATAATTCCCTCAAATTGCTCGTGCAAAATTTCCAATGTGGCATTAGTTGTGTGTAACGTAGCTCCCTCCTGTTGAAACCACGTCGTTGATGTCCATATAATTCAATTAAGGCCAAAATGAGTCGGTAATCGTTGACTTACAGAGCTTGTAGTTTACGGTGATGGCTTGGCTAACATCGTACTTAAATAAATATGGCCCGATGACGCCAGCCTTAAAGGCATGCAAAACAGTAACTTTTATGTGGATTGGTATCGTCCCAGAAATGGGCCTTTTCGATGAAAATGATTTTTTGATGAAAATTAGGGTCAGTTGCCAACTGCTCCAGGGACCATTCAGTAAACACACACCTTTTGCTTCCAGATCAGTAGAATTATGTACGAGTAAAGGTAAAAGTCAGGACGCAAAATTCGCCACGTTGTGGTATGCGAAAGGCCGAGTTCTTATAAGCGCCGAGAAATCGACTAACTTGGGTTCTCCTGCACGTTTTCACGGACAGCAGCTTTGTGTTCGGTAGATGTTCCTTTTCGTCATCGTACGGTTGTTGGTTTTTTGCTTACTGGGGCAGTGGAATCAAAAATTTTCGTCACAGTGCGATTAGTCTTCTTAGTGGTATGATTATGGCGACCGCTTGGAACGCTTGCCCAACGGGTGTTCTGTTTTATAATTTTGATAAAATATTTTGATAACTTGCACGTGTTGGTGCACGCTACTTTCGTTTATGGTGAAGAGGCTGAATAAACCACAACCAATTGGACAGATGTAGCTTTAATAATATGGTTGCTAGCAACTGTCAAATTTCGGAAGTCCATATTGGAAGATTCATAGCATAGTGTAAATGAAATGTTTGATGCACATATTCCTGAAACTTTGAACATCATAAGTATTTTGTGACGGTCAAAGCTTTGAAAAAAAATTATTTTGCAACAGCATTATTAGTAATAGTAAAGTGTACTTAAGGTAGACTTTTTTTTAATAATTGCCTAGAAGTCATAAGCGGGCTGTAGGCCTTGTCTATTTTCGCTCTTACTCTTTAATTTACAAATTGTACAAATCTTAATTATTTTTCCACCACATATTTATACTGTATTTTCATGCAATAGAGTAGTGCGTATAATTAATTCGAGTTCGTTAATTTTCAATGAGGCGTATGATTAACATTTAATTCATGTTATTAAACAGTCAACGAAAGCTGCTCCCAACCGCTTAATCAAACATTTTGCGTTTGATTAATTGCAATGAAAACAACAAAAACATGTGACACTCATAATTAAATGTGTATAATTATAAAGTGTGCAAGTGTGACTTAAATATAAGAAACTTTTATGTAATTATTTATAATTTTTTTTTCATTGTTTTAATAATTATATTTTTTAGATTGCCTCGTAAAATAAAGCATTCCATTGGTGCGGTGGGAAAAGCGGTAAAAATGATGTCGACAAATGAAACAAAGTGGTAAGTGCTCATAACTACTTACATTTTTTTATTAAAAATCTTTTAAAGTTTGTTCTGCGTAAAAATATCTACATTTAAGGATTCTTGTTATACAACAACCAATTTAGCTTATAATTGGCAAGTCTATACACGTCCTTTTTTATATAACATCGTTAAAAAAACTATTATAAATCCTAATATGCACAGCGGCGGCATCTTTGAACGAAATCGTGAGAGAAATAGAAAAAAACTTATAGAAAGCTTTATTAAGGGGATGAAAAAACATCACAAAGAAGTCTTTAGTAAATCATAGCCAAACTATATAATCCGGGTTGTCTCTCTTCGCAAAAAAAAAAATCCAATAATCCTGCAGTTAAATAAAAAGCATGATTGTAGCAATCACATTTTAATAATAATGTATTGTTGTTGAATCATATGGCTGTCGACGAGCCATATTATAATCAAATTAATGACGCTTCCAGAAGAACTTTCCTCTTATAATACAATAATATAAATATTTTACGTTTGTTTTTGGTGTCATGATCTTCTTTTAGTAAATTTGTTTCATTTATTATTGAAGCTTATGGTCTTTTCATTACAAATGTTAGACTATTTTTCCATATTTTGTTATTTGCTCAATTAGTTCGTTACTCAGTATCAAAATATCGAAAAATAATATTACATTTAAATTAAAAAGTGCATAAGCTTGAATGATAAACAAAGAAGTAATAAATCAAATAAATAAAGCTTAATATGATAAAAATCTACCATGTTATAAAAATATATAAAGGAAAAGGAAAGCTGTCTTGGTTAAGCCTAGAGTCCTTACCTACTTACAAATACCTCAATCATGTACTCGTATTATGTAATAATAATATATTAATTATCAAGTGTAATCTTGTTCTAAAAACGATGCCATAATAATTTTTTTTTAATTAAAAGTTAACATTTTAAGATTATTTAATATTGAAAATTCATTATTTGGGATATTCTCCCGAACTAATCGTTAGAAACAATTAGAGCTTTTGCAAAATGCATACAAAAAATCAAATTTTTGTTGTGGCTTTAGCTCTTCATATGCCGACATTTCATTGGTTGCTAAAACCAAATCATCAGTGAAGTTTAAGCAGTTTGAATAAATTGTTTGTTGTGTTGGTTTGTATAGAACCATTCTAAACCTACTATGATTATGTATTTGTTGTAATTCATATGCAATATTGAAATTCTCATATTGTATTTGATTTATGTGGCATAAACATCCGAGGTTGAATGTTTTCAAACTGCTTAAACTTCACTGACGATTTGGTTTTAGCAACCAATGAAAATGTCGGCATATGAAGAGCTAAAGCCACAACAAACTTTTGATTTTTGGTATGCATTTTGCAAAAGCTCTAATTATTTTAAGATTATTTTATTTGTTCATTAAAACTGTTACATATGGCCGTATTCAAAAAACGCTTAAAATTAGTTAACAAACACTTTAAGGTTAACAAGAGTTTGTTAAAAAAAACTTGTGTTCAAAACATTGATTGAATTATTTTGCGATTCATTATTTGCGATTTATTATTTTGAAGTAAAATAAATTATTCTAAAAACTATGAGTTTCTGTCGTGCTAGTAAAGCATATATATACGAGAGTGGCTCAATGAGTCTGAGAATTTTTGAGAATGAGGTAATAGTTCCTACCGTAATATATGGGAATTTGACCAGAAACTACTCATTTGTGCACCATTGCATTGTCCTGGTGGAAAAGAACTTTTTCTTGTCATGCGTCGGTCGTTTTTTTTTTCAAATCCTCATTCAATTGAACCCATAATTTGGAATAATATTCGCCTTTGATTCATTGTTTAATTCTTTTGAAGGTTGTCGTTATCGCAAAAATTGGTCGTTGTTGCTTTATTGGTTGGCAATCCCACCTTGGCCTTCTTTGACGCCGATGCACCCGAAGAAACCCACTGTATTGAGTGCTGTTTTGTGTTTCATGTATTGTGACGGATCCAATCTTCGTCCACAGTTCGAAACAGCACAAAAACTCTTCCATATAGTCGTTGAACAACGCCAAACCCTCCTGCAAAGTTGTTACACCTTTGAGTTTGTGGTCGATTGAGAGCAAACGCGGCGGAAAGCTTTCTCATACCCAAGTCATCATTCAAAATTGAAACCACAGCCGAGAGATATGCGTTTGGCATTCACACTTTCAATCTCGCACTTTCAATCTCCGATCGGCAAATTTTTTCAATTGTTTCGGGTTCGGCGTCCACAACGTACGGCATCTTCTGTGTCTGCACTACCACAGGGAAATTCAGTAAGCCACTTGTAATAGCTTTTGTATATATAACGAAAAGTTGTGTGAGTTGCAGTAATTGAGGAGTACTGCGTTGTGAGAAATTGTATTGTATGGTTTTTTTACGTTCATATGTTTAATGGACCAACGCCGGAGCAATACTTGCAAAGTGTTGAAGTGTTATTTATCAATTAATTTACTGAAACAAATATTTGACTAGAGAGTAATTTCACATTAGTCATTTTGAATGGCTAACAAGGTTACCAAGATCGTTCAAGATTTTTTTCTTATGGATAACTCCATGCCGATAAAGCATAACTGATTGAGCAACATTCGTGGAGTTGCTGGCGAAAAACGACCGCTATTGCTGCTATAATTTTGAGAAAATTTCACATTCAGAATACGTTATTAGGGTCGGACACAGGGCGGAAATCATATTTAAACATTAATGCCAAATATTATCTTTCCAATGAAGTTTATTTTCTTGGTTTTATTTTAATTTGAAATTGCGAAGCATCAAAAAACACCCTTTTGCTTGTTTTTATACGTTGGTTTCTACGACAGCTTAACATCTTCATGTATAATTAGAAATATTTTTTATAAGGTCGAATTTGTTATTGAAAAGTCTAAGAAAACATAATAAAATAATGCGATTCTTAAAAATTCTATGGAGGGCAATAGCATTTTTAAGATCGGTAAAAAACTTAATTTGTTAATATAAACTTACGGTGTTGTTGTTGTGGTTGTGGCTTTCTTTGTGAAAGTTTTCTTCTTTGCGGTGGTGTTTCTGTTTCGCTTAGTCTTGGTTCACTGGTGCAATATGATCGAGAATTTTGTAAATTATGTTGAATTGATTGTTGTTGCTGAGGGCGCCTTCGTGCCTGTAAGAAAATAAAAACAAAATGAGTACATATTAATGAAGAGAAATTAAGAAAAGTAGTTTTGAGTCTTTTTTATAAATTAATTTATAATTCATTATATCATCGTGACTTTTACGCTAGACAAAAGTCTAGTTTGACAAAAGCTTAAAATCCACTAAAAATGAAATATATGCATTTTTATAAGTGGAAGAATATCCCAATTATATAATTTTCAAAAAAGCACTCAAGCAAAGAATATGGTTGGTATAAACATAATCACAAACTATTATGCAGGCCAACGAAATGGGAATTGAAAAAAAAAATTAAATACCGTGAAAGCTACAAAAACGATGAGTTCCCGTAATAGATTCCCATAACCGGACTCTCCAACAACCGAACGTGGACGCTAAAGTTTCCAAAAAATTTATTGCAATATCTCTTATAATGTTTTTTATATGGTTGTTTATAAATTCTCATTAAGTCGACTAAATAAGTTGGCATAATATTTCGCCATTAGTTGTTTTACCCTCTTGAAGGTAGTCAAAGTGGATTAAACCGCGTACATCCCAAAAATCGGTTGCCGTGACATTATTGGCTCCCAAACCTACCTAGGCCCTATTTGGCGCCAATTTTTCTCCGAGAAATCCACTGCTTTTACTGCTGTTTGGCCTCTGCTGTGATGTGGTGGATCCACGTTTCGTCCACAGCTACGAAATTTTAAAATTTTTGCATGTTTATTTGCTAATGATTGCAGCAGAGAGAGGCGGGTGTTTTAGAAATTTTTTTTAGTTCTTAAACAGGGTCTGTTGCATGCAACAAATTTCATGAAAGAAAGTCATAGTGTAAGACTAGTTGCCTGTAATTAAACTATTTTAAAAAGTTTTTTTTTTTTTTTTTTTTTTTTTTTTTTTGATGGATTCATATTTGACCTTGTTGTTATTATTTAATAGAAAACTTTAGTCACGCCATTAGGTTTGACCTATTTTTAAAGATGCCTTTCATATCATTCTCAGTTGTTGCAACGAGTAATAGCACAATATTATTGTGTCAGTAAGATAAATTATTTTATGTTTCAATTCAATTATTCTAATGACTTTCATGCGCAAAGTGTTAGTATTAGTAAAGAAAATTGTGGAGGCCTAATAATTCTTAATAAACAATATTGATAAGAAAAAAATTACAATGTGGCTGTTATTAATTATTGCATTTCTGGTGTACTAAGCCTGTTCATGACATTAAATATCTATTAATTTATCTTTTTAATTTTTAGCCACTATTATCGTTATAATGTGACTCTTTTTTTTCTAATATAATGAATAATTTTACCCACTTTCTATTTCGATTTCCACAATTAATTTTTGGGAACAAAATAAGTTGTATTAATGGAAAATTGTAGTTTTAGAATACGAACAAGGTTACATTATAACAGCTGTTAAATAATACCTTGATTAATTTAATCATAACTCAAGAAGACTAGCCAGTGAAGAAAGTGGGAAGTCATTCTGCAGGATTAACTAATTAATTGATTCTAAGGTATCAATTAGTGAACGTTTCACTTTTAAATAAGTTACTTGCAAGTTTAAAAATTCTTGATTACAATTTTATTTTACTTTAAGAAACCAATAAAATATATAATATCCCCCTTTTTAATTTAAAGAATAACTCATGTCTTTAAATTTTCACGAAAGCACTCCTTATCTCTATATTCTAATTGTCGTCGTCGTCAAATCAACTTAACAATAAAAACATTTGGGAGTTCTGTGCCCGTTGTTGATAATAATTGGGTATTATTGACGGCCACTTGTCATTTTATGAGCTTTAGTAATTTTAATAAGTAGTCTATCAATAAGATTTTATATGCTTGACGACAACGATCTCACAATTCTCATAATATTGTTATTGACTTTGTGCGACGTCGGCAAAGACAAATATAATAAGGGGATTGTTGTTGACATTTAAATATTATTGATAGGCTATTAATATTCCTAAGACCATCAATTATTGCCAATTGTTGCCTACGACGAGCACAGAACTGACAATTTTGTACCGCCTACTTGAATTGACGTCGACGAAGACAACAATTATATTAAGAAGACTATTTTCTTAATCGTGCAATCGTGCGACAAATTCGCAGGAGTGTTTGGCGGTGTTCAACAGCACCATGGACGAGTTTCTGAGCTGTTTCGTAATCGTAGACGAAACATGGATCCACCAGAACACACCAGAGATCAAAGAGCAGTTAAAAGTGGATTTGTCGGGGTTAATCGTCATCAAAGAGGGCCAAGGTGGGTTTGGCATTCAATAAAGTCAAGGTGACCAAGTTATTTGGTCGATTTAATGGGGATTTGAAAAAGACAAGCGCACTTGGCAAAGTAAAAAGTTCTTTTCCATTAGGGAAACGTAAGGATGCACACATGTGCAGTTTCCCAAGTAGACTGTGTTGAAAAATAAAATGATTTTTTATCCCAAAACTTGGTTCATTCAAAAAGTCAAGGACATATTGCGCCACCCTCTTTTATTCTTCAACTTAGTCTATACATTTGAATATTTTTTTCCGAACCCATCGATTATATCTGTTCTCGCTGATTAATTTATACGAAAAAGAATTCAAGTTTGTTGTAAAAGGCTCTTCAAATGACTATAGAAACTGAATACGTTTAATCAAGTATTCAAATGACATACATACATACATACTTTTATTTTTGCATACATACTCGTATAGTGTATGTATATAATGGAACCCAGAAAACATAAAAGGAGTTTCATTTTGTACTAATAATGAATTGAAAATGAAGTTCTCTCTTGAAGAAGATATGACATGTGAATTAATTGAAAATCATATAAAATTGAAGTCATAGAAATTCTCAATTTCTAAAATGAATTTATTCTTAACCTAGATGTTAAATAATTGCGGCAAACCACTCACTCCATTTTATTATTTTCCTTAATATACAATTTAATTTATTTTAAATTAAAACTTAGTAAGAAAAATAGTTTGCGGCTTGAGAACGACTGATTTGAACGGAGAATTTTGCATTTGTAAAACTTTCCTTCCAAATAAACATAAATTTTAAATAAAAATTGCAAACGTACCATAGATGAATGATTCAAATCTAGAGATAAAACTAATATATTATGTTTGTTGGGTCAGCGTTTGGCCAACTTGTTTGAATATCACTTGGGTGAGAAATTCAATGCGTATGTATGGATGTTCACACACGACTACAAATAGAAATAAATATAGAGATGATGTCGATGGAGGAGTATTCAGGCTATCAATTTTTTTTTTTACATAAAAACCATATCAAACGATTTAAGCATGAATACGCACATACGCACATATGAAAGTATTTCAATAAAAAAAGCCTACAAATATATGGTGTATGTTATGTGTGATAGACAGTCGGTCAGACGAATAGTCAGACTGATTTTCGGTTAGTCATTTAGGTAGAAATCAGAAATATTTTATTACGAAACAAAAGGGTATAAATATTTCTTTTTGTTGCTGTTAAATGAAAATAAAAGACATAATCTCATACGAAGGGCGAATTGTAGTTATTCATTCTTTCCTCTCAATTAGACCACACCTCAGGGAATGGCCCGTGAGCAATGAACTGTGCTGGTACTTGGAAAACATTTAATGAAGGGATGATAGAGGGAGTGTTTGTGGACATTTCAGCTTGAACTTTGCCACGCTTAAAGTAACAGGAAAGAAATCTGCAGGGAGCTCGTTCCACATACAAACAGTTCGACTAAAGAATCAATTTTTACTTTCATATCGACCACACATGGATGTGCTCTCAGTGAAGAACGCGTTTTTCGCAAATAAGAATGAGTCTTGATAGCAGTTTCCCTGATTTCATCGGAACACATTCCATTATAGTAACGATAAAACTGTAAAACACACACCACGTTGCGTCGACGCTCCACAGTGTTAATAAGTGCTGGCTATGCACTACTGTCTCTTCGCCATCTCCTGTACACTGTCGAGTAGCTTTAAAATAGACTTTGAAGCAACAGCCCCTACCTGACGGTTGTATTCCGTTCTAGGACGGGTGTAGGTGGCATAAATAGTAAGGAAATCAGAAGGGATGAAGTACATGAAAAAGGTGCTCTGTCCATCGCACATCACAATGAGTTTTTATGCTAAGAACATCACGAGAATTTGATTTCTCAATAGTTTTATTACATATAATTACATGTGAAGCATCATAATTCGTCATACTTTGGGAAATTTTTAGATTAAAGAAATTGCTCGAAGTATTAGAATCTATTTTTTTGTACAAAACTTAAATATTCAAAAAAGTAACTTATTTATTATCTGTATTTAATGCAGTAACATATGTTTTTACGAGTTCTGTTCAATAGAAAAGGTGAATTTTAATTTTAATCAAAAAATATTTATTTATTCATCTGTTTCTATATTGTCCCCTTCAAAGTATATCCCCTTAAATATAATACACTGTTTTTTCCAGTCCTAGAAGCAGTACTGATATTCACTTTTCGGTATAGCCTTGAGCTCTCTCAGCGATTCGGTTTTTATCTCCTCAATCCGGACGTTTCCTTTTAAGCAAATCTGCATTCTTCGTTAACATCATTCAACATTTTCTGAACTATTACCACGCGACAGATTTTTTTTCAAAATTCAGCAATTTTGGAACGATATTCGCTGCCAAACGCTTCATGCCCATAATTTGCGAAAAAAATTTATGTCATGAGTCAACCGATATACCGACATCCTCTATCTGCAACTTCTTCTAATAGAGATTCGACCATTCTCCATAACAATTTTTCTCAGTTTCTTAAGATTTTCAGCTGTTTTTGATGTGATAGAGCTTCCAGGACAAGCGTCGTAATTCACATCTTCTCGACTTTCTTTGAAAAGCTTGTACCACTTGTAAAATTTTTTCTGACTCAGAGTACAATCACCATATGCCAATCTTAACATTTCAAGTTCCTTTGAGCACTTAATTCCATTTTTTACACAAAATGTGGTGGAAATTATTTGATCCATTTTTCCCACAGCAGAAAATCGCCGAACAAGCAACACACGTCTAACTGTAGTGTCTCTTACAAACAACCTGAACTAAAAACATACGAACCAAACTAAGAATATATGGTTGAGGCAAGTGTGTCAACTTAATCGCTAATCGAATGTAAATATCACGAGAAATTTCAAAACACACCTTTTCTATTGAACAGACCTCGTAATATAGCGCCATTACAAACTTTATGAAATTCAGAAACGTGCTTTAAGTATTAAAAAATACCATTGCATAATATGTATGTATCTCGAGAAAAAGCGATCTTCTGGACAAAAATGCACCTGTTAATCAAAAGTACTTTTTGAGCAAAAGTGGCCTTTTGAACAAGAGTACCTTTTGAGCATAATTAGCCTTTTGAACAAAAGTACTTTCTGAACAAAAGTACTTTTTGAACAAAAGAACTTTTTAAACATAATTACCTTTTGAACAAAAATATCTTTTGAACAAAAGATCTCTTTGAACAAAATTACACTTTGAACAAAGTTACCTTTTCGACAAATGTACACTTCAAACAAAAGTACCTTATGCACAAAAATACCTTTTGATCCAAAGTACCTTTAAAATAAAAGTAGTTTTTGAACAAAAGTAGCTTTTGAGCAAAATTAGACTTTTGAATAAAAGTATCCTTTAAACAAAAGTACCTTTTTTACAAGAGTACCTCTTGGATAAAAGTACATTTTGAACAAAAGTACCTTTTGAACAAAAGTACCTTTTGAACAAAAGTACCTTTTGAACAAAAGTACATATTGAACAAAAGTATCTTTGAACAAAAGTACCTTTTGAATAAAAGTACTTTTTGAACAAAAGTACATTTTGAACAAAAGTACCTTTTGAACAAAAGTACCTTTTGAACAAAAGTAGCTTTTGAACAAAAGTACCTTTTAAACAAAAGTACCTTTTGAACAAAAGTACCTTTTGAACAAAAGTATCTTTTGAGCAACACTACATATTGAACAAAAGTATATTTGAACAAAAGTACCTTTTGAACAAAAGTACATTTTGAACAAAAGTACCTTTTGAATAAAAGTACCTTTTGAACAAAAGTACCTCTTGAACAAAAGTACATTTTGAACAAAAGTACATTTTGAATAAAAGTACCTTTTGAACAAAAGTACATTTTGAACAAATGTACCTTTTGAACAAAAGTACTTTTGAACAAATGTACCTTTTGAACAAAAGTACTTTTGAACAAAAGTACATTTTGAACAAAAGTACATTTTGAACAAAAGTACCTTTTGAACAAAAGTACCTTTTGAACAAAAGTACCTTTTGAACAAAAGTACCTTTTGAACAAAAGTACCTTTTGAATAAAAGTACCTTTTGAACAAAAGTACCTTTTGAACAAAAGTACCTTTTGAACAAAAGTACCTTTTGAACAAAAGTACCTTTTGAACAAAACTACATATTGAACAAAAGTATCTTTGAACAAAAGTACCTTTTGAACAAAAGTTCCTTTTGAACAAAAGTACATTTTGAACAAAAGTACCTTTTGAACAAAAGTACCTTTTGAACAAAAGTACCTTTTGAACAAAAGTGCCTTTGAACAAAAGTACCTTTTGAACTAAAGTACTTTTGTACAAGAGTACCTCTTGGGTAAAAGTACATTTTGAACAAAAATACCTTTTGAGCAAACGTAGTTTTTTTAACAAATGTAAATTTTGAACTAAAGTACCTTTTGAACAGAAGTACCTTTTTAACAAAAGTACCTTTTGAACAAAAGTACATTTTAAACAAAAGCACCCTTTATGAAAAAATTTAAAGAGTTGTTTAAAAATGTTCGATTAAATCTTTGAAACTATAAATTTCTTTAAAGACAAATAACAGAATAAAATCGGTATTAAGGAAACGAAACTATGGAGCCGCCCCCACATGATGACCGCACTTGCCTGTTAACTTTAATGCAAATACAAGCACTTGCGATTCTGTGTGCTCTCAAATCAAGCATAAAATTGCAAAAAATCAATTTTATGATTTTACAAAACCACAACATTCTTGTTTGCCCACGCCATTGCGCACGCACTTAAACGTCTGAACAATTTAATAGAATGCATTTGCATTTGAAAAAAAGTATATTTTTTACACATAATTAAAATTAAAATTAGAATGAGTTTCAACTTACCGATCGCCCTGCTGTCGCTGTTATACGGGCACTTTGTGATCTGGTGGCAGGTCGACGCCTCCTGTAGTTCGGTGTACCCTGCGAATCTGGCGTATTGTTGCCCGAGGGCATATTGTATATGACGGTTTCTATACTTCCGCCGGTAGCACATATGGAAGCACTTCTAGTTTTCTTTTGTATTCCAAAAGGTGATGATATATCGTCAGCCATGCTTACGTTTTAATTAACAGCGAAAAATTGTTGTAGAACTTGTGCTTTGAGTTGTATGGCTCTTGAATAAATTTTAAATATTTAATTTTTTCTTCTTAGATATTGTACAACATGGAGATACGTTTTTACATTTGCCTCTTCAATGTTTAAATAGATTTATTTCTAATATGCCAAAATCGTAAAGATCCAACTGCAATGGAAGGTGAAAATATATATAAACATTATTACGAATATAATAAAGAAAATAAATTCTTTTGATCATAAAATTTTCTAAATGATTTTCAAAGCATCTCTGCGGATGCATGAAAGTGAAAATTTCGTGTATTTTCTTTTTTAGTTTTTATGTTATTTTTGTGAATTTTCATGTTGTTTGTTTTAAAAATAAAACACGAACATGTTCGAAAATAGAATTAAAAATTTAAACAAAAAAGTGGGTCATTTATAGTCACACACAAGACTTGATCGGTTGAAATAAATATTCACGTTGTTTTATATATATAATTTGAAATTGTTATCTTGCTTTCAGTTGAAGATCTTAAATTAAAATGTATTTTAAATTTAATTCTACAAGGTGGTGCAAAAGAAATGTCTTAACTTTAATTGGCTGTCATTGTAGCATATCGCACCAAATGTCACTGTGCTTCGATATATAGAGAATAATCTGTCAATAAGCCATAGAGCGATACACACTTCAGGAACTTGGAATTATTGTTAGTGTTTATTTGAAAAATTTTCAGTCTTTTTTAACGCAGCGTGAATTTCGTTGTCATTTTGAGTGTCGTCGTTTTCCATCTGCTCGAACAATTAAGCGTTTGGCTGGGGCACAAAAGAAACCACATGAAATGCTTGAAGATTTATTGTATCTCCATCAAAGTTACTGTTTGGTAATTGGCCCTTATTTTATTTTGAAGATGTCGATGGCATCACCGTAACCATAAGTGTTGACCGCTAGATGCTACATGATGCTTTCTTTGCTCCGCAAGTTGCTGCTCGGACAACAGTGGAGATTTTGAGACGCCAATTTCAAGGTCAAGCTATCTCCCGACATTTGAACTGGCGGTCCAGATCGCCAGATCTTACATAACCAGACATCTTCCTTTGGGACGTTTTAAAAATAACATTGAAAAAGAAATCTGCAGTTTGTAGCCAGATGTTTTGCGAGCAACAATTAAAAATGCCGCAATACGAGCACAATGATGGATCCACTCGAGAGATGGCCATCAGAGCGATATAATTTATTCCAGTTAATTTTAAATTTTTTGTGAAAACAGAATTCTTTTTTCATTTATAATAAAATGGCAGCCAGTTTAAATTATGATATAACTTTTAAGCCATCTTGTGTATGTATGAGGAAAAGCTATGGCCCTCTTGTGCAAATGTTCGTTTTTACAGAGTTGGATAATGCGTGTTTTTTTTATCTATTCAAATTGGTATAGTTATAAACATTTCTATTTCTAAAGCACATATAAAACATATATATAACGACAACATACGAGTTGTAATAATTTTGAATCAATAATTTAGAGGATTGGAAAATATTTGTAAATAATTTGAGTACGTATAAGTTAAGCGAAAAATACATGTTCTATCCAGAAAATGGCGAAAAATTGCAAAACAATGTTAAAGTTGGAAATACGAATATGTAGACTTTAAAGTATATAAAAATCTAAAGTTTTTAAGTATATCTAGAGCTCGGAAGAGAATTGAAAAAATTGGTAACAATCAGTGAACTTAAAATTAAATGTTGCTTAAATAAAAAAAAAAATAATAATAACCAAAAATACAATATGTAACTCTCAAAAAAGCTTTTGAATTTTAACCCCCGGAAGACCAACTATTTCTAACTAAAATTCCAAATTTATATTTTAAAGTTGCTTGAAGGCATCGCTTACACTCTCCCCAAAAATTTCTAACTCCTGCAATATAAACATTGAACACAGCTAAAAAAAATCAAATGGTGTGATTTATTTCACAATTTCTTTATTTAGTGCGATATTATGAAGCATTCAGGTTTATTTCCGTGTTGAAAAGTAAGAAAAAAATCAGCATGCACTCAGCATCGCAAATGAAAAAGTCATGTTCACTTAACTTCAGAAAATAGCGAAATGAACAGTAACAGGAAATATTTAGTAGACTGGTTTCTCTAGCTGTAGTAAACGTATTGAGTTGAATATTAACTAGGGATGCCAAACGTGATTGGTTTTTAAAAATTTCGGGATTCTGGTTCCAAAAATGTCCAATACCGGTATTCCGGGATCTTGGATTTCTCATGTACCACGGGATTTTTCGAAACTTTAATGTAATAATAAATACTTTATGAAAATAGAAATAATATCTAGTTCATTAACTGGTAAAATATTATTTTAAGAGTATCAAAGAATAATAAAAAATCACTGAATTCTCGTCAATTTATTTTAAACATTCATTTAAATGATTAGAAGTCATTGCTAATCATTTAAATGAATTTTGAAAAAACTTACAAAAATTCAGTAATTTTGCTGATTTCACCTGGCAGTTACATTTTTAAACCAAATTCTTTAATACTCTTAATATAATAAATTATCAGTTAATAAACTAGATTTTATTTTACTTCCATAAATTACTTATTCCCGAGGTATAACACTCTAAAAACATGATTTTTCTCCTAAATTCGAACCAGTTTACAAAATTATGGACTGGCTCTACAGTAATATCCTGCACAGTGTGGTCGAGTCCTCTTAATGTGCATTTGTCCTCGTTTAATTTTGAATGAATTTGTTTTCTGTGTCACATTCTAATCATCTTCTCTTTTAGTGTTTTAGCTGCTGTCGTTGTTGTTGTTGTTGTTAGTTTTCTAATACATCACAAAATAATTGTTACAGTGCTCGGAACTATACATACATCTACACTCTTATATTCTGCTCCTCGTACATATGAAATCGTGACCAAGTGTTACTTGGAATTTCATTTCTTCCGGTCTGTTGCCTTTTTGGCTTGTTTATCTTTGGAAAAAGATTGTCGTTTCTTTTTTGTTTTCTTTGTTTTATTTAATCTTCAATTTGCATAGAATGTAGAAAATGGAAATAATTAAAAAAAAACACAAGTTGGAGTGATGAAGAGACTTAAACCATTGATACAACAGTCAATATTGGTGGTAAGTAGAGTGCAAAGTGGTGTAAAATGAAAAAGGATATAACAATTATGGAACCTCTTGTAATCCAAAATAGAAATTGTGATTCATGTAGACTTGTAAATTCTTAGGATAAATATAATGAAATAGCACAAGTACTACTGCTTTGTTTTTTTTAACTAAAAAAGTTAAATAATTTTCTTTAAATTTTTACCATATTAATAAAATTTTTTCGAATTTCGTTTCCTACATATGTGTTTGAAGCGCTTGATCCAATTTCGGAAAGTTTTCTGTATTGTTTTTTAATGGACATTGGCCATTCCTCTGATTTAATTTATATTAACTGCCTGAAGTCAGAAGAATTTATATAAAATTTTAGCGATTTTTAATTGATTTAAATACAATAAACTTTTCCGATAGAAATCGCTTTTGCACTCGAACAGTGGCGTTCTATTTTAATGTTGATTAGTTTTATTTATTGGAAAATATATGCTCCGGTTATAATGAACTTCATCTATAACGAACTGAATTAACAGTCCCAGCCAGTCATAAGTAACCGGAATAATATTTTAAATAATTAAAATTAAGCAACATTTAATAAATTGAATTAATTATCTGTATATAATTGTCTTCCAATAGAGAGTTCCGAATTTTTAACAGTTGATAGCGGCCACATTGTTAAAGCTACATCTTCCGAATCTGTCTCTCTGCTTTGCTAAATCAACATGAACGGATGTAAAAGGTAAAATTGTTTTATCCAAATGGGTGTTATGTTCGGGGAACCTTTCGCGCACTTCGCTTATTTTACGGTCGCCATAAACGTCTTACAGAGAGAACTATTAGCATTGTAGTGGGTTCACTTGTTCAGTAATCGATGTACCAACACCCGTATGATGACGAAACGCAATATTTAAAACATCGCCCCTGTCTGTAAGAGTGTTGAATAGAATCTGAGTTGGTCGATTTTGTGTCGTCACAAAAACTCGGCCCTCGCAGACCATAACTTGACGATTTGCATGTCGTGACTTGGGCCTACCAAGTCAAAATTCAACTAACGCAGAATTTATAGCTTAACAAACGGCTCTAGAAAACGACTTTTGTTCGGTGAATGGGCCCTGCAGCAGTTGGAAACTGAGACCCATTTCTGGATAAATGGACATGTCAACAAACAAAATTTTTTCAATTTAGGACGATACAAATCCACATGAGATCTAAGAGCGTTCAATGCTTCCCCTCACAAACTCACTGTTTGGTGTAGATTTTCAGCTGGCGGCGTCATTGGTCGATATTTCTTTGAGAACATCGTTCTCCAGCCCATCAAAGTCAACGGTGAGCGGTATAGGTGGATGATTATTAATTTATTTTAACCTGAATTGGATGATATAGATACCGACGACATGTGGTTTCAATAAGTCGGCGCTACGTGCGACACAGCTCATTCCACATTGGATCTTCTGCACGAGTGTTTTTGGGGCATGATCAACTCACGTGAAGACGGTGTTAACTGGCTACCAAGATCGTGCGATTTGACCCCGTTAGACTTTTTCTTGTGGCAATTTCCTAAGTCGCAGGCGAATAAGTCACAAAACAAAACGGTCATTAAAGCCAATATGATCCATGCCATCGGTCAAACTCAGCCTGGTTTCATGGAGCGCCATGGAAAATTGTACAATTTGGATGAACGGCGAACAATTCTACGATGTTATATACCATCAGATGATGTTGACATCGGTAGGCCTTTCGAAGGAACAAAAATGTCAATGATATCACAATAATTCAATAGTATGTAAATTATAGGTAGGAATCCTTCAATGAAACGTTAAAACTGTTCGAGATGGAGAAGTTAGGTGTACGTTATAACTGACCTTGACTGTAACTGTTTCTAGATCTTTGCTTTTTCTTGCAGTTACGAGTTTTCATTTCTTTTTTGTTCTGGACTTAAGTGTCTGTAAGTCTAAAACTTAAATTTCCTTGGGCAGCAAGACTTAGTTTTGTCATTATAATGCAGGATTGTTCATTGTACATTTAATTCGCCAACATAAATTAAAATAAAGTAACTTGTATAATTTTGAAATGTTTAAAATTGCATACAAATGATTCAACAATTTTAATAATTAAAAATTTAACAGATTTAATAACTTTAACGTGTATAATTACACGTTTAATTAAATAATCAAAATAATTAAAGATAAACTTTTTAAAATTTGTTGCGTTGCTGTTCAGTTGCCATTCTGACGCGAAACATTGTTATTTAGGAATTTTAATATTTTTTCGTCTTTAAGATCTAGTAGATCTACTCTTCTGAAAGAGATATTCTGGCTTTTGCTTGTGTATAATTTTGTGTAGCAAAATTAATGCTCTTATCTCATAATCTTATGACATAAAACAAGACACGATCACATCTTTTGAGATTATAAATATATCTATTATATTATATTATGGCATACAACTACAAGTTTCTTTTTACTAACACTACTGCAACTAGTAAACAACTCGCAACCGTAAGCAGGACACGTACACTTTAGCCAGTAACATTCTTGCTCTCAATGGAGTGATATTTTCAACAGTCTATAATATCCTTAATTCAGCAACCATTGCATTGATATGACTTGACCAAGTGAGATTATTGTTAAATACAATTCCAGGATTTTTTGCAGTATTTAATATAATTTTTTGTGCTTAATTCCAATGTCATCTTCTATAAGTGGATGTATAGTTTTTGCCAGACATTTGGATTTATTAGGACTTCAATGAAATCGATTTGTAAACAACCATATACATATGGTTGTACATATCGAGTCTTTGCTGCAATAACGCAATAATTCAAAAAAGGTTGTTTTGCAGAAATTGAGTTTAAAGTCTTGAATTTACACACAATTTAATGGTAAAAGAAAATTTGGTTCTTTTCTCAAGAGCTGAGTGTACAAAATATTTTTATGATACTTATATAAAAAATTACAAGGCGAATAATTTCGTAATATAACCTTAAAAAATTCAAATTTTGAGTTACTACGGTATTGCACTAAAGGCAAGATATATGTTATATAAATCATGTTTAGTTTTGTTATGTTCTCCATAACTGATTGAGCTTGACTGCTGAGCCAAGTTGTACATCATCTGCTGCATACATTGCAGGGCGATAAATGAGATGATAAATCGTTAGGGGTAAATTGATAAAAGCAGTGCTCACAGGACACATTAGACATACCTTTCGTTAATTTTATTGGATTAGACACTCTGTTCTTAACATATACCGATTGCGTACGATCTCGTAAGATACGACAATATAAGTTGTGCTACAGTACAAGAATAATATATGTTCTATTTTTTTTTGACCGTTTTTGTTTAATTAATAAACTTTATTTTATTTTCTTATTAAGCTTAAGGTCTTAAATTTTTATTTTAAATTATTATCGATATTTCGGTACTAATCGAGTACCATCTTCAGGATATTTATTATTTGTTTGTTTTATATAAATATCCTGAAGATGGTACTGGATGAGTACCGAAATATCGATAATAATTTAAAATAAAAATTTAAGACCTTAAGCTTAATAAAAAAATAAAATAACGTTTATTAATTGTACAAGAATAATTAAATACTTAATATTGAAATTTTTTATTTGCGGATATTCTCCCCAACTAATTGTTTAAACAATTATTGTTTTTGCAAAATGCATTGTTTGTTGCCGACATTTCGTTGGTCGCTAAACCAAATCGTCAGTGAACTCTAAGCAGTTTGAAAACATTCAGCCTCGGATGTTTATGTCATACGTATCAAATACAATATGAGAATTAAGGATTATATATGATTCATAACAAAATACATAATCATAGTAGGCTTAGAATGTTTTTACACAAACAACACAACAAACAATTATACTCAACGCCTGTCTATTTTATTTTTCTTGCAACATGTATACAATGAAATGTCCGTTGCCCGTTAATGATTGTATTCATTCAGACAATATGATTGTCGCGTCGACGTCACATCAAGTCGACAGTAAAAAAAGACAGCAGTTCTGAATTCCTTGTAGGCAACAATTAACTAATATTGATGGCCAATTGTAATTTTATAAGCCATAGTAGTAGTAATATCCTAACAATAATATTTAATAGTTTTCGATAACGATCCCACAATTGCCAATATATTGATGTCGACTTGGTGTGACGTCGACGTCGACAATCATAATAAGGGCGATTATTATAGAAATTTATTATTTGGAATATTCTCTCCAACTAATTGTTAAATTATAGTTTCTTTTTAAGAAAAATTAAAGTTATATCTAAGTTTGCTGTGCAACATTTCATGGTTAACTATATCAAATTCCTTCGAATGATCGAGAAGGAATAAAAAATTAACTTTTCTATCATCCATACTATGCCTTATATTCGCCGAAACATCCACTAAAGCATTTACTTATTTATATATAATATATAGTTAGTGCTTACTAACTCATCAGTAGACTTCAGCAGTCATGTTTATAAGACATTCAACCTAAAATGCTAACAATACGATCCTTGCCTTGTCGTTTGACTTCATGTAAGGAACAAATAAAAAATGAAACATTCAAACATATGGATATATGGATATACATATCACTTCTCTAATGTAATGTAGGTGGTGTGGTGTAGCGGTTAAGGTGCTTCCCTACAAAACCAAGTATCCAAGGTTCGATCCCCGGCAGAGGACAAAAATTCCAACCAAGAAAATCCATCCAAGAACCCTCTGACTACCCGTCTTCTTGGAAAGAGGCTAACATGATAACAAAGGTCAAGCACCGCAACAACTCCTAAAATATGAAGATGCTTTGTGGAAGCCAAATGCTCCCCAAGAGGGGTGTAATGGAGGAATAAAATGCATCGTATATGTTTCGCAAAAAGCAATGAGCTTGGTTTGGTAAAATGTTATTAGAGTTTTTAAAGTGTCAACTTCCACATCAAAACCTTTTGGTTTAACTTCAGTTTAATTGCGGATATGATATCTAATTTTAAATATAGAATATCGGGGCTTTGATTTTAAGGCCACATCGACACTTTTTCGTATAGCATTTTTTAGCTTCAGATATGATTCTATTTTTTCCCCCTACATACAAAGAGGATATTAAAAGTACTTTTTCATCAGTAATACCAAAAATATTAATTTTTGAGATACGCCATTGTTGCATTAAAGGAGCACTTTGTCTACCGTTTGGTCAGGAAAATCTCTTGATGATTTTCGCCAAATCATACCGCTGAATTGGTCTGCAGAAAATATCTTAATATGACACACTCACATAAAAAATAGAAAGTATAATTGAACATTCGTTTGGCCCACTGTGCAAGGCAGATAGCAATACGCCCATATGTTACAAAAAAAGGGTTGTGGTATAAATTTATGGTTTATATGTCCTTAGAATACATGCCGATATGTTAATATATTTCTACATATACACATCTACATATTTGTGTGTGGGTGTGTGTATTTGTGTGTCAGTTTTCTTTCTTCTTTTAGTACTTGTGGCATAGATTTCCATCTTAATAAATGCTTCATTTCCCATCAAAATACACATTTTCTTGCCACAGCGGTTAATTTAACGACAGGACCATAAACAGTATTTTTAAAGAAAAACACATGTATCTATGGTACTATATAGGAATAGTTTATTGTTTATTTATTCTATTATTATGATTTAAATTTGCACAACTTATGTAAATTTTATATTACGATTTCATGATGATTTTTCATATTTAAATTTTAATAGAATGAATGTGTAAATATTTGGCACATTCGTTTTAAAAGGCTGGCGTTTATTTAAAAGACAATAAATTGTGAAATTTAAAAGTGAATTAAAACTGTTTACAAAAAGAATTCTAGCGCAGGCAAAATTATTGTTATAATAATGGAAAATTTAGTCATTTAGATGGATTTGGGAAATAAATTAACTGCCTGTTGACGTAAAATTCGTCGACTCGCTCCTTTGAATAGTCTCTATAATTTAACCGTGAACTGCATCGTCCTCTTTTTAAATCAGAAAATTCTGCTCAGCGATGAAGTTCATTTTTGGTTGAATGGATACGTGAACAAGCAAAATTGCCGTATTTGGTATGAAGAGCAGCCAGAAACTTTGCATTCCGAAAAATGCACTGCTTGGTGTGGATTATGGGCCGCTGGCATCATTGAACCGTATTTTTCAACGACGACGAATGCAAGAACGTTATTGTGCATAGCGAGCGTCACCGTGCGATGATTACAATTTTTTTTTTGTCCAAAATAGAAGAGCTGGACTTGACTGAAATGTGGTTTCAACAAGACGGTGCCTTATGCCACACAGCACGCGAAACAGTGGCCCAATTGAGAGGCGAATTCAGTGAACAGTTTATTTAACGTTTGGGGCCGGTCAATTGGCTGGCTAGATTGTGCGATTTAACACATTTAGGCTATTTTTTGTGCGGCTATGTTAAGGCTCATGCCCGCAACTGGAAGCCAATATTGAAGAATTTATTTGGGAAATATCGTCCGATATTTTGTACAGAATATGTCAAAAGTTGGACTCCGCGTATGAACCATTTGAGGCGTAGCCGTGGTCAACATTTACGTAAAATCATCTTTAAACATTGAATTATATAGATCGTTCTTTCGACTCAAATAAAGATTCCATACATATCTCTAAATTTTATGGGTTTTTTAAATCAAACCCGAAAGCTCTTAAAAAATCAGCCTTTACAATAGTTGTCGAATGAATGAAATTTGCACAAACTGCCTGTTTAAATAAATCATGTTTTTTACTGGCCATCAACAAGCCTGAGAATTGTCCATTCTACCACATTTCTTTTTCTAATATAGTGATTTAATTTAGTGTTCATGCTTCAAATGGGATTTCTTTTTTTCTACCGCTTTCCCCTGCAACAACAACAACAGTAATTAAATTCTATTTCAATATTCCTTCATTCAACGAACTCTTCAAATTGATTAAATATTAAATTTACTTAATAAAATTTTCTACCATATTTTGACATGACATTTCCTACAGAAACTTGTACTCGTACATGAAGTACCCACCGTTCCATAATAAAATTTATTAAAATCATGTCTCAAAGATTTCCTGCTTTCTATGACGTCCAGTTCTACTTGTTTTTTCTGCTCTAAACGGCGAAAGAAAAAGAGGGGGAGAGAGATAGGGATGGAGAAAATTTTCTAGTTTAAATTCAATTAGTGTCATTTAACACAACAAACGGGCAGTATGGAAAACTAAAACAATAAAAGTATAAAAACTCAAAGTCTGCAGTGTTGAAGACAGGCTGCAGAGACCACTAGCGATATCCGTTTAAGACAAGCAAATACTGCTACAACATTTGAAGCAATGAAATGTGTGGAAAAAACGGGTGTGTTCGAGCAATTAAGGAACTCACCACTAAATGAATTTTTAAACTAAAAACAAGCGAGTGTAATAAACAAGAAACTTTGATTAAGAGCAGGATATATACCAAATAACAATGGAAATCAATGCTATAGTTTTTATACAACATTAGTGGTTCTTAAAAGTTTCTAAAAGTTTCTTATGTCGTGTGTTGCAATAATAAATACGTGTATGTGTGTAACATCCATTAGAATGTAAAGGAAGGATGCCGAAAAGTATAAGTTCTAAATTCACAAGTTATTGTATGAGTTGTAAGTCGCCAAATGCTACAATAGTTGCACATTGGTTACAACACAACTTTTTCTTCTATATTCATCACATATTGTATAAAGGCACGGATCAATAAGAATCCATTTTTTCATTATAAAATTTCATAGTTTTAGTAAAGGTTAATACTAATCCTACCTGTTTCAAGCGATGGAAGCTGAAGCTAACTACAATAACAACACAAAAAAAAAATAATTTTCCATCCCTGTTTAATATTTTCCTTGAAGTAAATTTTACTTTTTCCTTTCCAAAAGTTTGAAGTTTAGCACAGTAAACTTACAACATAGTTGTATATTCTACAATTTACTAACTGAGTAAATATTTTTAAATTAATAAAATTTTGTAATTTTCAAGTAAATTTTCTATTAATATCAGACACTAAATACAAAATAAAAATAAAGACCAAGAAAAATATAATTACCGATAGTGAATTTCAGTCTCGTAGCCATCAGATTACTTGATTTTTTTAATGAATTGAAACTCGGCATTAAAAACTAATGTCTTCGTAAAAAGAGCACTCAGATATTGGAATAAAAATAATGCTGATCTAGCGGTCTTAGAAAACAATATGTTGTTTCGTTCTAATTGTGGTTGAAGTTAAAATTAAAGATTTTTGTATCGCTTGAAAATTATTAATTATAAACAAAATTCTTTCCGAATGACGATCAAAAGGCCATTTGAAATAAACTATTAGAAAAAGTGTACTGTGCTTAATTTTCTGGTAGTTTCAACCTCAGTATGTTTGAACTCTAATCAAATCTAGGCTAACAATAAATACGAGGTCTGTTCAATAGAAAAGGTGAATTTTTATTTATCTCAAAAAATATTTATTTATTCATCAATTTCTCCCTTGGGCCCTTCAAAGAATTTCCCCTTAGATGTAATACACTTGTTTGTGCCAGCGTTTTTTTTCAATCCTCGAAGCAGTTCTGATATTCTCTTTTTGGTATAACTTCAGCGATTCTCTTAGTCGTCGCAAAACGCCGTCCCGCCGCTTCAATTTTGGGTACAAGAAAAAGTCGCTGGGGCCCAAATCTGGTGAGGCATGATTACAGTATACTTTTTGGCCAAAATGATGCAAAAGACATGAATTGTTTTTCTACAATTCCAGACGTTTTTTTCGTATTGTTTTTCGCAAGCGGCGCATAACTTTAAGATAATACTCCTTATTGACTGTACGACCATGTGGCAAGAACTCATGATACACTACGCCACGGTAATCGACGAATATAGTGAGCAAAACCTTGACATTTGATAGAACTTGTTGTGCTTTTTTTAGTCTTTGCTCTTCCATTGGGACCATTGGACTTTGGTTACGATGTCATAACCATAGCCAAATCCGGGATGAATGCCATGCGATTGTTAAAAATTCAGAAATTTTGGAACGAGCTTCGCTGCCACACGCTTCATTCCCAAAATTTTTGCGAAAAAATTGTATGGCATGAGCCAACCGATATACCGACAACGTCTGCAACTTCTCTAATAGTGATTCGACGATTGTCCATAACAATTTTCCTCACTTTCTTAACATTTTCAGCAGTTGTTGATGTGATGGAGTTTCGAGAATGAACGTCGTCTTTGAAAATCTTGTACCACTTGTAAAAATTTTTCGGACTCCGAGTACAATCACCATATGCCACTCTCAGCAAGTGCTTTTAAGCACTTAATACAATTGTTATGCCTTTCACAAACAAACTTAAGTAACAACATGTGTGTGTAACAGTGTGCCAACATAAAAAAGCGCTAATCAAATGCATGTAGTCCGAGAAATTTCAAAATTCACCTTTTCAACTGAACAGACCTCGTATATCCGTTAGCGAGGATGTAAGAATTAAAGAGTTCAAAATCAAAATGTGTTTCAAACTAATTAAGGTTTTAATGAATGAAATTGAGAATATTGATATTTAGACCATAACCGACAAAAAAGTTGCAGTCAAGTACTTCATTGGTGTGCACTATATCAGACCTTGTTCAGGAACGCTGGGCAGTCTTAAATTGGATGACTGCCATTTAAACATAGCCCTTATATGGGTACATAGACCATTGACGACAATGCAGTTGTGGGTGATCTTGCGTAAGATGAGAACACTGGCACTCCTCTGTCCTGCTACTGGAAATGTATTGACGATGCCCTACTACAACTGGTTCAGAACCGTTGGAATGTGCGGTCGAAAATTGTGGGACCTCGAGGCAAAGGTCACGAACCAGCAACATTTAACACTATAACCACTTATATATCGGGGGCATTATACACAATCAAAAATATTATTTATTTTAATTAGAGGAGAAAATATGGTATATCTTAGTTTAGGGCCCAGATATTCCCTGGAAGTTGTAAAACTTTAAGTGAAGTTGTTAGTAACTTTCTTAAGAAGGAGAGGTAAAATTTTAAGAAAATTTTAGAATTTTTTTTTCTTAGTTCTAGAAAAGTTTTTTTTTAAAGTGGATTACCGTTTACAACTTTTAAGTGTAAAGTTAAGCAAACAAATCATTTCCTAAACTAAATTCCATGTACTAAAGTAAAAATTTCTTATTTTTATGACATGAATTCCTCAAGTTTAATGAAGATCTTTGAAATTTTACAAAATATGCTCTATTAATTTTTCGTTAAACGTATTATTAATTCCATTTTTTTAATTAGATTTAAGTATAATTGTTCCTAGTTTTAGGAAAATTCTTAATTAAATTATAAAAATTTTCGAACTAATTTTTAGGAGTTTTTTTTTTCACTTGAGTTCATTTGTAATTTTTGTATGTATTTTTTTTCAGTGTAGTGGTTTATTAAAACATTAATAGAAAGAAAACTGGAACTTGTACAAGAAATAATTGAAACAGAAATAAAGAAAAAAGCTAAAAGCTAAAAAGCATACAACATTTGAATCATAAAATCTGTGTAAATAAAGTAAATTAAGTTATAAAATGAAGGAAGGACTTTACTGTTTGCTCTTTGTTTCCTTCTTTTCATATCACTTAACATTAAAATAATAATAATAATAAATAAAAGAAAAAAATTGGCATTAAATGCTTAAATAATTTTCTTTTTGGATTTCTGGCTTTTAAGCTTCTTTTTTGATTTGGTGGAAGTCCTTAGGAGAAGTCCTTTGAATATGTTCAAGATATTAAATCGTTAAGATGAAGAGCATTTGCCATGGTTTACTTAAAGACATTAAAACTAAATTAAAGACAAATTGGATTGTTTCCATTGATTGGCGTTTAATGCCATGTGAGTGTTGGGCTTAAAAATATCGATGTAGATCCATAAGGATTAAACAAATAATTTACCTGTTTGTGCCATTATTTGTCTTCTGCTTTTTAGTAAAAGGATTACAGGATTTGTCGGATTTTGCATGAAATAAATATGCAAATGGAACAGTAGAGATCATCAATAAATAATGACATTTTCATTGTTTCTGAAGCATCAGTTGGTTGATATTCTCCAGTCAAGTTAACAATATCTGGATTACAAATTTTAATTACTGGTTCTAATCTGTATAATTCTAGTTAAGACTTTCAAAAATTTTTGTTTGTTGGTTAAAAATCTTATCAAAATTTACATTTTTTCTTACTTCTTTTATATTTAAAAAATTAATAATATGAAAAAAAAATTGTTACGCTGAATTTGTCAAATTCAGGACTTGATCTTGAGCCAGATTAAAAAAGTATCCAACTTAAGCTTTACAGTTCGAAAAATTAGATAAAAATTAAATTACAATAAATAGTAGCAACCATCTTAAATGTGGTAATAAAAAACAAACACATGAATGATGATGATGTTGGTGTAGCGACCATCTGAAACAGTACTGCTCCGTTCTGCTAGTGTAATTAACTTCTCCTCACAAATTTATTGAAAACCTATTAAACTTAATTATCAATTTCAGGACCCGAACTCGAGCCGGTTTAATGAAATTTTCAAAATATTCTTTTTTATTGAAATTACATCTTGTTTATATTTTATATTTATTCGATTTTAAAATTTAAATGGTGCTTTGCAATCAGTTAAGGCGTGCCGCCTCAGCCTCCTCCTCGGCGTCCCGTTCCCGTGGTATTTAAAAAATCTCGCATTAAAAAATATTTGAACAACCCATTGGTTAAAATTATATTTTGAAAACATGCGACAATAGACATAAAGAAGATTCAATACAACTTTAAACTCACTAAACCGCAGCATCTAACACTTTAAGGCCCACACTCGACTAATAAGGAGCGAAATTCTCGTTCTTATGCGAACAGGACACACGTGAAGACAACCATCCATTAAGTTAAAAAAAGCATACGATCTGGTCCTGTGACCAGTACTGCGACTCCTTAAGCTGTAAGTTCATACCACCCATTCTTTGCATATGCTTTATATGCGTTTGTGTGCTTGCTATGCCCTTCTAAATTCAACTTATATGCAATGCGTTTTATGCGTCAAGTTCTTTATTTTTATCAGCTGTTGTGTGAATATTTTTGTTAAAAAGAAACAATTTTAGAAAAAATTAAAATTCATCTAGTTTATAATATTTTGGGCCTACGAAAAAGCTGCAAAAGACCAGCTAAAGGGAATTGATTAATAAAGTAATAAATACAACAGAGGTGACAGACACTACAAATAGAATGTACATTTATTTAATGAAAGAACTATGTTAAAAATTGATTTTAATGTATTTTATTTTTGAAAATAGTTGTAAACTTTATTACGAAACTTTTTTAATGCAAAAAAAAAAGAGAAATTAAAATCCATATCACAAATTTTTTTAATCGATATCATTCAAAATAAAATATAATTTGTCATCCTTGACTATCAAAAACAGCTGAGCTTTTTCCATGATGCAGGAGATGCTTACAAAAGTAGTAAGTAAACCTGCTTTAAGCGTTTTATGTGTCTATACGTTCTGTAACTTCTCACATACAATTACTCTGATTTATATGATTCACATGCATAAAACGCAACAACGTATAGATCGGACAGTATGGTCTCCATTTGGCGTATATAATAAAACTATTCGTATATGAAATATTACAATATCAATCCTGTATCATCTACAACCTGGTACCAAATAGAAGTAATCAAAAGTTTTTCTGTAACATAAAAAAGTGAACTTTCGTTGATCAGTGAATTATAATTCATTTGTAATGAAATTGTTACATTCGAGTGCAAAATCTATTCGTACATATGTATGTACCTAAATGGATATATTGTATTAAAATTTTCTCAGTGTACAAAAAGGAATCTTACACTCTTTGGAGTATAAAAACATTCGCGAAAGTTCTACCTTTTTGGAAGTTGACAAACTGCTGAATTTCATTTTGCTCAAACTGGTTGGTTCGTGTGAACATAATTTTTTTGTTAAATTTCGTAATCCATATTAAATAAACGCCAATCATTTGTATAGATTGGCAGTGGGGTTTTTTTGCAAATGAGTTGTATATTTTAAACATAAAATCAATTGGGCCTTCTAACTTTAATACATAATACATAAGGTCTGGCCTTATACTTTTTGGAACAGTTTAGAGGGCATATGTACGGCATTCGATGCCGAACGAAATTTTTTAATTTATTTCAAAATCGATATCAAATGCGGTAATTTGCCTACTGATATAATTTTTTTCCTCTTCATTATTTTTTTTATATTTGGAAAAATATATAGTTTTTGTGGTAATAAAATTACCACATGGTTAATATATTTTTCTTTTTTCGTTAAAATCAACAAATCATTAAAATTCATTTCATTTCAACTTTATTGGGTTATTAAAACAAATGGAAAATTTTCAGTTGAATAAATTAAAAATTTACCAGAAACCAATTAAAAATTAATTTAAATAATCGGTTGGAGGTCTTTTCTTAAACCAACAAATAAACAAAATTTTATTTTTGATTTTATGGCGATAAAATTTAGCGCGATCTTTAAATTTAGTAATAGATAATATGCAGAGATGATGGAGAAATTTTTATTTTGTATATGAATTATAAACGGAAATACTCGTATGTTTATTCTAGCAGCAAAGAATAATTAATTTTGTTATTTATTCAATATTTCGCCAAAACTTTATCAGGTTTGATAAATATTTCTTTAAATTCGAGAGACCTTCTGCTAGAATAAACATATGAGAATTTTCATAAATAAAAATGATCGAAGGAAATTGAAATACATCAATGAATTGTAAATGGTTTGAGCTACAAATTGCTTTTTCTTAAAAATGATTTTGTTGAGTCAATAAAAATTAAATCTTGCAATAAAAGTACACAATTGTAAACGTTGCATTGTTGTGGAGATTAATTTGTTTGAATTTATTTCCAGCGGAAATGAATCAAGTTTTTGTCACAGAAATAAGCTTCAGATAAGATTTTTTTCTTTAAAAATATATTTTTTAAATTAATTCTATTAGTATTCTTGTTCTTCACAAAGAATGTGTTACAATTTAAGACATAACTTTTGCTGCCGCCTTTAATTTTTAACATCGTCCTGGGGAACATAACGAATTTGGTTTCTCTTGAACAAAGGGAAATTGAATGGGGTTTTCATATGATGCTAGAAAATCTATACTATATTGACGACATATGGTTAAATTATCCTACATCTTTGATAAAATGCCTAAACAACGGCAATATATTTCGAAGAACCAAACAATTTCGCTAGAAATCCAATATTAGACTATATAACGAAAGTCTAAGATTCCGGTCGGTATAATCTCGGCAAAACTCTTGTTGTGGCTATACTATAGACTGTACTTTCACCCTACACTCATTTTATTGATTTTTAATTTTTTTTGATAACAAACTTCAGATTTTTTTATTAATAAATATTTATAAATATTACATTTCTTAAACAGTTTCTTGAAAAATATTTAGAGTTTTTTGGCATCCTACAGAATTATCTTTTTTTAAGTAGTGCAACATTTATTTCTTACGTGTTGCATGTATTTTTTTGCATATTTTTTTGCACATTTTTTAAGGAGTTATTTTCCGTATACAAAAAAGGGTTGGGCATATGTAAACGTTTTACTGCAGAAAACACTATGGACATGAATGTACCCCATAAAAATTGAAAATCATGCTCCCGTTGCTTATGGAAGCTTAGCGACACCCAATCATCAAATCCAGACATCTAATATCCACGAACTAATTCATGTAATTTTCGATATATAGGGTTGGTCCAACCAAAACGCATGCTGTTAATTGTAAATAAAACAAAATTTTCAGAGAATTATCTTAATATTTTTAATTATGATAGAACGGTCTATGACAACTATGTATGAAACAAAATATGCTCCCCACGGATTCGGTGGCATACCTCTATCCGATGGTCCATTCGTTAATTTGCCGAATTATCTCATCCTTTAGCTCTTAAATTATTCTTGGCTTATTGATGTACACTTTTTATTTTAAATATCCCCAAAGAAATAAGTCCAACGGTGTCAAATCACATTATCGTGGCGGCCAATTAACATTGTTTCATTGGCTGGGTGGATCGATATATCGTCCAAGTCCATATCCTCAATTTCTGGCCACAAGAAATCCGTTATCGACTCGCAAAAACGAACACCATTCATGGTAACTGCTTGGCCGACCTCTTTTTCGAAGAAGTACAGGCCGATGACGCCGCCACTCCCTAAAACCGCACCAAACAGTCACTCCTTGTAGATGCATCGGCTTTCTAACAGTCACTCGTGAATTCTCATTGGCCCAAATGCGGCAATTCTGCTTGTTAATGAATCCACTGAGGTGAAAGTGTGCCTCGTCGCTGAACCACAAAGTGCATGAAATACATTTTGATTTGAACACCCATTTTCGTAAAAGGCTTCAACAATCTTAACGCGCTGCTCATTTGTGTATCTCTCTATGGATGAACTTGTCAAACACTAAAACAAAGAAATGTCAAATTAAGTTGAGCAAAAATCTTGACGTTAAGGTGTGACTCACAACTAACATCGTGTATTGTGGTTGGACCACCCTTTTACGGCTGTGTGACATGTTGTGTCCTTCATTTAACTGAGAGCACATGACGTCCATATCAATATCATCTACTTTGACCGAAACTTACCGATTTTTGTTCATAAAACCTAAACCATATTATTAGGTGTAAAGGAAATTTTTGACGTTCGGTAGCGAAATTAAGCCTTTTAATGTGATCCAACGTAGTACTCTGATGTATTCCATATTTAAAGTATATTGTTTTACAACTTAATGTAAATATTTTTTTATCAATAATGGCTTTCCTGAACATCTTTCATAGTTATGAAAAAATAAAATAATAGCCTGAACGAAATGCTTTATAAACCATCACATTTGTTATGGTCAAGTAGTAACTGAGCCTTTCTAAACACTTCACATAAACGTCTCTGTCAGATATGACAACTTATATGCATTTTGACGATCTTAAATCGCAAAAATATTATTTTAAAGACAATTTTTTAAACTAAATTTGACGATTTTGGGATGTACTAAAAGTGTACAACATTCGTTTTATTTGAATACTTTTAAAGCAAGTCTGATTTGAATAAATAATTGACAACTATTACTTTTGCAAATATACATTAGAATAATAAATAATATATTGGTGAATAAAACTAATTGTGTGTGTGTGTGTGTGTGCTGAGATGCTGGCGTGTGTCCCTTAACAATTTTATTATAAAAAGGAGCTTCTTTGTTCTTCGCACAATGGGGGAGAAGGAATGCTGATGTACATTTGGCTGAATCACCAAAATGTGCTAAAGATATGCTCGTTAAAGAAATTGTCATTAGAAACCGCATAAACAGTTAAATAAGAAAAATGTACAGGTTACTGAGGTTGGAATATAATTCTGTTTTTTTTTTTTAATATTTTTTTGTAACAAGAGCTTGTTTGACGTTAATGTTAACGATTAATAATTCAAAAGCGATAAATACGATAGCCCAAAGAGGCGTCGAAATGTTGAATAAAATAAATTAATGTGTGTGAAGATAAATTTCAATTTAAGTAGCAGAGACAAGAACCTATTTCTCTAACAGAGAGCTGTTAGCCACTTAACAGTAGTGGGTAATTTCAAGAAATATTGATAATCTAGGAACTGGGACCGGAACCGTACAAGACAACACATGGAACAGGTGCTCCAGAGTATTCATGTTGGACGCAAGATAAAAGGACATGCAAAAAACGTTCAAAACAATCCAAAAAAGCAATTATAAAAATAGACATTTTCCCGGAGAGATAATGGGTCTTAATGAAAAATAGTGACTTATAGGTATATCCCATTATAGAGAAATGGTGCTCCAGACGGTCCTCTAAGGAGCAGATTAGGTGGTATTTTTGAAATAATTTTGAGATTTCAGAAAAATGTATTTGAAAAAAGTCATATTTTTGAAAAATTTCTTGAAAAGATTCATGACCATTTAGGAAAAAAGGGGACTTATAGGTATATCCCACTATATAGAAATGGTGCTCCAGACGGTCCTCTAAGGAGCAGATTAGTAGTAGCAAAAGAAGTACCTAGTCAGTACTACAAGCGTCTATAGTGAACATCTGGTTCCAAGAAGAGTGTCTAGTCAGTAGTAGCAAAAGAAGTACCTAGTCAGTAGTACCAGCGTCTATAGTGAATATCTGGTTCCAAGAAGAGTATCCAGTCAGTAGTAGCAAAAGAAGTACCTAGTCAGTAGTACCAGCGTCTATAGTGAATATCTGGTTCCAAGAAGAGTGTCTAGTCAGTAGTAGCAAAGAAGTACCTAGTCAGTAGTACCAGCGTCTATAGTGAATATCTGGTTCCAAGAAGAGTATCTAGTCAGTAGTAGCAAAAGAAGTACCTAGTCAGTAGTACTAATAGAACTAGTGCATTCGCAATGACACGTACATGTTAAATGTCTATTGCAGCCAATATACACATATATATACACAATTAAGTGCATAAAAACACAATTCTCTATATGTGACACAAAATATGTGCCACAATTCTGTTCAATAATATGACTTTCTCAAAATTATTTCAGAAATACCACCTAATCTGCTCCTTAGAGGATCGTCTGGAGCACCATTTCTATATAGTGGGATATACCTATAAGTCACTATTTTTCCATAAAGACCCATTATCTCTCCGGGAAAATTTCTATTTTTATAATTGCTTTTTTGGATTGTTTTAAACGTTTTTTGCATGTCCTTTTATCTTGCGTCCAACATGAATACTCTGGAGCACCTGTTCCATGTGTTGTCTTGTACGGTTCCGGTCCCCAGTTCCTAGATTATCCACATTTCTTGAAATTACCCACTACTGTTAAGTGGCTAACAGCGCCCTGTTAACCGAAAAATGAGCACTGTTAGAGAAATCGGTTCTTGTCTCTGCTACTTAAATTTAAATTTGTCTTCAAACACATAATAAATTAATAACATAATTATAAAATGCTTTTAATATATAAATTATATATATATATATATATATATATATATATATATATATATATATATATATATATATATATATATATATATATATATTATTAATGTTCAAACTGTTCTTGGACAGTAGGAATTGTAACTTTTATATTTTAACAAATACCTGAAGTCCTGAAGTCCTTTGGCTTGTCTGCGGAAACAACCAGAGTATTCGACGGGAATCGAACCTGTGACCCTTCGACTACTAGTACACTGGCTACTAGCCAAGAGGGCACTAAAAAAAAACTTATGGTAATGTGCTAAAGACTGAAAAATTTAGTTTAAAGGATTGTAAAGATAATGAATTCTTTTAAGCGGCTGATACAGACATCAATTTTGAGTTTAAATTTTTAGATTTTTTATTGACACAAAAAATTGTCACACTCATACGTTGTATGTAATATTGAAGAATATCGGAACGGGCTTCACTTTCGTAAAAAATTTGGAGCATATTAATATTGTCTGGTATTATTAATTTTTGTCAATTTTCATTCTATTATGATTGGAAGGTTTTTATTGGGAAAATTTAACTTCCTTACACCATTGCCTGCTATTTCCGAATAAGGTTGCGCTTATTAGAGATCATTAAATTGCTGTCTTTCTTTTTTAAACATCAAATTTATTTATATATTTTTTTATTAAGAAAATGTCACAGGAATTGAAAACACAGTCGTATTTTGCATATTTCTCCACTGTTAATTGTCTTAGACTGTAGCCTGTCAAACGGTTAAAATCCCTTACTACCCTCTTTCAATTTACAAAGAAATTATATATTTTGCTGACTGATAGCGACACACATGAATTGTATATGGTTAACTATCCACAAAACAGTATTTATTCTATTTATTTGTTTTACTTCGACCAAATCATTACGATGACTTGAAACGAAAACTTTTGTGTTATTTCTAAGTTTTTTTCCGGTGCTATTATTCACAATGGGACTTGGAAATATTTATGGTTCGTTAACACTGCAAAACATCTGTTAAGATAATAAAAAATTACAACGCACAACAACAACAAAAATAAGAAAATTCAAAAAGATTAAATGTATTCAAGTTGAGCGGAATACATGTCAGAAAAAAAACACGAAAATAAAAATCATTTATGGGCCCCATCAATGACTTGATACGATTAAATAAAAAAATCGTTGTTGTATCTTCATCGTTTTTTTTTTTTTTTGCTAAAAGGAAAATCGATAACACTAAAACAGTTGGATATAAACTGGAAGAGTTAAGAGCAATAAAAAGTGAAACTACAGCAACATTTAAGAAGAAGGAAAATAAGCAAATTGAAGGAAAAGGAAAACACCCATCAGTAATTTTGGTTCGTTAGTTTTCATATTGGTTTGCTGCGCGCAAACTGTCAAGTAGATTCTAGATGAATCCACCCAGTTGCCGTAAGGTATCTTAAGAGATCATTTATCCTCGACCGTCAGGTATTTAGCCACCCAGGAATCGATGTCTTTTTTATTGTCAAGGTAGGACATTCTCGGAGAAGAGGAAAGGCTGTTTTATCTTTTCCCAGCAAGATAGTCTATGCGTTCTCTACATTGCTCGACCAATAGAGATGTGGTAATGAAGGATTTCAAAGAGAGAAGTGCCGCATGGCTATCGACAAAAACTTTAATATTCCATCGAATATTTCTGTTACAAAGTAAAATGTTTGTTTTATGGATGGCGAATCCTCCTGCATTTAATACACTACATCCGTCGGGGAGACAATACGAAGTAGTTGTGTCAAAATCATCAGAATATTCCGGATTGAAATCCACAGGTCATCTTTGAGCCGTAATTTTCGATGAGGTCACCCATATCCCACTCATTTCTAGAGGTAATTAGGGAATAAAATTGTCAGAAGGTTACTTCAGAATTGATGACCATATGTTCTTGACATCGAACAACCAGCTGCTTTGAGCCTCACTGCACTACTGACAGACTTGGCCATTATGTGGAAGGTCAGTGCCTCTGAAGGACTAATTCGTAATACGCCTTTGATTTCAATAAAAGCTGATCTTTGAGTCCTGTATAACTGGTCTATTACATTTTTCTTTGTTGTTGCAGTCCACCATATTAGAGATCCGTATAGAAGGACTGGTTATTCTATAGTTTTATACATCCGTTTAACTATGTTGGGAACAATGTCCACATTGCGCGCCGTACATCTTGCGTCAGGTGTTGTAGGCTACGGTAGCGTTCCTTACATCCCTAATGTATCAAATTAATTTTTTGAATAGATTCAATAAAATTCTTAATTGTGTACCATCGAACTCAACCATGTTCTTTTGTAGAAAAGATGAAATATTAAAGAGAAAAAAGTTTAGGCGTTCATGAGAGAGTGAAAAGTTACAAAAATAAAACTTTTTAAACTAGAACGGTAAACATTTTTTTTAATAAAAATCAGAAATAAAGTTTGCAAAAAAAGCAAAAACAAAATTGTTGTTATTAAAAAAAAGTAGTTAATATACAATTTTTTTTTTAATTAACAAACACAAACTGCGAAGCTACTGGGCTTATCTGCAGAGACACCCGGAGTCTGCGGCAGGAGTCGAACCTGCGACCTTCGGACTACCAGTCTAGTACACTAGCTACTAGTATACGAAGGCACTTAATGCACATGAATAATGAAAAGAAGGTGTAGCAGCCCTAATAATGCTCACATGCTCCGCTAAGAAGATTTGAATTAAAGTTTAATTTTCCTGGTCGACTTTTTATTTGTTAGAAGTTCAACTCACGACTAATTCTTTCATACATTAAAAACTTTAAAATGAACTACGGAATCAAAGTACGTTTGAAATAAATAAATTAAGCGCATGAAATATTTTTTTTAATAAAGTGAAAAAGCGGAATTTAGTGACCTTTAAGAGCACACAATCTAGTAAGGAATTTAAATTTTCTTGAACTGGAGCAATAAGTCGATTTTCGTTAAAAATTTATCAACAAAGTGTTGAACTTTTTTCAGAAACGAAGACGACATTAGTTTTTCATGACAAGGATCGTTAAAAATTCTTTAATTACTCACACATACAGCTTGCTTTTTTTCCTTCAACTTCGACTCGGCCTGTCTGGAAAACCCCATATAATTTCAAGATTGTTTAACTAATACAAAATTATAAGATGTAATCAGAAACCGCAACAAATGTAATACGCCAGTAGACTGAATATATATTTTTGTGCTGCAAATCTCTTTGCCACGTGCCTAGAATTTTATTGAAATCTGTACAAGAAATACGAAAGTTGAAATAGTAAAACATTATCTCATTTTAATTTAAAAAAATTGACGTCCATTATATCTATAGTTTTATAAGTGAGGGAGGCGGCTTTCAGGTGGAGTTTTTAAGGATTTTATACCGGAAACACAGATGTACGTGAACATTTAATGATTAATGAATTCAAACTTTAACAATAAAAAAGCATAATCTCATGTACGTGCAGCCTAAACAGCGTCTTCTATATGTGATTCTTTAAAAGCTTAAAAATATTCTTCCTTTGATTAGATGGTCATCTTGGTTAGATGGCCATATTACAATGTTTATGCTTATGTATTTGTATAATAAAACTCAGTAATTTATTTGCGTTGCGTGAGTAAAAGTGCTGCTATTTAAATATTTTCACGTTAAAGTAACCGCCGAGGAGTTGTTGAAAAGAATTTGTTTTCAAAACCCAAAGAGCGTAACAAGAAATTTCAAATTATATATTTTGAAATTTCCCCAAATTGTTTCACACTATTTATTTATTCTTTTCATATCTTCTCAACTCTTTTTAATTTTTAAGGCAAAAAAATATATATACATACATACAATGTCCGCCTGCGGTGGCAGTAGTTTCCTGTATATAAAATATTCAAAGGAAGTTAATTTGGGAAAAGGTTTTTTGCCACTAGCGTCTCTTTTCTCCTTTCGTTTTATCTTTTTTTCTTTTTTGGTTTTGTGTAACATAAAAGACTGCAAGTGATTCGTAGAGTTAATAAATTTCAAATCATAAACGAAATATGCATACAAGCTAATCCTCTGTAAACTTTTTTATATATGAAAACTTGCTTCCACCATGATGAACATTGTTCAGTTACTTCTTTGTGCAGTGAGTTTTGTTTTTATTATTAACTGAAATAATGTTCTATAAATTTGTTACTTAAACAATATTCGTTTTTATGAAAAGTCTATTGTTCAAGTTGATTTTGTGGTTCTGAGAAATGAAAGCTTCAAGAATGACTTTTGAGTAATTTTGATTAGATTAAAGTTGTCCAACCGGATTTTATCTGTTTTGCTGGTTTTATTAAACCGTTTTTTTTTTAAACTGACATCTCATTCGAAAGGTCCCGATTCTTTAGTGTCTGGTGGATTTTGTATTCCTGAGAAATGAAAGCAGCCCCATATCCTGTGAAGTACTATACGAGTACATATAACCCATCCCAAAACAGTTGAACAAACTCCTTAGTAGCTTTGAAAAAATGGCATTTGATTTCATATCTAGATCAGAGTTGTCAAAAATATTTTTCGAATTATGGGGAAAACCGGTTTTTATCCGTTTTATTTACCCGTTTTTTAAAAGATTTATGGGTTATTCGAAAACCCGGTTTTTATAGGTCGAACCATTCGGCATTTTCGAATATTTTTCATTTTAAGGCCATCCATTGTTTCAGCAACTACATGTTGAACATCTTATAATCTAAAAAATATGCAATTTTGATGGGACCTACAGTTAGAGAGATTTTCTGGATCGGTATTGTTAAATTATTGTCAAGTGGTAAAATATGTATAGATATCAACCTTTTGATATGGCAAAAGAGTTCGTTTTAAGATACACTTTTCTTTCACTATCAGCAATCATATTAAAATGTCTGCTCAAAGTCGGATTTCGTATGTTCGGTTGGTGATTCTTAAAATTTAGAAGAGGAGTTTAATAGCTTTTGAAATGAATTGCAACATTCACCAAATATATAAAAACATACTCAATAAATGAAGATTACGTGCAGCTTTATTAATGAAGAAAATACCGAAAAACCGATTATTCGAACGGATTTTTAAATAAAAAAACGAAAACCGGATTATAGAAACCGGATACGGAAACCGTAAAGAAAAAACTACCTTTTATTTTCAGTAAACAAATTATTCGTATCAGTAAAAATATATTGTGTGAATTCGGATCTACAGACAATTTTGTTTAAACCTTAACTGAGGAAGAATTTATTTTCTTTTATTCTAAAAACTCCAACTATAATTAACAAGATCAACAACAATAGCTTTACTTCAAATAAAACATACTTTAGACAAAATGTTTGTTTGAGATTTCTTTTTGGCAATAATTTTTTTCCGTGCGGATTTAGTATTGCGTCAAATAGTTGTCGACTCCATATACTCGCAGATCCACAGGTATAATTTCGCTGCATTAGTTTTGTAAACCTTTAAGAATTTTTGTCGTGGTGAAGTACTTGAAGTGCTCACCTACAAACCAAAGTAATCCAGGCTCGTTCCTTGGCAGAGGACAAAAAAATTTCACCATGACATTTCGAAAAAAAAATCCATCCAAGAAGCCCCTGACTACCCGTCTCCGTTAAAAAGAGGATAACATCATAACAAAGGTCAAGCAGACACCCACCACTTCCTGGGAAAAAAGGTAGGAATTAAAGATTAGCAAGGTTCTTCACCACTACACCAAATACACAGAGGGCGTTGTTTCTAGGTAAAGACAGATGGTATAGGACCTACTATAGTAGACTAATCATCTACTTAGCCTGAAGAATAACCGATTAACAAAACTGATACAAGGCAAATGTAACAATGCGAAAACAACTGCAACAACTCTGGTAAGAGTTGTTCCATTGCCCCCAAGAGGGGTAATGGAAAAAAAAGAAAGGATTTGTAAAGTTGCATATGACTGAATTCCACTAAATCGGTAAAAAAGTTACCCAAAGAAAAGCTCTAAATATTGCAAAATACTTGCTGCCAGTTTATGCAAAACGAAGAGAATTTTTTTCGTCTAATTGCATTTAAAAAGGAAAACAATTTTTATTTATTTTTATTGATGTTTGCAATACTGACCTTCGTAGACTAGTAGGTAGTGTACTAGACTCGTAGTGCGGAGGTCCCAGGTTCGAATCCTGCTGCAGAACTCTGGCAGTTTGTGTCTGATAATTAAAGGGAGCGCACAGCAAGCCTTAACTGGCTTAAGTGTATGACGTATGACATGGGCTATCACACCCCTCCAATCAACCTAACCTAACCTAACCTTGCAATACAAAGAGACGAAACGAATTTTCCCTAGGTTTGCCCTAGCAGACTAGTGGGTAGCGTGCTAGGTTAGTAGTCAGAAGGTTGTAGGTTCGATTCCTGCTTTCTCCATCTTCTTTACTTCTATGTTTCCAATATTCCACTCTCTATTTATTTCGCTCATCACAGGGGGATCAAGTTATGAAAGCAAGTGGGCGTAAGCTGCCTTTTAGACCCAACCTACATAAACAGGCAGTTAGACTTTATTTTCTAAAATTGCAAAAAAGGTTTGAAGCCATAAAAGCTAGTAAAACTGGCAAAAAATTTCGAATTTGTCTAAAAAACCATTTGCAAAGCAGTAAAAGAATGTATTTTCGGGAACATTAAAAAGTATTTTTCAGAAATATTTTCCACTTCATAATTACTCGCAGTAAAAAGTTGTAACAGATTTGTAGGAGGCATATGTTTGTATTTGACTTATACACATATTTAATGCAGCATCAGCAACCCATTTGAGCGTAAAACACATACACAGAAAAGAATACGCCCTTCTCTTGTTAAGAGCGTTTTTATTTACATGCATATTTTCAGGCGTGCTATTTACACACTACATTGTCACATACTTTAGGCCGATGTGTGAGTGATATAAAGCACTTCATATAGTGGGTGGTCCAAATACAAGTATTATTTGAAATCGTTTGTTATTTTGACACCGATAGATTTTTTGTATGCGAAATATTGACTATCAATCAGTATCATACCTCCGCGGATCACAGTGAGCCGCTTTACGCATGAATTATGTTGGGAAATATTGCAAACTTATGTTTAAAATGTGCGAAATGAAGCATCCACAAGGAGTACTATATGCAAATATGTGCAAAAAGTTCATGAGGCTGCCTTACTAGTGGACAACACTCATTATTGTCTCCGTCGTCGTACGGCGTGTACCGACAAGAATGTGGCTACCATGGTCGACTCAAAATGAATCCTAACAACTGGGCATTCCTCTTGCCACATTGAGGAAAATTTTGCTCAAATATCTAGGACTATTCGCTTAAAATAAACAAATTGATGCAGCAATTCAGGACAAACGACCATTCACTTCGTTGCGGCTTCTCAGTTGCAGCCTTACAGAAGTCCGAAAAATCATCTTCTATGACCAGGCGCATTTTCAACCCGACTATATAAAATTACCTTATTTGAGAATAGAAAATCCTGCACGCTAATGTCAAGAACCTAAAGCATTCCACAGAGAGTGGCAGGTTGGGGTGTATTTTGCAGTGATGTTTTCTCTTTCAATCAACGGCGAGCGCTAATGATTCATGATTACAGACTTTTTATGGCCTGGAATGGAAGATATGAACTTCAGCAGCTTGGCCCAACATGTCACACAGCTCGCCACCATGTCATCACAGCTCGTATTATTTTCAAAAATATACTTGTACTTGGATCACCCGATGATGCATATATATTTTTTATAGTTTTACTTGATGTTTAATGGCTTAAGCTTTAGTAAAAAAAAGTAATGTCATATTTGTTTTCAAAGGAAAACATGTTCACGTCGAAGGCGGTGGGTGGTTAAAAAAAGTTTATAAAGTTTATCTGTTACATTTCCATCAATACAAGTGGGGTTCATTATCAGGCAATTGAAAATAAAAATACTTTTTTCTTTTTTCACACGCCTTGAGTCATTTCCTAAATTGTGATTCCATTTGCGTGCATATGTGTGTTTGCGGGTGTGGATGCTCGTATGTGTGTGTCCCTGCACTTGTGTCCAAACTACTAGTTATGAATGTGCATGTATGTGTCAGGATGTGGCCGTTTTGTGGATATAAACACCCACACAAATGGGTTTTTGGTTTCATAGAACCAGCTTTGCTGCCATTGATCTTGAATGCACATCAGAAACTAAAAATGATATGAACGACATTAAAACACAAAATGAGAAGTTACACTTTTATGTTAATCAAAGTTAAAAAACAGATTGTACATTGATTATTACAAGTGGGAAAATCAGTTGAGTTTTGATTTAATTTTGAAAAATGTTGAAAGTGCAGAAATTACTGCACTCTTTAATTTAACTTAATAAGTAAATAATTTATTTTTAATTGTCAATTCTATTCATGTTGCAATATGTACCATCATACTCATATTCAACTTAAAACAGCTACATATTGGAAATATATATGTGACATCGCATAGAGAAAGGGACCTAAGGGTAAAAAATCAATTTTCACTTTTTTTTGATGTGGACAACATCTGAGCATCGAATGAGACCGATCCCATGCCCCAAACGTGTTCCCTCCCAGAGATATGCGCGTTTTATGGAAGTGAAGTACACCAAAGATACACGTATTTAAATCTTTAAAATGGCTCTCCTGAACAAAACCGGTTTTTACCCTTAGAGGTCCCTTTCTATTTTGCGCGTCACATTTACAGTGCAAGCTCGACTTTCGCGACTAATTAAAAAGCAGACATGTGGCGATAATTGAATTCTCGCGATAACTGAACCCAAAATTTTATTGAAAAATTTTATGTATTTTTTAAAATTAGAATTATTTTTATTGATTATATTTGCATTTTAAACATTTCTAAAGAAATTGGAGATTTCGAGTTGCTTTTTTTTGTTAAATTGTTTTTGAAAATAACAGCTGAATCACGTAGTTCATATAGTGCTGTTGTCGGCTTATCATTTACCAAAGCCCATTGTATGCATACATATGTTTATTGATGTTATACATTCGTCCACTTTAATTTTGTTTTCTTTATGACCACTATCGTATAAATCCTCCGATAATTTCATTTGCTCCTCATTACTTTCCCCATGAAATTCTTCCTGAATCCAGTTGTTTATGTCAGCATTCGTGAAAAAAATGTTCCGTACCAATTTGAGCTACAATTGTAAAAATAGTAGAAAAATCTTCATTTTCTTTTCGATTTATATTTTGTAAAATATTCAAGGGCATGTTATCCCCTTCACTCCATTCACTACCGAATTCGAGCAAAGCGTTCCAGTATTTTCGGATATTTAATCCCAGGACGGTGCCAGAATCTGAACTGCATATTTGTTATTGAAGTTTAGTTTAGTTTGAGCTCCAAATTCCCTTCTCGCCTAGCAAGTGGACCAAGTTGAGAACATTTTGCTCTAACGGTTGAATAAGTGCAGTGCAATTGGCTGGTAGATTTATTGCTATAATTAAACCGTCATCACCTTCTAGTTCCTCCACTGGGTGAGTGATACGTCACGTTATCTGAAAGCAAAACTGTTCTTTGCGGCAGACCTTTTGAAACCAAAAATTCTCAAACCTAGAAAATTTTTACTTATGAACAATTTACTTTTACTAATTGGTGAAAATTAACTTACGTGCGGAACAAATTCGTGATGGAACCAGTCCGTGAATATAAATGATGTCATCCAGGCGTTATTATTGGAGTTGTATATTACAGGATTATTCAAAGAGCATTTAAAGTCGCGCGAGTTTTGCGATTTTCCAACAACCAACAATTTCAGTTTGTCGGTGCCATTCGCATTTGAACAGGGCAAACAAAGTTATTCGCTTTTTACATATTTTTCCTCCGGGAGCCATTTTCTCATTACATGTGACAAGAGTGTGATTTGATTCAATAAGATGAGGTTTCGAAGACAATTTCTCGCCCTTAATTTTTAAAAATCTAATTGCATCTCGACGCTTAATGATGGTTAAAGCATCCATCCTTCACTGGCATTGAAACCTGAATTGGTTTGATAATTTTTGGAATACAAATGACTGGCTTTTGATCGTAAAATCACTGCTGATATTAGAAAATTTTTTTCCTTTTGTTTTACAAATTACTTAAAAAGCATTTTTTCCATTCTTGAGTACTCAGCTTTCATTAAGGTGCAACGTTTGCAAGGGCCACTTTCTGTTTAATGAATTTTCTTGCTTTAACTTGCGGTAAACGGAATACTTATGCAACTTGCAATTCACGAAAATTGAATTTATGGAATCTCCACTTTACATTTTTTTTAAATCTTTAATTTTTTAGAAAGAACCTGTCTTCCCTGTAAAACTGGGGATAAGTGTACTAATTTTTCACAACTTGGTGAACTATAACTTCGGAACAATAAGTTGATTTATATCCATCATATAATGGGCTGACAAGTGCAGTATACACTCATACGGATTTTTTTTTAATTTTGCAAAAATTAAAATTGTACAAAATTTCAAATTGTATTTTTAAGTCGAAAAAGTTATGAATTACTCCAGTGTCGATTTATATGAAATTTGCCAGCTCTAACAGCATCTCATCTAAAGCTTTTTAGAGGCCATTTTTAAAGTCGATTAAATTTTTGGTTAAAAACTTTTTATATTATATTTTCTCTATTTTTTTTAATTTAATTTCATGAGGTAACAACGACGCAATATTTTGTATGAAAAAAGTATTTAAATGATAAAAATTCGTGCAGAATTGAGCCTGTAATCGAAATCCACTTGAATGCATATTTTTCCAATAATTCATCAAAATTGACAGTATATTTGTGCAGCTAACTGAAATGTAGTTAAATGAAAAATTGAATAATGATAATTATTCCCCCTTATTATGGTTGTCGACGTCGACGTCACATCAAGTCGACAGTAAAAAGACAGCAGTTCCAGAACTCCTTGTAGGCAATAATTAACTAATATTGATGGCCAATTGTAATTTTATAAGCCATAGTAGTAGTAATATCCTATCAATAATATTTAATAGTTCTCGATAACGATCCCACAATTGCCAATATATTGATGTCGACTTGGTGTGACGTCGACGTCGACAACCATAATAAGGGGGATTGTTTATATTTATCAAGATTAAAATCAATCTATAGATTAATATTTTACTGGTTAAAGTGGCCCTCGTCCTTTGCAATTGCCTAAATTTTGCGTTTACTAAAATATTTCTTTATTTAAGGGCTTAATAATTTTATTTTTTATTAGTATTACCAAAGAAATTTATACATATTTACAAATGTATTTACATATGTAAGTTTAAAAAAATAGAAGATTGGTATATGCTACGAGGGCGGGTCAATACGCCCATGAGTTTTTGTATAAACTCGTATTTGTGGTCTATACACTTTTTCCGATGCCTGCCTTGCAGCCAGCCTGCATGAAAACCTTCACGAGGCATCCCGATATCTTCAGGAACATATTAAGCTGTTGGAACTGTGGTTAAACTTATGGAAAATAAAAGTAAATGAACAAAAGTGTGTTCATGTCACATTTACCCTACAAAGAGACACTTGTTCCCCAATTCGAATCAACAATCAAGTTGTTCCTCAACATTCACAGGTGAAATACCTTGGTATACACCTTGACCGACGGCTTACATGGAAACACCACATTGACTCTAAGCTGACACAAATAAAACTTAAATTAACTCAGATACATTGGCTGATTGGTAGAAATTCAACCCTCAGTCTAGATTGTAAACTTTTAATATACAAGTCGCTTTTGAAACCCATATGGTGTTACGGAATTCAGCTATGGGGCACTGCTTCAGCTTCCAATGTACAGAGAATACAACGATTGCAAAACAAAATTTTAAGGTTAATAACATCGGCCCCATGGTACATGAAAAATTCAATTTTACATCGTGATTTAAATATGCCACTTGTGACCGCTGACATTACAAAATATGCAGGCAAATATTTAACAAAACTCGAGTCCCATCCGAATCCCCTTGCTGGTAATATCTTGAACTTTACTTTACACATCCGCTTAAAAAAGAGGGATACTACGGCTTTAATACGCCACGCTCCAGCTGAAATTTTTTCAAAATATTATATTATTACACTATTATTAATTACTACCACTAAGTTTATGTCCGACACTAAATTATTGTCAGTTTGCAATGTAGGTTAATTTATTGTGCCACACAAACATTGTACGTGTTGCTTCTATTTGCCACAGTGCGACAAGCTAAACCCCATTTGTTGAAACAGACCCTCAGAGTTGCACAAGTAAACAATTTTTTAAAATCATTAATAACATTATGTGGGTGCAACTGTGTGTGTTATCAGTCTGTATGAGTGGGTATGTATTTGTATTTGCTTAAAGCTGGCATTTGTTATTTTTATTTTTATCGAAGTTTCTTTTTATGTGGAGTTGCTCTTGTTAAATGTTTGTACTAGAGAAACATGACACCTGTTGTTTTATATTTCTCTCATTCACATCACTGTTATTGTTGTCGTTTGTTCAACGGCTTTGTGGCAAAACAAACACAAATCCACACAAACAAATACTGCTAAAAGCTCTTTAGCACATACACACACACTCAAAAAAATTTCATGAACTGTTCATGCATGTCTTCGACAACTGGGAATTTGAAATATGAAATATAATCAATCGTACATACACGAAAGTATTAGGCAAACAAATAAAAGCTAAATCAGAAATTTATACCACTTGATTTCTAAAGAAAATAATTCTCTAATGGGTCTTTTGTAATAATAAACTTCACAGTGAACTCACTAAGTGAATATGCATTTGGCACACTTTACAATTTTATTACTTTGATTAAGAAAGTCCCCATGGCAACCAATTTATGAAGGGTGTTCATTACAATTTGTTTAGCAACAGTTACTTTGTGGTTAGTTTGGTCTTGACGTTTTACAATGAATTGACCACCATCAGAACAACGGTGGGCAATTGTTAAAACTTACTAATTTCCCCCAAATTGTTTTAACTAAAGAAAAATTGACGAAGATGCAATTTCACTTAATGTTGGCCAGGAAGATCGTATACGTATGATCCAACCCTAGTAGATTGTGTTCTTTAGGATATCTCAAGACACTACTTGTCTAATCCGATAAGCCAGAGATGAGTGAACACATGGAACAGCATATTCGGTCAGTTATTACACAGAAAAAACTATTGCCAAAAAAAATTTTAAACAAATGTTTTTGTCTAAAGTAAGTTTTATTTTCAGTCAAACATTTTTTTACCGTCCCAGATAATTATTGGTTGGATTTTTTTTTACTAAATTTTTATTACAATTTGCAAAATTCTTTATAGGACCGCCCACATTCACAAAAAATAGTTACTGATTTAGGGAATCAGTAAGTATAGAGAACTACGGTCGGACGATTGGTGCAACAAGCGCGTGAAAATCGGATATTCATATTGCGCTTGTACACGTCAGCCGTGTTGGCCATATGGCCAAAGTTATGTTCGAGTATAAATGGCATAAAATTATCTTTCCAATAAAGCTGTTTTTATTGCATCTAAAAATACATATATTTTTTTTATCAAATGGACATAATTTTTCTTTATGGACTTGAGTGTCTTCGTAGACTGTTGGCTAGTAGTTCGAAGGTTGCAGGTGCCAGCTCTGCCGCATACTTTGAATTTTTCTGCAGACATGCCAAGTCGATTCCCATTTTGTGTTTGTTAATTGTTAAAAAAAAATAAAAAGCAAAATTTAAAAAAAGTCTAAATCTCATCAAATTCCATTAGAGCATGATGTTTTTTCAAAAAATTAATTTTTAAAGTGTTTAATGACTAGAAATGACAGCAAAAGTAAATTTGACTACTGGCTGAGGCAAAATGGGCACGTTACATACTTCATCACCAGTGTAATCCACCACTTGCGCAAGTTTTGATCGAACGCCATTTATATTTAACTAAGATGCACTGGAATATAAATGTCTCCTATTCTTCTTCAAGTGGGTGTCAATTGAAATAGTATTGATGTTGATTTACTGGAATACCATTTTCTCGTATTCTTCTTCAAGTGATTGTCACTTTAAATAATATTGATGTGGCGGCACCGAAAACCTGCACATATTTTCCCAACTGTGTAGTACTCAGTTATTTTTCCTGTCTATTTTAATCATAAAACACATTAAAAATTAATAAATAAATAAAAAAAACGTCATTATCTAATGGAGTCAGATGCAATTTGATCTGTAGCAGGTCAATAATTTGGTCAACTAAAAATTATAAAAATATATTTGTTTTACTTTAAGTTCGAACTTGAGAAAAAACCCAAGGGATCACAATATTTTACAAATAAATGTGCAATACAAAAAACAGCTGATTTCATTGGTTCATGTACATATTCGCGAATACGGATACTAAATATATAAAAATTTATATAGAACACAAACTTCTATCATAAAGTTACTGAATTATTAGTACCAAGAAAGTACTCAAAGTACTGTTAATACTCATGGGTGTGAGTATTAACAGTAAATTGAAAAAAAAAAAAAAAAAAAAAAAAAAATTAGAAATGCCGACAGTAAATTACATTCTTGTCTTTGATAATGGACATCATTTGCAGTCAATTGATCTTTAACGAGCTCCAACATTGTGTATGTTTAAAGCACATCCCAACTTTTACACTCACGATAACTGCGTCCGAAATGACAGCGATTTGTTTTTATTATAAATATAATTTCAAAATATTTTTTTATTTTTATTAAAAATTAGTATAAATAAATCCTCTTTTTTTTGTGCCATTTACTCGTACTTAATGTTGCTTTTTTAGTGTTTAAATATGCGCCTGAATTTGACGTATACGAATCAGAATGTTATGCAATAAGCGAATATTCCGGAGTATGGAAGCGATTGCTCGCTACATCACTAATACAGATAGAAAAGTGGCCAAGTTTGCCAATGAAAGTAGTTGGAAATTTTAATTTCAAATTACTTCCAGCTTTTTTTCCTGGGTAAACCCAACTTTTCTTAATTGTTTGTCCTCCATTTTTAACTGTAAAACAGCATGAACTCTATTCATAGAGTTTTTTTGTAAATAGTTGTAAAGATATGAAGAGAAATAGTCTGTATTAGAAATTTTCGCCTATTCACTTATCACAAGTTTACAAAAACTTTATAAAATTTAAAAAAATTCCATTAAAAAAATAGATTTCTGAACTTAATATGAAGCCTTATTAGTTTTTATGAAGAAGGCCATTTGTTAGAAAAACTTAATATTTTATAAACTTTTTGAAAACATTTTTAAAAGGGATTAAAAAGAGATACAGAAAAATTGTTGTATGACTACTAAAAAGGTTGTTTTAATAATAAAATGGCACATACCATCAATTTAAAATTTTCTGCAGATGGTTTTCACTATACGAAGGTGGATCAATAAGTCTGTGAAATTTGGAATTTCTCGCCCCTTAATTAAGAGCGCAACACTGCTGTTATCAACAGTCATCTGTCGTGTCAGTTGACACCTGCAAAAATTTGAACAAGCTGCGTCAATTAGTTTGTGGTTGAAAGCATTGATGGCTCTTCTCATTAATCATAATTTTTTATATAAAACCCCATCACTGATCTAGATAAGTACTATCGGACGTCTGCACCATAAATTTCAATAGCAAAAAAGTGATTTACTGAATTTCGTTGTGGTCGTACCAGCACGGAAGATGGCGAACGTTCTGGACGCCCATTTGAAGTCTCTACAATCAAAATAATTTAAAAAATTCACGATGTGGTTTTGGAGATTGAAAGTTTTCTTGCTATGAAAGCCATTGGCATATCACGTGATTCAATGGTTTAAATGTTGAGTGAGCACTTGGATATGAGAAAACTTTCCGCAAGATGGGTGTCGTGTTTACGTACAGTCGACCGCAAACGCAATCGTGTGACAACCTTGCAGGAGGTTTTGGCGTTGTTCAACCGCAATATGGACAAGCTTTTGCGCTGTTTCGTAATCGTGGACGAAACATGGATCCTGCACAACACACCAGCAACCAAACAGCAATCAAAACAATGGGTTTCTCGGCCCCAATGGCGAATATTATGCCAACTTATTGGGTCGATTTAATTTCGATTTGAAAAGAAAAACAACGAAAAAGTACTTTTCCATCAGGGTGTATGGCAAAACTCCATGAATTAGGCTACGGCTTTCTCCCTCCTCCGCCCCTGTATTCCTCGGATTTGGCCTTGAGTAACTATTTCTTGTTTCCAAACCGGAGCGGAAAGAGATTTAAATCCAACGATGAAATTATCACACAAAAAAAACCTATTGTGATGACCTCGAGAAATGTTGTTTTTTGGAAAAGGATAAAAAAAATGGAGAAACGACTGTGTTGATAAATAAAATGATTTTTGACCAAAAAACCTGTGTTTCATTGAAAAAGTTACGGGCTTATTGACCTGCCCTTGCACATATATGGCAAGAATATTTTTGATTCTTGCACTTGTCTATGAAAAATCATCCTTTACGTGTATATCCTCAGGAATTAGCCGTTTTAAATGAAAGTGTTTGATGTTGTTACTGAATTGAATTATTTTTCCTATATTGTAAATATTAGTGTCTTCCCTCGAATCAGATATTTTCTGAACACCTCTCCGCCATATTTTTTTAAATCAATTTTTTGCGCAAATTTTTTAACTTGTCTAAATGCTGCTGGGGATGTTTGCCAGCAAAATCACTCATACCTAACGCTCGTATATTTTTTTGGACCAAAAACAGTACATTTCACTGAAATTTAAAAAAAAAAACAGTAAATCGATTTGTATAAACAGTACTTTTCGCAGTATATATTTTATTCAATATATAAAAAAATTAACAATCATTTCCATCATCTGAATCATTTCCATCAGAATCAGCTTTTGTGGTTGTTTTGTATTTGTCGTTTAAAGCAATTTGAATAAGCAATGCCGGCTTCGTTTTGAGGTAATTGTAGAAATCAACGCACTTGTACTTCAAATTACATTTGACGGTCGGAATCGCTTTCAATGTTTGCACATCTAATCGGGTTTTGTCTGACGTCCAAGTTTTGTTCACTGCAGAGAAGATTCGTTCCACTGATGCTGAAGTTCCTGGAAAACATAAAATATGTACATATATTCAACGATCGTGGCCATTTCTTTGAATTCGCAATCGGCGTTTTTGAGATGAATAAATATCCCCACCCACCGATCCACAATCGAAACATTGCCTTCTCTCCATTGCATAATTTTGTCACTCGTACAATAGTTTTTGATATATCGAAATTGGCTGTGTAAATTTACCCCATTTTCATTGGCATTGTACAAATTGTATTCGCGCAACTTGTTCATAACAGCTTCGACTTCATTCCATGTTGGTGTTTCTTGCAATGCTGCCCACCCAAAAATTTTCGGCTAGCGACGAATCAGAGGAGAATGCTTATTTTTAAAGTAAACAATAATTTTGCATGAATTCGCTGTTCGCCGTTTTTATTTCTATTATGTATCGAAAAACAGTATTTTGAGGGAGAAATGCAGTACGCAGTTTTTGATGTCGAAAAACAGTACAATACTGCGCAAAACAGTACATATACGAGCCTTACTCATACCTCATGTATGATCTATTTTTATCACATGCGATAAATTTATTAAAAAAAAAAATACGCGAAAAAATCAAAGAGTTAAAAGTTAATGCAACCATTAAATTCTGAAACAAATATCCTTTGATACGTGTATATAATTGTTTCCGTCATGTGACAGATTGAAAACAACAAATTATGAAAATCATTTATGACTGGAGAGCTGAACACTATGGGATTATGAGAAATTTTCCGATGACATGAGATTAAAGGCTTTTACGATATTTTACTTATGGAAAGTATTTGTCAACACTTGGTAAATTTAATGGAAATAAAAGATAAAATTTATTAAAATTTATGCTTGAAATGTGTGTAATTAATTTTGTTCGAAAAAATCAATAAAATATTGGTTTGGAAAAAATAAACATAATTTTTTAACAGTTTTTTAATTTATCTTTTAGTTTTGCATATGAAAAGCAAATTCCCTTTGATTTTATAGTTCATGTGTATTTTCGATTAAACAAATTTTTTTTGAAAATTTTGTTTAAATAAAATGGGGGCCATATGTTTGTTTCACAACTCAATATTTGTTTGTGAGTTTTAACTTTTTTTTTTATCTTTTTTAATACGAATATATATTTTTTATTTCCAAAAAAATATATATTTTTATTGAAGAATTTTTCTATTATTGTTTTGTTTTGTTAAGAAAACTTGCCATTCCCATGATTCAACAACAAAATCAATATGATTTTTTTCCGTTGATTTTTTTGTTTAATATATTCCGCATTTTTATGAATTTGAAAAATATTTCCCTACAACAAAAAATGTAAAAACTGTTAATGAATTCGTAATAAATTAAAAGTCTGTTTGCTAGGCGGTTTTCTTTTGTCTTATTTTTGTTTATTCTTTTTATTATGTTTTCATTCTCTTATTAGTCACTTTGTCTAGATTAAAAGTGGAAAAATTAAGATGCGAAAAAAAAGAAATAAATTAAAATAAAAAAAAATTTATTCGCATTCCCCCTTTTAGGATGATGGATAAATTTTGGATTTAGGTCTCAAACGAAAATGATTTATATTTTTCAATATGATTATTTATTTACTCAAATCTTTATATATTTTAAACTAAATAAACACTAGTTAATAATATTAATTTTTAAAAATATACAAAAGTCCTTAACCGAACTCCCGGTTATTATTGATATTAAATTTATTTGCATTTTCCGAGTTCTTATTATTGTTAAAGTTTCAGTTCTAATATATAAGATCTTTTCGTTATTTTTCTACCCCTTAAGATTTTGGGCATTTAGTTGTATACATGTTGCAAGAATAATAAAATAGACTCACATTAAGTATAATTGTTAGCTAAGCATTTTATGCCTACTATGATTATGCATTTTGTTATGATTCATATATAATCCTTAATTCTCGTATTGTATTTGATTCGTGTGGTATAAACATCCGAGGTTGAATATTTTCAAACCGCTTAAAGTTCACTGACGATTTGGTTTAGCGACGAATGAAATGTCGGCATATGAACAGCTAAAGCCACAACAAACAATGCATTTTAAAATAATTATAATTATTTAGTTTTTTACATTTTTAATTATAACTATTTTGTTTAAAACTTAAGTTCTCTTTCTATACAATTTGTGTGTGGTAATGGTACATTTACTCCTGACCAAAGTCAAGTAGATTTTAATTGAAATCTTTATTAAAATCCGTATCGGTTACACTTTATTGTTTTTTGACATTTAGCAAAATTTCATTCTCATAATACAAACAGCTTATACTCATTTTTCCTTTAAAAATGTCTACTAGATTTTGAGTAGATTTAACCAAAGTTCAGTGGTGAGGAAAATTTCGTTTTGTATGGGACATCAAATAGATTTTGCTCAAGATCTCCTAAGTACTAGATCTCGATCAGCTGCAAATGCACGTAAAGCAAAACGATCAAAATACGAGGATGGTTCAATAAGTTTGTGAATTTTTTAACTTCTCTTAAGTGAAAGAGCAACACAGTTGCTGTCTACAAGCCTATGTCAGTTGATTCATCTCAACATTTTAATTATTTCAGGAGAAAAATCGAAACAAAAAAACGTGAATTTCGTGTGGTCATTAAATATTATTTTTTTGCGGAATAAAGCCATCACCCAAACGAATTCTAAGTTTGATAAATACTATGGGAATTATGCACCATTAATTTTAATGGTGAAAAAGTGGTTTATTGAATTTTCCTGTGGCCGTACAAGCACTGAAGATGCCAAACGTCCAGTTGATGTCCCTGCACACGAAATTATTGAAAAAAAAAAAAAAAAAAAAAAAAAAAAAAAAAATTGATGAAGTGGTGTTTTCCGATCGTTGAGAGCATACCAAATGGCTTAGGGTTTAAATTTTGAACGACTACTTGAGCAGGAGAAAGCTTTACGCACGATTAGTGCCGCGTTTATTCACAATCGACCACAAACGCAATCGTGTGACGACTTCGCAGGAGTGTTTGGCGCTGCTCAGCCAATACCAATATGAACGAATTTTGTGCGCGGTTTCGTAACCATGGACAAAGCGTGTTCCACCAAAACATGCCAGCAGTCAAAACTGTGGGTTTCGCGTCCCCAAAGAAGACCAATGTGGATTTATTATCCAATAAAGCTATGGCAACCGTTTTCTTGAATATATGCGGCATAATCCACATAGACTTTCAAGGGAGTAAAACAATCAATGGCGACATTTTTCCAACTTTTTGCGTCGATTTAATGGGGATTTGAAAAAAGAACGACCAAGAAAATACAAGGGTGCGATTTGACCCAAACGATAATATCATCTCACAAACAAAATACCTATTTTGTTGACCTCGAAAAATCTTATTTTTTGGAGGGAACAAAGAAAATATCGGAGAAAGGTTTGGACCAGATCTTTAGAGACTAAAGGAAATTATGTCGCAAAATAAAATGTTTTTTTTTTTTTGATCTAAAAACCTGTGTTTCATTCGAAAACTCATAGATATATCGACCTGCCTTCGCATCTCTCTGGGCAACTTTTTAAAATTATATTTAGCAGAATGTTTAATGCAGAAGGAGAGAACTATTTTGATGGTGATTGCTACTAATCTTATTAAAAATTAAAAGAGATTCATACCAAATATAAATTGTTTGTTTTGGAGTTTGTATTCAGTCATTGAAGCCCACTATGACTATAAATTATTTAAATTCTATATTTGATTGAATTCTCATAATGTATATGCTGGTTTTTTGTATAAAAATACGAGGTTGAATGCTTACAAACCGGTTAAAGTTGACTGATTATTTGGTTAGAAGGAATGAAATATCGATATATGAACCGCTAAACCGACAAAAACAATACATTTTTGCAAATGGAATTGTTGAAACGATTAGTTGGGCAGAATAACCCAAATGATAAATTTAATTTCAAGTGATTATTCAAATGCTTATTTTTTGTTTGTTATTGTGATGAATATCATAATATAGTTATGAGAACATTTTATGTGGTTGTGATAAATGCAATGACATGTTTGGTAGAATCATTTAGTTAAATATTAATAATCTCTCTTATTATGATTGTCGCGTGGACGTCACATCAAGTCGATATGTAAAGAAAGACAGCAGTTGTGTACTCGGTATAGGCAATAATTAACTAATATTGATAACCACTTGCCATATTAGTAGTAATAACATATTAATAATATTTAATAGTTCTCGATAACGATCCCACAATTGCCAATATATTGATATCGACTTGCTATGACGTCGACGAGGACAATAATAATAAGGGTAAGTAGTTTTCAACTATGATCGTATCAATGATATTTTTTCTTTGCGTGTAAGAAGCGCCCATGTAAAAAAACAACTGAAGTACCAGAAAACTTAACAGCAACCACAGAAAGTTTCTCAGTGTATTAAGAGTAATTAAACAATTTCAACCACGTTTCTTGCTGCCTCAAATTGTAGTGTGTAATAATATGTGTTTGAGCATCCTTGGAGTAAAGCGAAAATCCCTAGAACTATTAAATTAAATTAAAATTTTCGGCAATGGAGGGAGAAAATCTTAAAAAAAATCTATATATAGGCACGCTTGGAGTTCTATACTTTAAATGATTAAAGTAGTAAAACTTTACATTCTGTAAAAAATTCTTTCCCATTACAACTTAAATTCAAATTATTTCATACATTATATACTTCTTTGTAGTTCATGTTCCAGTGAAGCGTTTACAAGATTCGGCTCCTGCTAAATATAGCCAAGCCAAACACCCTCCCCCCTTTACCCTTATCGTTTCGTGTGCTAAAGAATTATTTTTAACTTCATTACAAAGACCGCATACAAAAAAATTCTATGCATGTATGTATGTACGTACATACACTATAATCGAATAATCACTAAACAGGCAACAAAATGGATTTTATTTTCTAATCCAATAGTATGAACAGCAGAAAATATGAAAGTAAAACTTTGCCACTTGTGCCTTTTGGACATTAATGTTGCCACTTAATGCTGGTGGCACGTTTCTTAAATTCTTCCTCGTTACTCCACTTAAATCAAACAAATGGCGAAAGGGCCACTTAGTGAATGGTGTAAATTGTGTACGAGTATGTTTAGAATTTCAAATCAAAACAAACTATGTGTTTCAATTAATTCTTCGCTTGCGATAAGAAAACAATTTTCCTTGTGCGAATTCTAAGAAAACCCACAGGAGTAAAACAACATAATTGGCCAGAACTTTCGGATTGAGTTGATGTTGTTCTTCTCGGCACTTGGTGTGATAAAGAACACTATCCGATGGAATCCGGAACAACGTATAAATTAAATTATAAGATAAATCTTTGCTAAAGTGTTTATTAAATTTAATGGAAAAGCTGCTTTGATGGTTTGGTTAAAAATATTAAGACAAAAACAATTTTATTTTTGGAATAAGAGCAATTAAAAGCAACACAGGAAAAATGATTGAAATAACTCACGTCCGTAGAAAGAAATGAATTATTAAAACCTCTAAAAGTTAAAGAAGACAAATTGGCTCCATTTCATGGAATTTGTTGCTTGAAACCTCTTCTGTTTGCCCATATTTTGTAGAGTGAAACAGTTGGCATAAATAATGCTTTAAGAAATCGTAGGAAATTTCATATGTTCTCAATTTTGCTACTCCGTTTGCTTCAATGTTCCTTTTAATAGCAATTAAAAGCAGTTGCTTGCAACAAAATTCATTAATTAATGCATAATATAAATCCAGTCATAAAGTAATAAATCGACTTGCGTGTCTGATTTTTTAAGATATAAATTATATATCGATATACGAGTATAATTTAACTTTAGCAAGAGATGCATTTTAGAAATTTTTTCATAGCGAAAAATAAAACTCTTATAAATCTTTGTTGCAACGAAAACTATTGTAAAAAATTTACCAATGATTTCATTTATTATAGTCTACCGATAACAGAAAATCACTCTGGCCTATTTACCAATAAAATTTTCCCATAGAAAATTTAGCGATACGATTTTTAACGTAAAAATATTTCGATATAAATTTAAAAAAAAATCTTTTGAATTTGAATCTGACTCGACTTCAAATCCAAAACCTGGCAATTTAGATTAGCAAAGATATTAAATATAATTATTGCAATAATTAGACATAGACAAATAGGACGAAGGATAATGGTCTCAATGAATTAGGGCACGCAGCGTGTCAATCGACTACTATTGCTTGGAGGTTGTTGATAACTTCATCTGCCTCTGATAAATAATAGTAATAATTTCAGCATGGAACTAAACCTAGGAAATACTTTAGAAACGCCCCGTTATCACGAAACACTAAGAGACATTTCAGTTGTTGATTTTACGGGGGGTTATCGAGGGAAAATCCATTTTTTTTTTTTTAATTCTAATCTTAGCAACTGATTAAGCGGAAATATTATAATTGCTGGGTCCTGTTGTGTGAATAGTCTCGAATGCTCCAGGGAAAAACTTATTTGAAGGCAAATTTAGAGAACGGTACAGAGGCTACACCGAATTCATGGCAAGGACCAGGTAAAGGCATGATTACCTGTAGTGAACAGTCAGAAGATCGGAGCGAGTGGAATTTTGTCTCAGTCAACACTGAAAATAACACATAGGCGATACCGGTCTGTCTACCAAATAAATTTGATGTGAAATGACGGAAAATCATCCCAAATTGAAGCAACAAAAATTTGTTTAAATAAGAATTTTTTTAAGTGATAAAATACCCAATAAAAAAGAACTTTAAAATATGTCATTAAAATGCAAAGAAAACAATTTTACATTAAACTAGGATTGTTATTTACCACTGGGAATAAACTTTAACTTTCGAAGGCCTATAAATTTGCCACTATTCACGATTCCTTTTTCTATATGCGAAAGAAATTTTATCACTTATTGATTGAAAAATATTTTTGTTTAGACATAAAGAAATAAACATTAAAAAAATTATTTTCAATTCAGTTTCACAGATTTGTAAAAGCAATTCATCCTTTTAATCATAACTTTATACAACTTGACTTTCTAGTCAGTTGAAAAAAATGCTTTATTGGATTTCTGGAAGCAATGAAAATGTCGTTCCTGGAGACTGGCTTCTAATTTTTTTTCTTCGAGGCAAGTAGAAAAGTATTAAAACAAGCTGTCTGTGAGCTTTTAACGACTTTCTTTCGCTTGAAATATTGTTGGGGTGGCATTATAGAATATGACATTGTGCAACTGTCGGTCGCATTTTGTCATCGTAGAAGGCCCATATTTTTGACCGACTTCAATTCGTACATATTTTTTTACTTGCTTGAAGATTGGTCCCATATTTCTTTATTCGAATATCGGACGGGCAATTTGTCCGTCTGAAATATTTACTAACACATACCTTCTTCATTTATGGACCGACCTTCGAAATTATTTTTTTGTTTGAGAGGGTATGCTTGAAATTTGGTTTCATCCTTTTTTTTTTTGAAAATCAGACTGGAAAATTGTGTTTTAACCCATCGAAATATTGATTATCCCATAGCTCCTGCATTTATGGAGTGATTTTGAATGGACAAGGTGGCCGCCCGATATAATGATTATAATATAACTCCGCTGGTTATGGTCCTATTTACAAAATTTTTTTGTTTACGAAGGTATTTCAATATTTCCTGGGAGTAATTTGGTTTATGCCAACTTTGAGTAACTTAATCAGTTGCTATTCGTTGTAATGGACTGCATGACTGCCCCGAAGGCAGGTTCACTATTTAAAAAAAAAATCATTGAAAAGATAGTATTATTTGTTTACGTCTTCAAATGTTCTATACTCTTATAAAAATTTTTAATTATCTTTTGGGAATAATTGTTTAAGTATACAATTATTAGAGGTTGGCTTCTGAGCTGGCGTAAGTTCCAGTGTAATGTCAGACGGACATAAACAAACAAATAAATAAATAAATAAAATATTAAGCAATTAAACGAGTTATAGCTAAAATTAAATTAATGCAGCAAATAGCAAGTCTTTCACTAAGCGCTTCCTTTTATTAAATTTCATTTAAAAAGTGTGTGAGACATTCCATTGAAATTTTTTATACACATGAAAGGCCTATTGAAGCCATTATGCAATGGAATATAATATGCTACAAATATCCGCTGCGGCTTTGTTGGGTGGCTCGTATCTGAAATGCCCAAATTTGACCGATGGCTTTGAGGGCCGCTGTAGTTTGTGGTTTATTCGCATAGATCTGCAACTTAGGAAAATCCTACAGGAAAAAGTCTAACGGAGTCAAATCGCACGATATCGGTGGCCAGTTCACATCACCTCCATGTGATGTCCAATGTGCCACGAGCTGTGTGGCACAAAGCATCTTCTTTTTAAAACCACATGTCGTGTGTGTCTATACCATCTAATTCAGGCCAAAAGAAGTTGGTAGTCATGGTCTTATAGAAATCACCGTTGACGGTGGTGGGCTGGCTAACTTTGTTTTCAGAGAATAATAGACCGATGATGTTACCAGCCCAAAATCCACACCAACATTGAGTTTTTTGGGACGTGTTGGATGCTCTTCGATCTCGTGTGGCTTGGTATCGTCACAAATTCGACAAATCTGTTGATCGTGGCGACCATAAAATGGGGGAAGCACACGGAACGTTGCCTGAACAGAACACCCATTTTGATAAAACAATTTTATCATTTGCATCTGTAATTTGGCAATACAAACTGAATGAATGATAGCCAATTCTATAGATGTAGCTTCAACAATATGGCCGCTATCTACTTTCATAGAACGGAAGTGCCTATTGAAAAACCCGGTATACATTTTCTTAAAAAACTAATTGTTGTATATATTATCGTTAGCCTTATATATGTATATGCGCCATTATTTGTTTACCATGATCAGTTCAGTTTTATTTCAATTTCACTTTTAGTAATCCTTTTTTTTAGTTTTTTCTGGTATTCAAATAATTTAAAAGCTGTTTGATTTATGTTTCAAAGATTTTAGACAGATCTTTTTTTAAAATATTTAACAAAATTCTTGATATAATGTACTCATCGAATTTTGTCTTTTTTCATAATTTTTTAAATGTTTTTTTATTAAACAAATTAAATTTAGAAAAGTAATTTTTCTTTATTTATTATTTTTATATATATTATATAAATTTTATATGTGTTTTGTTAATATTGAATTTGAACTATTTTATTATCATACTTATTTTTCGCTTAAAAATAAATTTTTTCTCACACCTTGTATTTCGTTTTAAAACACAATTTATTTTGATTCTTAAACTGCATTCAGGTGCCGCCTTTCCCGAAGTATTTCTACCGTCAAACTGAACTTTTACTTGAATATTAAGCTCTCACGTAGAGTTCATGAAAAACCAAAAACGAAAAACTTTTATTTTCAACAAATTGCACTTTAAAATCATGTAAAAAAAATATATTTCATGTAAATTTTTCACTCTTTCCTTTTCAGTACTTGTAACGAATTTGTTTCTTTATTTCGATTTTTTAAATTCATATGTATATACATACTCTTATTAAATAAACTTTTTCCGGTTTTATCGTATTTAGTTGATAAAGGGGCCAATGTCCGCGTTGCACTGAATTTTCTACATAATTTTTATAAAAATTTCATGCAGAAAATTGTTGGCTTTCCATTTATATTTACAGACACAATGTAAATGGCTGAATGGCTGTCAGCGAACAAAAGAAATCTCTCCGTCTTAGTTTGCTACTGCGCAGGCTTCGGTGTAGTTGTTAAAGAAAAGCTATATTTTCCCAAGTGACGTCACAGAAAAGCTTTTTAAAAACCTATTTAATATATTTATTCCATAATAAAATAGTATTGTTGTTGCTCTATTGTCATTTTAATTTGTCCACAATATACTTTAGCCAACAACATCAGCAAGAACAATAAATGAGCATATAAATAAAATGCATTTTGAAAATAATACTTTTTCTCTACAAAAGTATCATTTCCTTGTCTGTTGGATACGCTATAGGAGGCCGAATTTTTTTCAGCAACATTTCATCAGTTGTGGTTGTTTAATGGTTTTGCAACATTTCTGTTTCTTTGGTTTAAATATTTTTAGTTTTTAGCATATGTGTATTAAATATATGTATATTTGATATAACAGGACTTTTAAACTTTGACAGACGATAGCGGTCATATTGTTGTAGCTGAATACACCTGTCGAATTGGCTGTCGTTTCTTTAGTTCGGTTTGTCAAATCACCATGGACGGATACAGAGTTCAACAACACTTGCAAATGACAAAATTGTTTTATCAAAATGGACGGTCTGTGCGGACAATGTTTCATGCGCTTCGCCCACTGTACGAAAATCTAAAATTTGTTGATAGATTTTCAAAATTTTCTGTTGAACATGATATTTGGATTTTACTTGGGAGTAAAACATAAACTAGAAATGATATTCCATCTGATAATTACATCTGTTTTGTTATTATCAAAATATGCAGTTATTACCACAATATGCATTTGTTACCAAAATATGTGTTTATTACCAAAATATGTATTTATTATTGAAATGTGCATTTATTATCAAAATATACATATATTACCAAAATATGCCTTTATTATCAAAATATGCATTTATTACCAAAATAAGCATTTATCATCAAAATATTTATATATTTCCCGTATATGTATTTGTTACCCAAATATACATTTACTACCAAAATATGCATTTATTATTTAAATATGCACTTATCATCAAAATATGCATTTATTAGCAAAATATGCATTTATATTATGAATATGCATTTATATTATAAATATGCAATTATTATCAAAATATGCATTTATCATCAAAATATGCATTTATTAGAAAAATATTCATTTATATTCCAAATATGGATTTATTATCAAAATACGCATTTATTATCAAAATATGCGTTTATTACCAAAATAGCATTTATTTACAAAATATGCATTTATTATCAAAATATGTATTTATTACCAAAATAGCATTTATTTACAAAATATGCCTTTATTACCAAAATATGTATTTATTACCAAAATAGCATTTATTTACAAAATATGCATTTATTATTACCAATTAAAAAGACGGTGTTGCATGAGAATTTGTGCTCTGTTAAAAAAAATAAGCATGAAAATGCTGAAATTAGGAGCCAGAAAGAGCGTAGATTTGTATAATTTCCAATATATTTATCATAGGCTTGTCATTACAGGATGTTCTCTTTTTTTAATTCATATTCAACGACTCAAAAACTGTTCTGTCAATATGTTTTTCACTGGGATCTTATTTCTGGCTTTAGTTTTCAAATTCTGTTAAGGTTGTCCGCCAGAAAACCAGCGGCATGAAGAGGAGTAGAAGGGAACAATCCCTATATCTGAAGAATTACAATAATGTCAATAAATTTCATAGAAATAGAAAATCACAAATGGTCCAGAACCACACCGCTCGTGTTTATTAATACATCTACCTTTTTAAGTGCAAAATATTTGGCAAAATTTTTTTCTGAAATTATTTTCAATACAAATTAAAATATGATTAATACTCAGTTTCTTTGAGTAATAAATGAAAACCTTATCAATAAACCCTTTAAAAATATTAACACTTAATTGCCATTTCTTTTGATTGCAAGTAACCAAATTTATTTTATTCCCCCCTAAAAAATTATTGCAGAACATTTTTAATTTAATTTCATTCACCCGCGTTTATAATTATGGTTTCTTTGTAAGTATATAAATTTTAAAAATTATTTCCTTTAAAATACAAAATTATTTGTACTGCTTGTACGTAACAGATTTACGAGAATTGTTTAAAACGTTTGTAAAAGAAGAATATGGCTCGTACGAAGCAAATAAATTAAATTGAAAAATCAGCTCAATAAATGAAGACCATAGAATAATTTCGAGATAAAATTAAAAAAGACATTAAGGAACAACTAATTGCATACAAACGATAATGTTTGCCATTAGCCGGAGAAATACCAAAATCCTATAAGTGTTTTGTGAATTCAGTTTAAATTCACGTAAACTTTTTATTACTTCTATGGAAAAAGTATGGGTTTTAAAAAACTATCATATGAGATAATTAAAATAAGTGTAATGAAAGCATTTGCAATTATACAGATATTTTTTTAAGGTTTTTAAAAATTGTAAATACTTAATATTGAGAATATCCCGACTAATCGTTAGAAACAATTAGTTTTTTTGCAAAATGCATTGAATGTTATCAAACTGCTTAAACTTCACTGACGATTTGGTTTTAGCAACCAATGAAATGTCGGCATATGAAGAGCTAAAGCCACAACAAACATTTTTTCAATGTTTTTAAAAATTTTTATTTTCAATATTATTAAATTCGAGATAATTTTTAGGAAATAAATTTTTAAAAATTTTGTAATCAAATATTTTTTTTTTTGAGTGGGTATATGGCCAGTACGAGGGTGGCTCAACAAGTCTGTGATTTTTTCGATTTTATATTTAAAAATAAGATTTGTTGAGATCATCAAAACCGGTATTTGTTTATGAGGTGAGCTCATCGTTGGGGTCAACTTTCCTTCCACCGAGCAATTTCTTCATGTCTGGAAACAAGAAATAGTCTCTCAAATCTAAATGTAGAGAATATGTGGGATTAGGTAGCAAGTTGTAGCACATGTGTGCATCCTTGCAGTGTCCTGGTGGAAAAGAACTTTTTACTTGGCAACCGTCGGTCGTTTTTTTTTAAACCTCAATAAATCGAACTAATAAGTTGGCATAATAATCGCCTTTAATTCATTGTGTTACTTTTTTGAAGGTTTTCGATGTGGATTATACCGCCTGTATCGCAAAAAAAAACGGCCGATATTGCTTTATTTGTTGGCAAATCCACCTTGGACTTTTTTGACGCCAATATACACCGAGAAACACACTGGTTTGAGTGCTGTTTTGTGTCTGGTGTGTTGTGGCGGATTCAAGTTTCGTACACGTCTAAGAAACAGCACGCTTGAGCAACGAAAAATACTCCTGCGAATTTTTTCACAATGGCGTTTGTAAATCGATTGTGGACAAACGATACATCCATTTTACGGAAAGCTTTCTCATACTGAAGTAATCAATCAAAATTGAAGCCACTCAGCCATGTGATATGCCGCAATCGCCAGTACTTTCAATTTCCGATCGGCCAAACACAATATCGTAAATTTTTTAAATTGTTGCAGTTGTAGAGACCAGAGTTGTAAACGAATCATTCATTTTTGAATTAATTCGCGAATCATTCATGCACTGAATTGGTAAAATTTTGAATTAATTCTTTTCGTCAAAAAACGAATTGAATGAAATTTGAATCAATTCATTTGAATTTAGCAAACATGAATTGCAATTCATTTGCAATTCAAATGAATTGGGCAAAATGAATTGCAATTCATTTTTAATTCAAATGAATTGGTAAAATGAATTGCAATTCATTTCCAATTCATTTGAATTGAATTGACTTTGAATTAATTCAAATGAGTTAGAAGAAATGAATTGCAATTCATTTCCAATTCATTTGAATTGATTTTTGAATTAATTCAAATGAGTTAGACAATTGAATTGCAATTCATTTCCAATTCATTTGAATTAATTCAAATGAACTCGAAAAAATGGTAACGGCGGAATATGACTTGAAATAGTAGGGAGCATAAGTTGAATATTGAGACTTTTCTAGAGAGTGATTTTGAATTTTTAGAAAAGTACCTGCAGCTTCTGCAACCAATAGCAGGAGCCATAGACTTTCTCCAAAAAGACAACGGCATGTTCTTTGGTTATCTGTTGCCAGCTTTAGCCACAATTAAAACAAAATTTGCCAAATACAATTGAAAGATGGAAGCGAATACCTGAAAACTATGGCTGCAAAATTAATGGAGGCGACGGAAAAAAGTTTTAGTGATTTTTATACCTTAGATGCAACCTCCAAAAGCTGCAATTGTGGCATCTATTCTTTGCCCACCAATTAAGTGTCTGTGGTTAAAAGCTTTGAACCCGAATTTTGATATTGTCACCGAAGCAGACGTTATTCAAATGGCAAAGGATGCTGTTCAACAAATGTCTGATGAACACATTACAACGTCAGTCATTTCAGAGAGTAATGTTTTAAATTACTTCGATTTTTCTATTTGTGGTAATTATCTAGTCACTTTGCAAAATAATTTTAAACACCGTTAACAATAATATTATAATATTATTATAGAAACTCCAGAAAATACATTGTGCGTCAATATTCCTTCAGAAGCAGAATTCACAGCATACTTAGCAGATTCTTCAAAATCTTTAAGTATGCTGCATAATTATCCGACCGTTAAGAAGGCTTTCTTAAAGTTTAATGTACCGTTACCATCGTCAGCTGCTGTTGAAAGAATATTTTCGTACGCGTCTATTCTAAATATGCCTAAACGTGGAAATCTATTGGATGATAATTTTGAAAAATTATTATTGCTGAAAGTGAACGATGCATTCTAATTCAATGTAATTAGCATTTATTTTATAATTAAAATAATAGCAAAATTAGTTGATGTCTGTATATGCTACTATATTGTCCATATATTTTAATTTTTGGTAATTTCATGTTTATTTGTAAAATATAATTACATTTTGTTAAATAAATATTACATATTACTTACAGTAGTCTTTTTCAAAATCAATTAAATTCAAATAAATTGGAAATGAATAAAAAATTCATTTTTCGAGTTCATTTGAATTAATTCAAATGAATTGGAAATGAATTGCAATTCAATTGTCTAACTCATTTGAATTAATTCAAAATCAATTCAAATGAATTGGAAATGAATTGCAATTCATTTCTTCTAACTCATTTGAATTAATTCAACGTCAATTCAATTCAAATGAATTGGAAATGAATTGCAATTCATTTTACCAATTCATTTGAATTAAAAATGAATTGCAATTCATTTTGCCCAATTCATTTGAATTGCAAATGAATTGCAATTCATGTTTGCTAAATTCAAATGAATTGATTCAAATTTCACTCAATTCATTTTTTGGCGAAAAGAATTAATTCAAAATTTAGCTAATTCGTAATGAATTGAAATCAAAAAAGAATGATTCATTTACAACTCTGGTAGAGACATCAACTGCGCATTCAGAACGTTCGGCATTTCCCAATCTTGTACGGCCACAACGTAATTCGATAAACCACTTTTTAGCTTTGAAATTGATGATGCAGAATTCCCATAGTATTTACCAAGCTTATCTTTGGTTTGAGTGATGACATTTTTTTGCAAAAAAAAAAGATGCCTAATGAGCAAACGAATTTCACTTTTTTCTATTTTCTCCTCCAATCACGAGGTAGTCTGCTATCAATGACTGTCAAACACAAACTAAATGACGCATCTTGTTAAAATTTTGATAGGAGTCTACTGACAGATGCCTGTTGAAAGGAGAGAGAATTTAAAAAAAGTCACGTAATTACTGAGCCACTGTCACATTTGATAAACTCTAACATGTTAATTGTGTTTTTTAATTATTATTTATAAAAATTACCTGAAATATGTTTCCTCTTTCCAGGATCTGTCTCACTAAATGCGAAATAGAATTTCATTCGAACATATATATTGAAAATAGAAAACATAAAAATATACATTAAAACTAGGAACGAAAAATCAATTTTTTAATATAAATGTTCAAACGAATATTTTTTCTCGTTTAATGGGACGGGCTTCTAATACTCTGTTATTTTATTTTTGAGGCCCTGAGCTGTTGGGGGCATATATTGGTACTTTTGAACTCGAAAAAAAATTATAAAATTTTTTTAAATAAAATTTTACTAGATTTCTTTGTAATAAAAAAAAATATAATAATTCTTCTCCTTAATATTTTGAGATGTTTGTTTGCGGTTAATCCTTTCTCTCGACCTATGGCATTCTCTTTAAATAGTTTTTCCTTAATTTCCTAATGTTTTTGCTGCTGTTAATTTCGCTTTCCTTTATTTGAAACCATATACAGACACTTATTTAATCTGTTTCTTGTTGATTATTTGGCTGTAGGCCAATGAAAGAATAAAAAAGATTATTTGCTTTTTTTTATGAAAAAGCAAAACATTTTATATTTATGCTGTCGCCCGTCACTCGTTTTTATTTTTGCTTGATTTTTACGAAAAATGTTGCATTATAAGAGGAATCTTACTTGATTATTAAGAAGCAAAAAATTGATAGAGGATTAGGAATGGCATAATGATGTGGCCTGTGGCAAGGTGCACCGTTAAAAAAAATCGTCACGTGACTAGTTCGCAGATTTTAGGGACTGCTGCGATTCGTAACGGTTTCTATGAAAGGGGCTTGTCACATAGAAGTAGTGATGTTGTGATGTTCATGCTAATAGACTTGTCAGTGTCATTTGTGCTACTAAATGACCTGTGCCACGCAAAGGGTGTTTATATAAGTATATTGGTCCTTTTGAACTTACAAAAAATTACCAAACTTCAAGTTAAAATGAACGAAAGAAAATTGTTTTAAATATCAGTGAAACTGGCTTTAAGTAAATTAAGATTGCGCCCATATGACCGCTGCGGCTGCAGTATAAATGAAGCGATCTGAAAGTCGAATTTTTAATGTTGCGTTCCAATAGAATTTTTGTATAATATACGTTAAAAAATTTCCTCTACCAAAAAACTTACACATTTTTCTTACGAAAATGAAGGGAAAAACAGTATTAAAAAAACAATTTTATTAAAGAAAATATTTAATATTTATGCAAGAAAATATTTAATCTAAGCTTTAAGCTTCACATTATTTTACAAACAATACTTTAAGACTAACAAACGTTTGTTAAAAAATCGTTTTCAAAACTCTACTTTAATTATTTTATGATTCAAGTAAATTTATTGGCAGCTCAAATTATGTTCACAAACCAATATTTAGTTTGTGACGTAGATAAACGATTACAATTGCAATCGATTATTGTTATCATCATTATAGATACTACATGTCAATGGTGTCTATATCATACAATTCAATAGAACTGGGTAATTATCGATATATAGCGCTCGCATTTGACAGTGATGGCCTGACCTCATCGCTCAAGATTATTTTTTGATGGACGCGTTTTAGCTTCTACGATATGGCCACTATCAGCTGTCAAAGTTCTAAAAAGCCTTTTCAGATTAGAAATACAGGATGAATTAGAATATTCTGTCATAGTTTCCCATTAATCTATTTTAAATACGAAAACATATGTATTTGAAAATATTTTAATAAATATATTAATAAACATGCCGGAATTTTAATTACTAGCAGGATTGTTTCATTTCCGAAAAAAAGTCTTAAAAACCCATTTTCTTTCATAATAACAACCATCCGAGTTTTATTAATTAAAAATCGGATTTCAAAATATTGCCATGACCATGGAAATATTTCTGCAGTATCCTTTTTTGTTTTGCTTTATATTAAGGCAAGGACATCCAGTAATATTTTTTTTTGAAGAAATTGCCACAAATGTTATTGATTTTAAAGTAAAAATTTTTTGTTGCAATTTTTCATCCTTATAATAATGCTAATTTTTTATAAAAATTCCATTTTAGAACAAAGAAAAATATATTATATATTTTTTTAGTTAAATATTTTTTTTGATTTGTAAGTGTTGCACAAATCACTGATCGTGAATTATTTTCACATAATTATTAATTTTTGTTTTGCAATGAAAATATTTTAATGAATTTAAACAAGAAATAAATAAAATAATAAATAATAAAATAAATTTATACTACATTGAATGTAAAATTATTTACTAAAACAAAAATGGAAGAATATATCAAATAATTTAATAAATAATACAAAATCTAATTAAAATGGTGTTAAAAAGAAATTGTTAAAAAAAAGTTAAATTTATTTTCTTAAACATTCAAACTTATTCGGAATGCAAGGGAAATATATTTTTCACTTGAATTATTTCTCATGAGAAGAAAATGGTGAAGAAGTCAGCAACAATATGAAATGCCCGATCGGAATTTTTGGTAAAAGGAAACAGATTTCACGTGATATTTTCTCGCGATTGGTAGTTTTCTATAATAATGTACATCACAGTGCCGTCCATCGTCGTTAATGTTGGCAGAATCGTCAGCGCAGTAAACCAATTATTAAAATGGCTATAACACATACCTACTCAACGCCAGTGGCTCTGCAACATCGCTATAATAAGTATTGAAACGGACAATAGCACCACCTGTGTCCTACTACCCTTACGCAAATAACTGATACTTTAATTTGTAGGCATCCATTGCCTGAATGTTACTTCTCTTAAAAAAAATCATATAAAGTTGATGGCCATACATTTTATTACTCAATATTTTGAAATGAAGCCAACAAAACCAACTTGTTTTTTACTTTTAGTGTGGCTAAATGCTGAAGGTCAGAATATGTGAGTTCATGTCTTTAAGTAGAAAAAAAGTAAAATAAATAAAGCCATGACGGCATGACAGAGATTTTGTGCAGATGCAATTGTTTTTGTTGTGTGGCATGGTCACTATTCACATCATCATCATCGGCAGTAGCATCATAAACAACAGCAACTTTTGGCAGAATAAAAAACATAGACAATTGAAAATGTAAAATGGATTATAAGAGACGTCTTTGTTTTAAATCAAAAATATTTCATATTTGCTTTTGTTCTTAACAAAAAAGCTGCTGTTAAACATCAAAAGTAAGTGATTTCTATGTATGTATTCCAAGACTATTGAATGAATGAATGAAATCTCACATTTGTGGCAGCATACGGATTTCAATCCAGCTACTTAGTCGGTTATCCTTTTTTTATATATATAACGTCATGTTATTTTCTGTTATTGTGCTAAAGCTTCTTAAGATGACAAGAAAAATAAATTAGTGTTTGCTAAAGAAGCAAACAGTTTAAGAAAATAACACGAAATTTAAAAGGAAATCATAATAGTTCACCACACATTCAATCAGTAACGAACAAGCAGCTGATTCCTTAAGCAAAGTGCGATTCGATTCGCTGTTTCCTTAAGCAAATGATACTTGACGAAACTAGACGAAAAGTTTCATAACTACATTTTAGTTTTACACGTTTGATTATGTGTATTCGCTTGGTTAATTAAATTAGAATAAGTGCATTATAATTAGGCGCCCTTAATATCCAAAAAATCAAATAAAATTATTTAAAAAAATATTAGGGACCTATTTCATAACGCAATATCTGCCAAAATGTGTGAAATTTCTTGCGCATTATATATTTATTTTTGGGCGTTGTTTCGTACAGCAGCAACATCTTTTAAATTACAAATAAATTAAAACTAATTAAAGCAAAACAAAAAATTTGAATTACTCATAAAAATATTTCCAAACAATAATGGAAAAAACTATGAAAATAAAAACATTTTCAGACGTAATAATTTCAATGTAAAAACTGTTCATTTTCTACTCAAACATACCTTCACGTAATAAGTGTACGAGCAAGTTTTATTTATAGAAAAAACACAACAATATTTTGTAAAGAAATATATATTTTGATTGTTGGCAGAAACACATAAACAACTATTTGTAATGAAAAAACAACAACAAGTTATATGAAAATGTTTTTCAACAATTACAGTTGTACGAGGGCAGGCCAATAAGTCCGTGACTTTTTTTTAATAAAACACAAGTTTTTGGCTGAGGAATCATTTCCTGTTTCAGCATAGTCTTCTATGAGCTCTAAACACTTTGTCCAACTTTTCCAAAAAAAAAAATTTGTGTGGGATGATTTTATCGCTGGAGTCAAACCTCTTTTTGCCCAGCCATTCGAGCTGAATCCGCATAATAAGGTGGATAAGGTAGCAATTCGTAGCCTAATTCATAGAATTTTGCCATGGAAACTGCATATGTTTTGAGAAGACATTTAAATTTATCGGCCAAATGCGTTCGTTTTTGTTTAATCCTCGTTAAGTCGACCCATTAAGCTGGCATAATATTCGCTATTGATTGTTTTATCCTTTTGTAAGTAGCCATCTCCACCTTGATAGCGCGTACATTCCAAAAATCGGTCGCCATGACTTTAGTGGCTGACAACGGCACCTTGGATTCTATTTTGCCAATTCACCCTGAGAAACCCACTGTTTTGACTGCTATTTGGTCGGTGGTGTATTGTGGTGGATACACGGCGCAAAAACTCGTCAATATTGCGTGTTGACAACTCCAAATACTCCTGCGTAGTTGTCACCCGATTGCATTTGGTGATCGATTGAAAGCAAACGCCGCACCCCATCTTAAGGAAAAATGTTTATACCCAAGTAATGAAGAAAAATTTTAACCATTGAGCCATGTTATATGCCGTCTATGGTTTTCCCAATCTCTCGTGCTTTCAATCTCCGATCGGCCAACACTATATCGTAAATTTTTTTGTTTAGAGTGTAGAGACCTCATTTGGGCTTCAAGGGGGGTTACTCTCTATTGCGATGCGTAAGAAAAATGGTATATAATCGGATAGTTGGTAACTTTTATTGAGTTTACGCGCATCTGAATTTTTCATCTGATTTTTTCACAAAATTGGCATCAATGCACTCTGGAATTGTTAAAATCGTTCGTTAAAACCAAATATCTTGCGCTTACGCATCGCAATAGAGAGTAACCCCCCAGAACGTTCGGCATTTTCCATGCTTATACAGCTACAACGAAACTCAGTAACAACCTTTATTATTAAATTGATACAGACTTGATGAAGAATTCCCATAGTATTTATTAAGATTAGTCTGGCTTTGGGTGATGGCCTTCTTTTCCCTATAAAAAAATCCATACTGAGTACACGAAATTAACTTTTGTACATTTTCTCCTCAAATCACGCGGTAGTCTGCTGTCAATGCTAGTCACGCTCAAACTGACAGAAGTCAACTGAAATATGCCTCTTGACAGGAGCAGTAATACTCTTTCAGTTAAAAGGCGGTAAACACAAAAAGCCAAAGGGCATCAATGACCCACCCTCGTACTTTTAAATATAAAAATTTATACAGAGTCAAAGTTTGTAATTAACATAACACTAGATGTAAGCTGGCAGATTTTTGATCCTAAAAAGACGGATGACGGATGACGGCAACTTGAAATTTCTAGTTGTTAAAATTTTGACAGGATTCAATTGTCACACGCCTGTTGATAGAAGTAGACTTGCGCTTTCAGTTAAGAGGTGGTATAATCAAAAAATATACTGAGTAATTGACCTGCCCTCGTACATGGAATATTTTTAACATACTCGTATCTTGACAATGTGGTTTATATCTTAATGTCTTGATTATTTTATTATTTCAATTTTAAAAATAAACATCTATAAATAGAACTCAGAAAAAGAGATAAAGAACATTTAACGCAAATGTATTATTATTATTAAATTAAAAGACAATATTCTCAGGAATATAAAGGGTGATTTTTTTGCAACTTTATTTTTGTCAACACTGTTTTTGGCAGTTCAGCTGTTTTCGTGCAACATATTACCGTTAAACATGTTCACTTTGGTCTATAATTTAACCATGAATCGACTTGCAAAACAAAATTCATGCTCTGTGTTCAGCAAAGGAGCTCATTTCTGGTTGACAAGCAAAATTTCCTTATTTGGTGTGAAGAGCAGCCAGAAGCATTGCATCCCGAAAAATGCACTGTTTGGTGTGGAAAAACGACAAAGGCATGCACGTTACTGTGAATGGCGAACGTTACCGTGCGATGATTACATTTTTTTTTGCCAAAAATAGAAGAGCTGGGCTTGGTTGACATGTGGTTTCAACAAACAATGTCCCAGTTGAGAGGCGAGTTCGGTGAACAGTTTATTTCACATTTGGGGACGGTCAATTGTGCGATTTAACACCTTTATACTATTTTTTGTTGGGCTATGTCAAGGCTCATCTCTATAGGGACAAGCCGTCAGCGGTTGACGCACTGGAAGTCAATATTGAGGAATTTAATCGTGAGATACCGGCCGATATGTTGGAGAGAGTATGCCAAAATTGGACCCAGCGTATGAACCATTTGAGGCATAGCCGCGGACACCATTTCTATGAAATTGTCTTTAAACATTGAACTATATATATCGTTCAATCGATTCAAGTAAAGATTTCATACATCATTTTATTAAAAAACAAATTCGAAAGCTCTTAAGAAATTACCCTTTACATAAAATATGAAGCTATTTAGGGCATTCTGACATTTTCTTAACACATTTTAATAGTTGGAAAAAATTGTTTTATTTTGAAAATTTTTTGTTTGCTTTAAAACAATATGTTTTTATATTTATAGAGTTAAATATTTAATATTTTAATAAAATCTTATATTTATATGTAATTTAAACAAGATGAGCCAGATACTTTGCATGATTTGAACTCAAATTATTTATTGTATTTATATAAATTTTACATAAGCATAAATGTATTTTAATAAAATTTTATTTGAATTGTATCAATTTTTACATATAAGTTAGTCATATGCTCATATTATATTTTATTTTTCACAATTCAGGCAGTTAATTTTGATAAAATCGTTAAAGTGCTCCTTGATAATGAAAAGCATCAAATTATTTGTGACTTTTTTGTGAACATTTTGATGAAAAGTTCACTTCATTTGCTTGGCTGGTGAAATGGAAAAAAAGAGATTAAATTTTAGTTCGCGTAGTTATAAAACGTGAGTATTTTCCATTGTGAAAAAATCAAGAGAGGAAATTAAGACAGAGAGGGAGAGCACATTTTCTTTCCCTGATAAAACTTGATTGCATACAGCAATCAATATAATAAATATATAATCAATATAATAAATATATATAATAAACTGCAAATGTAACTCATACGCAGCGCAGGCAGATCTTGATTGTGCCAAATGTGATTTCGCAAAAAGGCTATAGGAGAAGGATCGGGAAGGCTGATAAAAATAGATTACCACAACAAAGACGATATAATTAAAATAATAATAATATATAAAAAAAATTTGGTCTCATATCATACATTTAAAGTGTATATAATTTAATTTTGGCAACAAAAAAAACTGAGTTCAATACAAAGAGCAAATAAAAAAATTACAAAACCGAAGCGATTATGGGTTAATTTAAAACCAGATGTAATTTATTTCTAGTTTATAATCTACTCCCAAGATAAATTTAAATAACTTCTTAAATAAAAATTTTGAAAATGGATCCATAAAAGGCGTAGTTACTTTATAATATTTATTTCGGAATGTCGTCCGTTTCACACTTAAATTTTTGTGAAACATAGTTGCACTTTAAAATGAAAAAGTGTTTTACAAATCGGTCCATACATGGAGGAGTTATGTGATCACGAACATTTCGGTAGGTGGCAAATTTCACATCCGATTTTCGAAAAATATATGAAATGAACCTGCAAGCAAACCCTTTCAGAAAAAGAAAAAATTAAAATCGGTTCACAAGTTGTAAAGTTATGCGTATATAATCATTAAAAATAAAAAAAATAAAACCTCCTCCTTTTTTGAAGTCGGTTAATAAAAATATTCGTACTCTCTCTCCTTTGATAAGGACTGAAGTCAAAATAGTATATATGAGAGCTTACCATCCCACAAATACAGCGTAATATTTAGTTTTTCTTGTATTTATTGTCATAATTAAATTTTCCTTGGTACATTTATTTGTAAAAAATTATAACATGTTAAAAAAGTCCCTGAAGCAAATACAAAAAAAATTTTTCCTACATATACCACAAAATAATGGATGCCCCCTTTAATAAATGGTCGTTTCAAATAGTTTCACTTGAGAAAACAGAAACTTTAACTGCTCACAAAATTGTCATCTTTTTCCAAAAAAAAGGGAAAATTCTACAATGTCGGGCTTATATGAAAATCATTGAAAATTATCAAAATTTGCACTACTTCCGGATCGGAATCTAAGTATTTTGGGAACTTTCTTGGAAGTTATCATTAACACGAAATAGTAATAAGTTTTTATAACATACTCTGTCAAACACCTTAAAAATATTTCGAGACAACAGCCTTACATTTGCGTTTCTACCTTTTATGCTTTTAAGTAACTATTCGATTTTACAAATGTACAGCATTAAATATCCTCACTTGCGTGTCATGTAGTATAATATACCATGTAGTATAATATTCCAAGCAATTTGAAATGGTTAAAAAGAAATTATAATAATTAAAAAATTGAAATTTATTATGCGGGATATTCTCCCCAACTAATCGTTAAAACAATTAAAGCTTTTTGCAAAATGCATTGTTTGTCGTGGCTTTAGCTTTTCATATACCGGCATTTCATTGGTCGCTTTCAAACTGCTTAAACTTCATTGACGATTTGGTTTAGCGACCAATGAAATGCCGGTATATGAAGAGCTAAATCCACAACAAACAATGTATTTTGCAGAAATTATAATAATGTTACGACTTCCATAATCTCCCGCATCTGCAATCTCTGATCGGCCAATATTATAGAGTAAATTTTTTCAATTGATTCGGATGTAGAGACCTTAATATATTTGTACCGTGCTTGTACGGCCACAAGCAATATTTACCATTGAAATTGATGGTGTAGAATATCCAAAGAAGAGTAATGGCATTTTCCCAAAATAAAATGCTTAATGAGCACACAACATTCAGATTTTTCTATTTTCATTTCGAAAATCACGCGGTAGTCTGCTATCAAAGCGAAATTTGCAAATTCTCCCCGAGAAACCCACTGTTTTGACTACTGTTTGATCTCTAGTGTGTTGTGATGGATTAACGTTTCGTCTTCGATTACGAAACGACACAAAGACTCGTTCATATTTAGTTTTTACAACGCCAAACACTTTTGCGAAGTTGTTATACGATTGCGTTCGTGGTCGAGTGTGAGCCAACGTGGCACACATTTTATTGAAAGCTTTCTCATACCCAAGTGATCATTCACTGGGCAATTTGATATGCCTATGGTACTTTCAACCTCCTATCAGCCAACACTATATCGTGAGTTTTACCAATTTCTTCGGGTGTAAGACCTCAAATAGGCATCAAGAACGTTCGGCATCTTCCGTGGTTTTACGGCCACAACCTTTTTTTTACCATTGACGTATATGGTGCAGAATTCCCATGGTATTTATCAAGCTTATCCTTGGTTTAAATTATTATTTTATATTGGAAAAAAATAATGCAGCAGACGAAACTCACTTTTTCCATTTCCTCCTCAAACCACAACTAATGACGCACCTTGTTAAAATTTTGACAGGAGTCAACTGAGAGATGCTCTTAACGGGAACAGAGTTGCTCTTTCAGTTAAGAGGCGGGAAATTCAAAAGGTCACGCGTTTTTGACTTTTTGGTATGGATATATTGAATATTTTGCTCTGGTTGAGGCAGCAAAAGATTTTTTTTATGAACATGCGATGAACTTGAAGACCTGACCTCTAAATTTATAATAAAAAAGAAAATAATTTGTAATAACAAAAAATTTTTAAACCTCTTTCATGATTGATAAAGAATAAAAGAAAAAGAAAAAAATCCCGTCCAAAGTCATTTCCATTTTAGATCAATCCCACCTTTCTCGATCTAATTTTGGTTTGCTTAAAATCAACCTCGAGTCTATTCGGGAGTAGGGTTTGGGAATTCCTGGACTTTTTCGCTTCCCGGGATTCCCGGTAAAAATTATAAATTGTCTTCTGTTAAAAACAAGTAATTTATAGCCAAGGATGTTTTTTTTCGTAAAACTTAGTTTTTATTTAAAATTAAATAATAAAGAACAATTCAATTTCTGCATTGAAAAGAAAAACATAACATTAATTCAATAACTTGAGATCATTTCTAGTTTAAAAAGAAATACATTAAAATAAAATTTAAAAATAATAAAAATATAAAAAAATAATTTTTATGAAAAAATTTGTACATCACTTAGGCCTGAATTCAGTCTTTAGTTAACATCTGACAACGTATTCAGCAATGTTATTTCTTATGGGAGTGTACTAAACTAATGGTTAACTAATGACTGTGAATTCAAGCCTTAGATGAAAAATAAGTTTTCAATACGACTAAAGCATTTAGTAATTCGCCCGACATCCTATTTCGAATTTTTGTGACAAAGTTCCCAGCAACAGAGAAAACCCGTTCAAAATCCACTGATGTTGGATTTATTGTTAACAGAACATTATATAAATCATCAAAATTTCCTGTCTGAATATTGCTCGCTTCATATAAAGCAAATTCTTTCTTTAACAAATTGGCATGAGTCGGTTTTGGTTTTTTTGGATTAGCCTTTGTATTGTCTATGGCATTTTTTAGTTTCATTTTGAAACATTTGTCGACTTGGGTTTCAGACATATCACTGTCACTGTTGGACATTTCTGAAATTAATTGATCAAACAGGCGTTTATATATTGGTTCAGCGTACAATTTTAACAAAGTTTTTGGTATTTTAGAATTGGCATAGGGAGTTTTTAAATAATTTGTTAATGCTAACATTTTATCATTACGTCTCGGATCAACTTTTTCTCGGATTGACTGAGCCATTTTTTCAGAAAGGGGTGTTTTTATTAACAAAAGCTGATCAACGATTTACGTTTGAAATTATTTAGCCAAAATATTTTGTTTATTATACAAAATGTTTTATTTCAATAAAATTAAAAATAAAAATGTGGAAAAATAAAAGTTTATCGTATTAAATAATCGTAATTTTTTTCCCGACGATTTTTTTGGGGAAATCCCGGGAATTCCCGGACCCCAAACCCTATTCGGGAGTCAAGTGTAATAAGAACTAATGTGCTATTGACTCCACTTTGGTCTGTTTCAATTACTTATCACTTGATTTTTCCGATGAGTGTAGGTATTTTGTCTTGTAGAAATGAAAAATTTAAAAATCGCGTATCGTGAAATCATGAAATTTTCCTTGCAACAATTAATTTTTGTAAAGATTATAAAAGTGATAACAAGAATTAAGCCCACTAATGCTACATTTAATGTATCCTACTATTCACAAGCACAACTCAGACATAAAGAGACACTCATAAGTAACAAATAGTACAGCAAATATATATTGAGAATAAAGCGTATGATTAAAAAAAAAATTAAGTGTGCGCGAGGGCTTGTGTATTCTGAATGTCTGTGAGTTGAAACAAGTGAGTGTAATGTCCCAATTTAAGGATTTTATTATACAAAAACGATGACATTTGGCATTCATATTACATGGATTTTATTTGCAAGATGAAAGCAGAATTATGTGGAGAAAGATGAACACTTTTCAAACAAGAGATTAATAGCAAATGACATTTAAACATTCATCCATGTTATGTACATGGCAGTCGAATATGAAGAAACGTCGCAGTCGATACCGAATGAAAATTTCGTTAATGTTTTTGTATTAGAATAAATTTTATAATAGAGTGTAATAGTCTCGTAATTAGGAGTCGCCTTCTCACAAAACAGAAATTATTGAACAAATCAAGAGGTTTAACTACAATTTTCAATGTCTGTTAATAAAATAATCAAAACTTCATTAAAGTTTTTGAAAAATGTTAAGTTTTGAGCATTTTTTTCTTAAAGAAAAGTTGCACTCAGCCAATTGATGCCAGCTGCTAAATTGTTATTTCTTTGTGAAAGGTTTAGTTGTAGACAGGGGTGAAAATGAGAGAGAGAGAGCTAGAGATAGAGATTACATTCTTATGCATCTCTGATATTTCGCGGTTTCTTAATAACCTTATATAACAATTCTGCAGCGCCTCTGGTGTTGAGTAGAAGCAACACCATTCATCACCTCCATGAATGAAGAGGAAAAAACTCAAAATCTTATTATTATTATTATTATTATTTTGAAGACAACTAAGATGCCGTTCTAATATATGAGCATTCGCGGTTCTAGCTATAATGTATTTTTTTTTTTATAAATTTATCAGGAAATGTTTAAAAATGACTTGACCCTCACTGTTATAAAATGTTTGCCACTGGCAAAAGTATCATCCGGGAAACGTTCTAAAGACAACATCACCTAGAATTCGTGATCCATCTAGAACAATATGTGTGAGAGTCCTTTTACAGTAATTCTGCTACAGCCTCCTATAAAGACATCAGTGTTTTATACCTAAAAGTTCCGCCTTCGATTACATCATAATCTTTTTGTCCATTAGTTTTTCTTTCGGCCCTTTTGTTTCATGACTGGTGGAAGGACTAACACTATTTAACTTATTTTTAACATTGTAATTAAACAATGAAAACACCATATTGTATTTCCTTTGGTCAATAAGCAAAATATGACAAATAAATTAATACAATATTATTGATTAATTTATTAATAAATTGTTTTCCCGAACAATGCCACGCGATGTTGTGGCGAAATATTCAAAAGGATTAAATGAAAGTAAATAATTCTTTAAATAAAAAGGCCTGGTACTTAAATGAACTCATATTTCTATGTCATATTTTGTTGAAGTTTAAATTAAACCTCTTTAATATAAAAAGATAATTATGAAATTGTATATAATATTTAAATCTGAATGTTGAAAATTTCTTTATATGTCGCATATAAGTTGTTTATGGTGTTGTTTGTATAAAAGTTTTCTAAATCTCGTAGGCTGATTATATATTTGTGACTCTGATTTCATATTTCAGGGTTTTCATACAAGAATACCAGCTTAAATAATTTTAAAATATGATATTTAAAGGTCTATTGATGAGTTGGCATAAATATAGATGAAATGCTGACATATGGACTAGACTAACCCACAATAAATTAACAAAAATTCTAATCAACTCCGAGAATATCCCAATGGGCTTGAAAATTTTTGGGTAATAGCTTAAAATTTTTTCACATTAGTGCCTTTTTATTAATCAAAATCGGAACGTAATTCAAATCGGATCTTATGTCCACTTTACATCTACACTGACAAAAAAAGACACGCCAAACTCAAGTAAAAAAAATCGTACTGAGATGCCAATTTTTTCTTATAGATTTAAGCAAAATTTCCCTAAAACCTGAAAAGAACATATCAGGTCTTTCAATGGGGGCCTCTGAAATTTCTCAGTTGATAGCGGCCATATTGCTGAATCTACATCTGCCGAATTGGCTGCCATTGATTTAATATGTTTCGCCAAAAAACCATGGACGACAAAGCGTTCAATAACACGTGCAAATAAACAAATATTTTATCTAAATGGGTATTCTGTTCTAGCAACTTTTTGGGCGCGTCGCTCATTTTGCCGTCGCCATAAGCGTCCTCAATTTCTCCACCAATGGTTAAGTAAAAAAACATCTTGAAAAAATCTCTTTTTGGTGTGGATTTTAAGCTGGCGGCAACATCAATCCATATTTGTTTAATAACGTCATTCGGTAGGATATCACCATCAACGGCGAGAGCTATTGATGATTACCAACTTATTTTGGGCTGAATTGAATGATATGGACACCAACGACATTGCACGAGCAATTTGATGACATTATCATATCACGTGAAGGTGATGAGAACTGGCCACAGAGATCGTGCGATTTGACGCCTTTAGACTTTTTTCTTGTGGGTTTTTCTTAAGTCGCAGGTATATGTTCATAAGGTACAAAATACAGTGGCCCACACAGCCAACATAGTACATGCCATTGGCCCAATTAAGTCTGATTTATAGGCCAAGGTCATGGAAAATTCGGCATTTGCACAAAGTTATATTCCATACATGATGTCAGCAATAGATCTTTCACATGACTAAAACAAATTATAATGATTTTTTGTGTGTTTTTTTTTTTTTGGAAAGACTTTACATGCGTAAAGGTCTAATTAAACGTGACATAACTATAACCATACAAAATAGCTGTTCGAACTAAACTTAAGGGCAACACTGTATTTAACTCGCCATAAAGTCATAGCCATTACCATACCAAAACCAATTGAATTTTGGTTTCTCGCCATAACCATTAAACAGCTGCTTGCTGATTATACATATTTATTGTTTTGGTTTTGTGCTTACAAATGAGAAAACAAATGAAATGAAAACATTATCAGCAGTTTATGGCTATGGAGCAAATATATTTATGGTTATGGCAATTGTTATGGCTGTGGCATTATGGTTATGGCACGTCTGATTGAACTGGACTTAAAAAATATTTCATAACATCCAACAATGAGTTTCTTACATCTAATTAAAAATTTATTGGGCCTGAATTATAGTCAACAGAAAAGTATACTTTAAGTTAATATACTTTTTGCGTCTATTATAGAGTAGAAAAAAGAAGTGTAAAAGGGCCTTTGCAAATTCAAATTTTAGCAAAATTTTTTTGAGTGTATTTATATATCCTTTATAGCTTCGCACAGCTATTAATTGGTTGAAATATAAACAAATAATTGAGTGCCCATTTTACGGATAATATGTCTCATAGCCTAGAGCGCTCAGTGATCTTTAAGTCATCTCATGCCAACTTGTATTTAAATCGCGAAATCTACTAACCATTTTTATCACACAAAAAAAGGATGTAATTTGCTCGAATAGATTTAAATTTTCTCCATAAGTTTGAAGTGTTTTGCAACAAATTCAAAATTGAACTCTCAAACCACGAATTTGCATCACAATGAATATGTGGTCAATGTTTGTCTTTTGGGCTGGTTTGCTGGCATACGACCACCAAATTGAAATGCACAATAAAGCTGATAATATTAACCACTGTACTAGTCCTTGCAGCTAAATTTCTGTTCATAGTATTGGTGGTATTTAATGCATCAACAAGTTGCTTAATAATATTTTTTTTGTGTATTTTTGCTATTGAAAAATTTAAGAATATTTCAAAATTGGATTTTTAAATTTATTCATTATCAGTGTTGGCAGCAGTTTATGACCATAATATTAACAATATACAATCAAATATGCCAAACACTGCTAAGAAACATACCTAATGCCGTAAACTATTTAACTATTTTTTGTGCACCCGCTGCTCTTAAGTTAAGATCAAGACTGTGAAAATGATGGACAGGACACTGTACGCTCGAAGTCTTTATCAGTAGTGTCGCTTTCATCTTATTGATTCTTTAACTATTTTACTCTTTTGAGGCACTTCAAATAACTTTGTTTGATAATCCCACTTTTCCATTTCATAAATCCGACAATAGCAACAGACATTTATTCTAATTAAAAAAAAAAAAAACATTGTAACTAAAATATCAATAAGTTTAACTCTAACACATACTAAGTGTATGCGTTAAACTTAGTTCGTAGTCATATGCGTATGAGTTATATTTATTCATATAAATAAATTCGAATTTACAACAATCATACGCCCACGTACATTTGTTTATATGAAGGTCCTCACTTTGCGTGGCATAAATCCTTGTAACCATTTCTAGATTCAAAAAGCAATCAATTATAAAAAAATCTATTTTAATTTTATGTAGGAAAAACTTGAAAATTTTATATAATTTGATTAAGTTTTCTCTTAAGTAAAATATGTTGAAAATAAATCCGAAAGGCTTTTTGTATTATGTTTTATACGAGGGCAGTTTGATAATTCCGTGACGTTTGGGATAAAAGAGAAGCTCAATACATCAAGACCCTCAAAATAGTCGTTTGTATCAATGGTGTCCTACTCCTTTACCCAATTCATTGTATTAAATTTTGAAACAGGAAATAATCGCACGAGTATAAATTTTGAGAACTTACTGGATAAGGTTGCAGTTTATAACTCAATTAATGGATTCTCTCTATAGTGGCTGCACATACGTGTGCATTGTCTAGATGGAGCAACAATTTTCTCTTAATAGATGGGACTGTTTCTGTTTCACATCAATATTGAAGTTTGTGCAAAAGCTCTAGATAATATTCGCCGGCAATTGCTTTACCGTTTTCAAAGTAACTGCGACCATGACCTTGTTAGCCAACATACCCACCTTAGCCTTCTCTGTTACACGTTCACCCAAAGACACCTGCGGTGTTGTGATGGATCCATAGTTACAAAACGGTACAAAAACTCGTTCGGGTTGATCCTGAATATCGCCAAATACCACTTGAATTGGTCAAACTGTCACGCTTATGGCCAAATATTCATACAAAACGTGAGGTACCCATTTAGTTCAGATGTTGCGGTCTTAGCCATCTCACGCAGTTTAATTCTCCAATGGCCTAATATAATCTCATGGATCCTATTGACTATTTCTGGCGTTATCTGAGAGGTTGGCGTCATATATGCTGGGACCAGCGCAACGAAATTCATTAAACTACTTTTGAACTTTAAAATTTATGTTGGAGAGTCCTCATAATTTTTGTCAGCTTTTCTTTGGTTTCGATAATGTTTTTTTTACATAAATAATTATGTTTCATTACCACAGGAAATTTACTTTTTCCCCCGTTCCATTAAAATTATGAGGTCTGGCAAAACCAAACCAATAGTTAACGAGGGCAGTGCTGCATCAAAAGTTACTCCTCTGAGAATACAAAAAGTCACAAAATTACAAAACTGTCCCCATATTTTGTCAATAGTTTGAAAATTTTTGTTTTAATATTCAAAATGAAATTTTTCGTTACAACTTTGGCCTGCTGCTTAGTAATTTGATTAACTTTGTTAAATTGTTCACTTTCGCACACACAATCATGTCCGTCTTATTTCTAATTATGGAGTGAGCAGAAGTTTCATTTTCATACAGTTACATAATGAAAGGTCGCTTTTGTGTTGGCTAATATCCAATGAAAGCTTTTATGAATTTCTCTGGATTGATGAGATTTTGGAAAATTAATTTGCTTAAAATTTAATAGTACAAAATGAATGCATTTGCCATGGACATATTTTCACATGTACGAGTATGTAACAAAATTGCTGTCTTAGAGAAATCTCAACTAAAATAAATTTTTTAATAAAATTTAAAATTCTCTCTGCCAGAAGGCCACTTACTATTTTCTAAGCCCTTTTACTAAATAATTAGAGCCAATTATGGCTTTTATTAAAATTTGTTTTTCATAAAATTGTAGCAAAGCAAATGTATATAACGATCTTAATTAAAATAATAATGAAATGTTTTAAATAAAGGGTATTTTTTCAGCAAATTTCTTTTTTGGCAGTTCAGCTGTTTTCGGTCTATAATTTAACCATGAATCGACTTAGAAAGGAACAACGATTGCAGATTGTTGAATTTCGTTATGAAAATTTATGTTCAGTTAACTGACCTTCGTAAACTTGTAGGTAGTGTGCTGAAGTCGTAGTGCGAAGGTCGCAGGATCGAAACCTGCCGCCAAACTCTGACAGTTTGTGTTTGATAAATAAAGGGAGCGCACAACAAGCCTTCACTGGCTTAAATGTATGTCGTAAGACATGGGCTATCACACCCCTCCAATCAACCTAACCTAACCTAACCTATGTTCGGTTAAGAAAGTGTATCGTCCACTTTTTTTATCGAAAAATTGTGTTCAGTGACGAATTCATTTCTGGTTGAATCGATACGCAGACAAGCAAAATTGCCGTATTTGGTGTGAAGAGCAGCCAGAAGCATTACATCCCGAAAAACACACTGTTTGGTGTGGATTATGGGCCGGTGGCATAATTGGACAGTACTTTTTCAAAGACGTCGTTACAAATTACAAATTTGATTAATTACAATTTTTTTTTTGCCCAAAATGAAAAAATCAAGCCACACAACACGCGAAACAATGGCCCAATTGAGTGGCGAGTTTGGTGCACAGTTTATTTCACATTTGGGGCCTCCTACATAGTGCAATTTAACGCCTTTAGACTATTTTTTGTGGGGCTATGTTAAGGCTCATGTCTATAGGGACTATCCCGTAATGGTTGACGCACAATATTGAAGAGTTTATCTGTGAGATACCGGTCGATGTGTTGGAGAGAGTATGTCAAAAATTGGACACAGCGTGTGATTCATTTGAACCGTAGACGCGGACAACATATACATGAAATCATCTTTAAACATTGAATTATATAGATCGTTCTATCGACTTAATTAAAAATTTCATACATTTCTCAAAATTTTATGTGCTTTTTTAAATCAAATCCGAAAGCTCTTAAAAAATCACCTTTTACTTGTATATTTTTTGTTTTATTTTAAATAGAAACTACGTTACATTTTCGAAAAAGTCCTTGTTAATTCAAACGCATTTTAAAGTGGAATAGTATTATTTTGAATTATAATTGCTACTTTTTGTTGAAAGTGGCACCACAAAAATGCAACAAAAGTTTTAATTGCAAAACCTAAAATTTTTTAAGTTAACAATTTCGTTGCAGCGAGAGCCATATAATGTTTTTTGTGCGTGTGTGGGGAACTCGTTATTTTTATGGCCTTTTCTCTACAAAATTCGCAAAAAAATTTTGTCAGTTAAAACACAGTTTAATTTTGTACATGAATGAAGGGATAAACATGTTCGATAAACAGACTCTTCTTATAATTTAAAGGAAAGTAGTAGTAACAAGATTAATATAGTTTAAAATATCTCAATAACAAAATGGAGTAACTATACGAGGGCGGCTCAATAAGTCCGTGACCTTTTGAATGAAACACAGGTTTTTTAATAAAAAATCATTTTATATCTCCTTTGAGCTCTATACACTTTTTCCCACATTTCTCTAATTTTTTATGACTTCCAAAAAAATAGATTTGCTGAGTCATATTTCTTCCCGCAGAGCCACTTCTTCAGGTTTATTAACATGAAATAGTCACTCCGGTGAATAGGGCGGATGAGAAAGCATATCGTAGCCTAATTCACGGAATTTCGCCATGGAAACTACACACGTCTGTACCCTTGGATTGTCCTGATGGAAAACAACATTTTTCTTGGCCAAACGCGATCGCTTTTTTTCAAATGCTCATTAATTCAGCCCAACAAATTGACGTAATATTCGCCATTGATTGTTTTGACCTTCTGACGGCAGTCAATGTAGATTATAATGCATGAAACCCAAAAAACGGTTGCTATGACTTTATTGGCTCACAAACCCAACTTGGCCCATTCACTCCGATACACCCATTGCTTTGACTGCTGTTTGGTGTCTGGTGTGCTGTGATCATTCAAAATTCAAACCACATGCCATGTTGCCGATCGGACAACACTATATAGTGAACTCTTTTCGATAGTGTCGGGTGCAGAGACCTCAACTGGACATCGAGAACGTTCGGAATCTTCCGTTCTTGTACGGCTTGTTACCATTGAAGCTTAGTCTTGGCTTGATTGATGATTTCTTTTCGCAAAAAAAAATGCTTAATGAGAACACGAAATTTTATTTTCTCACATCACATGGTAGTCTGCTATTGATGGCTGCCAAACACAAACTAAGTGTTGCCATTTCAGATAAGAGACGGGAAATGCAACAAAAATACGGTATTATTAAGTTACCCTCGTAGAACTTTGCACCCAAAATCCCCTAAAATTTAAGTTTTCATTTATAGTATAATATTTTGGTATGACATTGTCGATCGGCATTATGTGCAATAACAATCCTCTGATAATTGACCTTTGTGGCTTAATTAGCAAATTTTTCCGATTTCACTTGGAAACTACAAACATTTGAGTGAAACAATCAAAACTTTCAAAGACAAATTTTCATTGTTTTTGAAAAAGTGTTGAACAATAGAAACCCATTGCTCTCCCATGTAGTTTCAGTAGACTGTCAGCCATCATTTTGGCTTTTTTGCAAATTACTTTTACTTGCCGCGTTGATATTGGCATATCATGAAGAGAACCAGTCAACTCAAATTTATAAAGATATCGACTTGATTTCTTTTGCGTTGGATAGATAAACATATTGGCTTTAATTCAAAACTTTTTTTTTGTGGATTGGGAGAAAAATATTTTTCACTTTTTAAAAAAACAAAGGCTAAACCCTTGGCTTTTTTTTGTCATAATTTTTGACAAGTTTTTTTCTCCCTGTGGCAATCCTGAACGATACCGAGATATTGAATCTAGGTTGCATTGAGTTATTTGTCAGTCGAAAAATAAAATATATGTATGTCTTTTTTATTATTATTAGAACTTTTGGAAAACTAATTGGTATATAAAACAAATCTAATAAAACCACATTATAAATCATTTGTCGGAGTTATTACATTGGCGACGAGAGAAAAAAAGATTGCGAAGTGACCATTAAATTGGATTTGGAAGAAAGGACAGAAACACTAAATTGTGGTGTTGAAAAGAAAAATTAAATTGTGAAATTGACTGCACATTAAATTGTGAGATTGACTGCACATTAAATTGTGAGATTGACTGCACATTAAATTGTGAGATTGACTGCACATTAAATTGTGAGATTGACTGCACATTAAATTGTGAATCCATCAGCACATTAAATTGTGTATGAGTATGTTGATTAAGTACTCGTATTAAATTGGGTGGCACCTAGCTAAAAAAAAAAAATTGTATAAAGAAATTGTTATAGATAATATTTCATCTCTTAGGCACTTGAAGACTTCTTTTCTGTGGTACAACAATGTCCGACATAAAGCCATTTCTCTGTGATGTTATTGACAGATCGTTGCTGCGTATGGAATGGGAAAAATGGTTCCGATATTTTACTTTGTATCTCGCTTCAGAGGAAATTATCGACTCTGTTAAAAAGAAAAACAAGCTGCATCATTTGGGTGGACCACAGCTACAAGAGGTTATTTACAACATCCCTGTCGCTCTAGTTGAATTTGATGCAAAGACTGATATCGATGTATACGCAATACTGGTTAACAAATTGGATGAATATTTCTCCCCTAAGAGGAATTCAACGTTTGAAAGACATCTATATAGAAGTTTGACGCCAACGGATGGAGAGTCTCTTAACAAATTTCTATTGTGCTTAAGGCAACAAGTTGCAAAATGTTCTTTTGGATCAACAAAAATGGAAATTGAGGAAATATGTATTAAAGACAAGATAATTGATTCATGGGCACCTATTGACCTTAAGAAAAGACTATTGGAGAAAGAGCAGAGTCTGAACGGTGTCCTTGAAGCTTGCCAGGTGTATGAACAAATTAATAAACATTCGCAAAGCATGATGACAAAAAGCGATGAAGAGGGGGTAAACAGAATTTCCTCGAAGAAGCGATTTTCTCATAATTCAGAGACTGAGTGCTACAGATGTGGTCGAAGTGGTCACATTGGTAATTCTATGAGCTGTCCAGCACGAAATGCGAAATGCAACAATTGCTCTCTTATTGGACATTTTGCCATCAAATGTAAGACTAAAAACATTAAGAGGAAATTTGTCGAATATGATACAAACCGGCGAAATATAGGATCGGGAAAAATAAGGTGTATACGCAGCGAACAGCTAAATGTTTTAGATGATGTTGACGCTTTACGTGAATTTGGCTGCTTCAAAATCAATGATAACTGTGTAAGCGATGAAATGATTAACGTCTGCATTGGAGGAGAACATATATTAATGGTGATTGATTCCGGCTCGCGATTTAATTTGGTGAGTGAGAAAGATTGGGCAACATTGAAGAAAGGAAAAACAGTTATATGGAATATTAGATCAAATTCATCAAACCAATTTAAGGCATATGCATCAGATCAGATTCTCAAAGTAATCTCTGGAAAATAACCTTATACTTAATGAGGAAAAATGTGTTTGGAAAGCCGAGAAATTGAAATTTCTAGGCCATGTTCTCTCCGAAAAAGGCTTCACGGCAGATCCAGAAAAAATCAAAGTGATTGAAAATTTTCGACCTCCGAACACAAAAGAAGAGACAAGAAGTTTTTTGGGTCTGGTTACATACGTTGGTAAATTCATTCCTGATTTGGCAGACGTCACCGAACCCCTGAGAACTTTGTTAAAAACAGATGCAAAATTTATATGGGGTCCTGATCAGGCAAAGTCTTTTCAACATCTAAAAACACAACTGTCCCAAATACCCAACTTATCATACTTTGACCCAAAGAGAAGAACTCGAGTAGTAGCAGATGCTAGCCCAGTCGCTTTAGGCGCTGTTTTGATCCAATTTGATTCAAATGGTAATGCAAAAATAATATCTTTCGGTAGTAAGAGTTTGTCCGACGTTGAGAAGAGATACTCGCAGACCGAAAAAGAAAGTTTAGCTCTCGTCTGGTCGGTGAAGAAATTTTATTACTATCTTGCCGGTCTAGAATTTGAATTGGTGACAGACCACAAACCACTCGAAGCAATATTTAAGCCGACGTCTAAGCCTCCGGCCAGAATTGAACGTTGGTTATTGTATCAAATTCAATTCCATTAGCCCTTAGAATCACTCTTATAGCTAGTAGAAGTGCGGAGGATGAAGAAATCTGCAGTAATATAGCACATGTCAATAATGAGTCGTGGGACGCCGATAAATCAAATAATTATTACCCGTTTCGATTTGAGCTTTCGTCAATTGGCAGTATCCTTCTACGAGGCACTCGCATTGTGATACCTAAATCTTTGCGTGATAAAGTACTTCAATTGGCACATGAAGGGCACCCAGGAGAATCAGCTATGAAACGTAGACTAAGAGCCAAAGTCGATGCAAAGGCATGAGTTTCCAAATGGTCCATGGCAATGTGTAGCAACTGATTTGTTAGGGCCACTGCCGAGCAATGAGTATGTTTTGGTTCTAATAGACTACTACTCACGGTACCAGGAAGTGGTGTTTTTGAAGAACATAAGCTCTGAGAAGATTATAAACGCCATGGAGGAGATATTTTGTAGACTTGGGTTACCGAAATCTTTGAGAATGGATAATGGCCGACAGTACGTGAGTTCTCAATTTGAATATTTCTGTAAAATAAATAATATTACACATATCACTACGCCACCTTATTGGCCGCAAGCCAATGGGGAGGTTGAGAATATGAACAAGTCGCTGGTCAAACGATTGAAAATAGCCAGCGCCAACAGAAGTAATTATAAGCAAGAAATACAAAAGTTCGTATTAATGTATAATGTAACACCTCACGGTACGACTGGATCACCTCCATCTGAGCTTATGTTTAATCGAGTGATTCGGGACAAAATTCCAAGTATTCAGGACATAACAGAAGATATGATTGACTCCTCAGCAAGAGATTTAGATTGCATAAATAAACAAAAAGGGAAGGAGAGAGGAGACAAAAAACGAAATGCAAAACAATCGGATATAGCTGTTGGAGATAAAGTCTTGCTCAAAAATGTGGTATTTCCACATAAGCTGACAACTAACTTCGATGTAACTGAATATCAGGTAGTAAACAGAAACGGAAACGAAGTGGAAATAACTGGGAACGGGAAGACAGTTAAGAGGAACGTCAGTCATGTCAAAAAGATACCGGCATTGACAATTTGTGAAAACATATCCCCAAAAGACAATGCTCCTCTACAGGAATCACCATCGACATCAAACAATACATCAGCGTCAATTCATACAGAGAATCCACCAACAGTTCCACCAGGCGATCCTATAATGAAATAAAATTTTAAAAAGAATAGGAGGGATGTGGCAATCCTGAACGATACCGAGATATTGAATCTAGGTTGCATTGAGTTATTTGTCAGTCGAAAAATAAAATATATGTATGTCTTTTTTATTATTATTAGAACTTTTGGAAAACTAATTGGTATATAAAACAAATCTAATAAAACCACATTATAAATCATTTGTCGGAGTTATTACACTCCCTATCCGCAAAAAAAAATTGAATTAAAGCCAATATGTTTATCTATCCAACGCAAAAGAAATCAAGTCGATATCTTGCAAACTAAGCAAGTTATGCCTAAAAAGTCAGTAGTAGAACTGGTTACCGTTTGTAACCTTTTTTAGGCAAAAAACACAACATGACACCACAAATTTTTACAATCGAAAATTCGATAATATGAACTACGTTGGTTTTTATTAGTTCATATTATCGCGAGTTCGCTGTATATATATATATATATATATATATATATATATATATATATATATATATATATATATATATATATATATATATATATATTTGTTGTGGGTTTTAAGTCACTCTACATTTTGGTCATTTTGTTGATATTTATGCCATGAAATACACGGCTCGACACAATCGGCACCGAAATATTAGACATACGAGTATAGACTCGCTTAAAATCCTTAAAGAGTAGACAAACAGTGTTCTAAAAAGGGATTATCCACATTTCTTGAAATATACCATGACTGTTAAGTTGTAACAGTGCTCTGTTAACCGAAAAAAGAGCACTGTTAAAGAAATTAGTTCCTGTCTCTGCTACTTAAATTTAAATTTATCTTCACACACATTCATTGGTAATGGTAAAGGACTAATGCAATATTTCTTATATTTGAGAGTCATTCGTAAGCGTCCTAATAGGCTTGAATGATACATATGTTTTACACAAATAGTTTGTATCCTGCATGATACCCTTAATCATAATAAAGGACTTGGCACTTGTGGACTAATACAACAATTCTCATATTTCAAACTCATGCCTATAAGCTAGAAGGGTTTTAATAGAATTTAGTAGACATGTAGCTCATAGCCTGGATTAACATAAAGGATGCCTTTGATCACGGTGAAGTAATCGGTTTGGAGTCATTATGAACTATTGCTATAATTCTTATATTTGCGTTTTTGCTACCTAATCACCCATAAGCGGCTGAAAGAATTTGAATAAGTATTTTTATCTGCATAAAAGACGCTATTTAAGTAATTTGGAATAATACCATAATTCTAAAGAATTTCAACACTTTATGGCGGGAATATTTCAAGAAGATTTTTAAGACAAATTTGTTTTTTTTTATATTTTAACTAGTAGAAAAATCGGTCACTGGTGTACATCGGTACTGCATGCGCCACTGTATTCAAATGGGGAAAAGCTTCATCTTACGTGCATCATACGTTTTTAATTTTTCTATTATTCAAAATCAGTTGCTCTTTCATCGAAGCTCCTTAAAATCTAGCAATAGGATTCAATAGTAAAATTTAATTTACCAATGAGTCTTGACACCCAGTAGAAACAGAGACTAAGTGTGATGATACCTCAAGTCCTAATCATCCTTAAGATGTTGCCATTTACACGTACATTTACTTTAAAGTGGACGTTATTGAACCCCAAGGATAAGACCCACGGCCAAACGCTTAGACTGGCATGCTTAATTTTATGATGGCTTTTCAAGAGTATCAAGCGTTATCTGCAGAAATGTAATAACGTGGAATATGTATATATGCATTTACCCAAAAAAGCATGACACAATTCGTATCCAATTAATTTAATTGCTCAGACAAATTCGGTCCGCGGGCGAAAGCGCCGATAGATGCCAATATTTAATTTAAACATAAATGCCAAGACAATTCATTCACTGAAGTAATTGGCCTACTGACAATTAAGCATTTGACTGGCTCTTGTGGCTAAAAATATAATTAGCGATTGCATGACATACGAATTGAACTTATAATAATTACAATACTAAAGTCAAGTTAGTTGTTTACATGATTTGGCTTAATTAAATCGATTCCAAATATGTACTTTAATTCTTGTCCTTTCATATTGAATGATTTGTTGGTTAAAATATGAATTATATTGAATATTTTATAATTGAAATTAAGTTAAAAAACCTAAACATAAAATTAAATGCAACTCATCAAATACACATTGCGTTTGGAATGTCCATAAATCTAACCCTTGAATGAAATTTCTCTACTGAACTGCATTTTCATGCCGTAAACACATTTTTGATAATCATTCATGTATTAATTTCATAATTTGAATAGAATTTTAAGTCTCCCCTTTTTTTGAAATTTCATATTAAAAATTCTCACATAAAAAAGGCAAAAAAGGGAAAATAAAGTGTTTAATACCAAACGATAACCACGGTAAAGTGAAAAGAATCAAAAAGGAAATAAAAAAAAACAAATATTCAACAGGATTAATTGACTTTGTGGTACGACTGAAGAAGTTTAAACAACGGGGCCGTATAAACTAAGAAAACGGAGAGTTTTGCTGAATACGTATTGATGACGTCACAGAAAAGCTCAAACTCAATGTCCTTTAGTACAAATAGGAGGGGTGTGTAAAAATGTACATTCATTTACGAGAGCAATATTTTGCATTCTGCATTCTGAACGAAAGGGAATTTCATTTAAGGACTTTTCTGCAGCTATTGGCGAAAGGATGATTCTGAAGATAAAGTTTGTGCAACAAAATCTGAATACAAGCTTCGAAGCTTAACAAAAATCTATTGTGTTACAAATACTGGACAAAACTTTAAGTAAAATGGGCGGTATGTTGGATAAAAATTAAAAAATAATTCTTAAAAAAGAAACATAAGTTTTTGTCTTTTCAGAAAAGAAGTTTAAAACTGTTTGCCCTTCTGAAAAAAAAAAATTATAATGGAAAAAACATGACATCTTTTAAGGGAGTTAAAAAAAAGATTTCTATAAATTGATCAACATGTTACCATTTTTTTCAGAAAAAACATGCTTTGATTTTTTATTTTTATTTTTTTTTTATTGATCAACAAGATGTCCCACGCCACACAGAGCTTTGTTTCATGAATAAAAATCAATGGATGTTGTTTAGAAAAATAATTACGTTTTGTAATAAATTCACTTCACCGTCACAAGTGCTCGCTAAAATGAAATCTTTTTTAAAAATTCTCATATAGAAAGAATGTGATTTGTTTTGCTCAAATTAAATAATTCCTAAAAGAAATTAATTTTTCAAACAATCAACCTCATTTCTGTATGTATTAACTTAGTATATAGTAAATTAAATCAAGTTATATTTTTTCTTATGTCTGTCGCGGAAATATTAAAGAAGCTTTTAAAAGAGGACTGTATTAATGTTTATCCAACATTTTTAAAAGTTCGATAGAGTATAGAAAAGAAATACAAGGTGGTTCAAAAGTAATGTCATAATTTGAACTGCTGGCCATTTTATTACAAATGAAATGAAGGACTCTGTTTTCATAAACAGTTTATTTGAAAGTGTTAAAAGGATAATATTATTAAAAAAAACAATATCGCTCAAATGACCACCTTCCAAGATGATACATAATTGCGCTCCAAATTGACGATTTATTCTTCAATGTCATCTTTCAAGTCTTGAAAGTTTCGTGTTTTATTGTACTAAACGCGATATTTTAAAAAGCCTCTAAGAAAGAAGTGTGGTGTTGTTCGATCTGGACGATCAGTTCAAATTTGCAAATTGGAGATCACTCGACCTTGAAATTGTTGTCTCAAAATCTCCATCGTTGCCCGAGCCGTGTGAGCGGTTGCCCGAGCCGTGTGAGCGGTAGCCCGAGCCGTGTGAGCGGTTGCCCGATCCGTGTGAGCGGTTGCCCGTCTTGTTGAAACCAACAATAATCGAGGACCAACGCAGCAATTTTCGTAGAACGAAGGTCTGCTGATGCACAGATATTCTCGGCCGAACGAGCAATACAAGGCCGCCCACTTTTTGCAACTTCTTTAGTGGACCAAGTTTGCACGAGTCACACAACGAAACGCTTAATTGTGCGATCACATAGAACATGAGGAGAAAATTAATGCTGCGTCAAAACAACGGACAACGGCAGCCAATTCAGATTATGACATTACTCTTGCGCCACCTCGTGCATACATCAATAAAAATGTCTCTTTTCAGTGGCGTACGTAGCACAGGAGTCAAAAGATAAACTATCCAGATTTTTACAAGAAATTACATTTTAATACATAATTTTCGCAAGTGACATGATAATTTTTGAAATGTATGGACTAATGCTTCGTATAAATTGTTATAAAACCTTTAAATTTTTGATATTATGATGGAACTCCTTAAATATTTATTTATTTATTTATGATCTAATTACACAATACAATTAATGTAACTAAAAAAAAGTATAGGGTACTAGCGCGATAAGGCCTTCGACCCGAATCCTTAAATATATTTTTGAAAAACTGTACATTTAATAATCAATAACAATAGTAGAGCTTGTTGAATAAGATAATTTTGTTAGAGGCCTTGAGTAAATTTTTAGGTAAGAGTTCCATATTAGCAAAGTTTCATTTTAACTTCTTATTCGTGTAAAACTTTAAAAAAATAGAAATATAAACGAATAATGGCATTTTGAGCTGGAATATCTCTTTTGTATGTTTCTTTACCACAAATTTTTTTCAGCACTTTAAATTTTGTAACTGTAGCAAAATTGTTCTAAAATTATTTATTGTTGTTTTGAACAACATCTAGAAATGTAAGAGAAGCCATTGTATAGAAATTTCCTTTAGAAAAAGGGAAAGGATATTTGGATGTATACATATGACTGTTGAGACGGAAACATAGCTTCATAGTTTCGGAACACTTTTAATTACTTTTTGTATAAAAATGATATGTAAGAGTTGGCTCCTTGGCTAGATTTTGTGAGTTTTTATAAATTTCTGTATATTTTTATTGCATGGTTTGCTTAAATCTAAATTTTTCAAAAAAGGATAAATGCTGCATATTATATTTTGTTTTGTTCTGGTCGGCTTGGTTTAGCTTATATCATCATTTTGATAAAAAGGATACACGAGAGGCAAGCATATCCTATGCGTATACCTTAAGTCACATTTTTCGACATTTGAATCATTACTGCTATTCTCTGCTGCTTAATCAGGCTTGAAGCACAACAGGATATATTGGAAGTACCAACATCCCTTCAGCGATTCTAGAAACATTTTTGTACATAAATTATAGCCTTTATTATTTAGCGACAATTGACAAACTCTTTTTCGTTTCTTGTAGCTTACTTTGGCTTAAATAATAATTTTTTCAAAAAAGGATATGTGGAAGAAGCTTGTATCCTGGCTGCAATTTCAAAAAAATTTCGTACACAAATAATAAACTTTATTTGGCGACTTATGACAATTATTTTGTTTTTATTTGTTGCTTAATTTAGCTAAAACCATTATATAAAAGAAAAAGGATATATAGAAGATGTACCCACAGTCTTCAATGGACTCTTTCCAAAACTTGAAGTTTTTCATAACATGATGATACAAAGTACGTAACGAATCTTTTTTAAATCTAAATCTTCTCCTTCTATTTTTGTTAAATTTTGTTCGTCGTCAAAGAATCGTTTGAGGCTAGAAATCGATATCTATTTTTTTATTTAAAAAAAGTCAGCGGCGTACATTTTTTTAGGTTTAATTAATTACCTAATTATAAGCTGGGGTGTTTGTAAGGTACAGAATTAGCTCTAGCTCCCCTCCCATTCACTTGTTTCCTTTAATTAATATTAAGCGTAACCGCTAGCCTTAGTTTGCATTAGAAGTAATTTTTGTTCACTCCCGCTTTACTTTCCTTGACGTGCTGCTTATAAGAACAAACGTGGTTCTGCAAATCAATCCATTCAATTATTTTGAAGTGTTCCTCTAAAATGCAGCCTTTATTGCCCTTCGTCATGCCACATCATTGTTATCAACTCGTTGTATGGAATTTTAAATTTAACGCCTCGCTTGGCCAGCAACCATGAATTGACATAAAACTGAGTGTATCATTTGAACGTGTGTAAATATTCATTCATTCATATACGAGTATCAAATATACTCATCAAGAGAGGGAGGAAGTGGTTGTTATGAGTGTGAAAAAAAGTTAAAAACTAAAAAGTGAATGATTGACAATTTAATTTATGCTCTCAATAAAAAGTCTCTTATCGTCTGTCGTATTAAAGAAAAAAAGCGCAAAAACATGCAGCTTAATCTGTATCAAAAGTCACCTTACGGAAAATGTGTGAAGGTTATTAGTTCATCCAGCTTTTGGCTTTAAAAGAGATTCGAAGTAAAATAGTAATAGAGATAAAACTTGGTCAAATACTTAAATGAAATCTCCTGTCTTACTGGTTTAAGGACAAAAAAAAAAATATGTTCAAACACTATGAAAGGAAAAAGAAGCGAAAAATAATAATAAATCAAACAAGAACGAAAATCAAACTGTCAATGATATTAACACGTTTAGGAAAAACCAGGATGAGCAATATATTATGTTTGGATTATATGGTTAAGGATAAGTTATATTAAGTATTAATACGTGAAGGAAAAGCTGTGGTTTCCATTGGCGCACAAAATGTGATCTTGAAGTGTACACCAAATATATGGTTTGAAATATATTTTTTTCATAGAAGTGGTCAGTGTGTGTTTTGTTTAAATTTGTCCAATATATGAAGAGTTACGAGAATAACAAAATTATACCAATACAAAGATAAAATACATACGCAACATAAAAGACATACACAACAACATATAAAAATTGCCTTCAAACCAAATCCTTTACCATGATAAAATGTGGCCTGTATGTTAATCCAGGCTATAAGTTAACCATGTGCCAGATTACACTTTAATTCGCCAGACGGCTTATGCTTGACTGTGTACCAAAGATCCCCACATGAGAGGTCAAACCAAGCACTTTATAATGATAAAAAGTATTATACCGGTGTACCGGTATGAAAATAAAACACTAATTTTTAATAAGAAAGTAAGAAATATTTTATTCAAAGTATTGTCCATTTTTAGCTATAAATTTTTCAGGCAATTCGTGGATTCCACGCCAATAAAACTGTTCGTCTTTTGGAGCAAATCAGTTAGTTACCCAATTTTCGACTTCCTCCTACGACTCGAAAGTGCTGCTCAGCTAATGCGTGTCCCATCGATGAAAACACAAAGTAATTTGAAGGAGCGAAGTCTGGTGAATGCGGCAGGTGGGATATCAGCTCCCAACCTAATGCTTTAATTGTATCCTGAACCAGTTTTGCTTTGTGTGCAGGCGCATTGTCATGTTGCAAAATTACCTAGCCGCGTTTTGTGGCCCACTGTGGCCGTTTTTCGATCAAGGCATGGTTTAAATTAATCATTTGTTATCGGTAGCGATCTGTATTAACGGTTTCACCAGGTTTTAGTAGCTCGTGGTACACTACACCTTTCTGGTTCCACTAGAAACACAGCATTGTCGTCCTGTCAAATCGATCTGGTTTTGCAGCCGAAGTTGACAGTTATTCCGGATTAACCCAAGTTTTTTTTTCCATTTAGGATTCTAAAAATAAGTCCATTTTTCAATGCCACTAACAATGCGACGCAACAGTGATTTTCTATGGAAGCAAAATTTCACAAGTTGTTTTTCGTATTTCCATTTGTCTGTCATTCAATTTATGTGGCATCCATTTTCCAGACTTTGTGATTTTTCCCATAGCTTTTAATCGTTCAGAAATTGTGCAACATTTAACATTTCTGCCATTTGTTTCTGACTGTCATCTTCATCCAATATTGTTTGCAGTTCGGCATCTTCAAACTTTTTTGGTGGTCTTCCACGTTCTTCATTTCTCACATCAAAATCGTTATCTCTGAACCGTGGAAACCATCTTTTGCATGTTGCTCCTGATATATCATGATCACCATATGCCTCGACAAGCATTGAGTGTGACTCTACAGCACTTTTTTTCAAGTGAAAACAAAAAATTAATGCTTTCCGCTTTCTGGTACAAAATTCGCCATGTTTAAAAAATTATGTTGTTTGTAAACTGATTTGATTTATACTGAATATGTTTCACAGATGTCTTTGCCAACACGATAAATGTTCCGAATCTAGATATTTCTATAGTGACGCTCACTTTATACCGGTACACCTGGTAAATATAACTCGGTGATATTATTCGACCTTTATTTCGATTAATTTCGTTCGAGGTCTTTTTTAAAAAACAGAAATTTAAATTATTTCCTGAAGAAGACACCCACCGGGTGTAGAAATATTGGATAATTAATAAATATTTTCAGCTCTTTGAAAAAGACCTCAAACTCAAAAAATAATTTAATGTATTATTAATCATGGCTGTAAATCTATCCATAAATCAAATTAGATTTAGCCGTTTATTCGTGATTGAATAACAAATATCCTGATTAGACTCTTTTTTGTGGGCTCTATTCGAATAAGTCACAAACCTCAGAGGTCCTCAAAGCCAACATAATACATGTCATGGGTCAAATTCAGCCTGATTTATGCGGCAGGGTCGTGAAAAATTTAACGTTTCGAATGCACGCCATCCAGCGGAGTGGACATTTGCACGATGTCATATCCCATTTATAATGGTGTCAATAAGCCTGTCCAATGAATAACAAATTTCAATGTTATTTGACACACACTTTGGTTTATTTAAATTTAGAAATAGACAGCGCTTAAGGAAATTCAATGGCATTACAAAAAAATAATTTTCAACAAATCCATAAATGAATCCATAATGAATACTAGAGATATTTAATGGTTCGATTATGAATGGCAACCGAATTTCAGTTCAGTTGCCAGTTGCCAAACGTTTATGTCTTCGTTATTTTCTCTGATGGAACAGTCTTCAAAATTAAAATGCAGAATGCTTTTGGTAACTGAGACTGGCGACTACAAATCAACTGCAGTTCGAGTGCCATTCAAAAGCAAGCGATTAATATATTGTTATTTAAATGCCACATTAGAAGGTGTTATTCGTGCTTGGTCGTGATGTTTAGAAAAAAAGGTCACGCGTGTGATTTCCAATAAAATATGGAAGCGTGGCTTATGCACGATCATATTTACAAAAATGCATACAAATTCTCATGCAACTACGGGGTAACATTCAAAACTTTATGGCATCTTTTTTTCCAATATGTATAAATTTTAAATAATACATGTATATATTTTTAATATTGATTTATTTTGTTTTATTTTATTTACATGTCCAGTCGCTGCAACGTGCATTATAAATCCAGAAAGTCAAAATATACCATGAGCTTCGATCACATATTTTGGCGATTTTGGTTGTTTAAACAAAATTCTTCTGGCAGGCAAAGGGGTAAGTTGAAATAAAATTATAATTTTCTAAAAAATTACTTTTAAAAACTAAACAAATTGAAAGAAAATTTTCAATAAAAATATCATATACCCCAAAAATATTGATGGACCATGTCCAACACAGACCATTTTAATCGTTTTAATTTATATTTTTTATATAATCGTATGATTTTTAAATGTACAATTTTTATTTTTCGGAGCAGGAATTATTGTAATTATTTTAATTATATAATATCTTCGAGCGGAAATAGAATTTTATTTTCTTCAAAGGAAATTAAAATTACAGGTGGTTGTCCAGAGCTCGAAATTTTACCAGCTTTTACTGTTTAAATTAATTTAAATCAAAGTTATGCTTCACAATTTTTCTACATCTACTTTTTCCCTCGTGATAAATACAACTACAACTAATGGATCATTTTTTTCGATAAAGTCCAGCTCATGAGAGATCGCCGCTATACTCCCAGGATATTTTAAAAATCGTTTTAAAACAAACCAGTCTGTAATACCAGGGTGTAGTAACAAGGACACATTTATGGTCTTCATGTATGTTGCATTTTTACATTTTATATAAAATGGAAAAATTTTCTCGGTAATTAGAAGATTTTGTTAGAAACTAATAAAAAGTTGTGCTCTTCCTTTTTATTAAATTTTATTTAATTTATGTTTGAAATAGAGTTTTTCTAGGTAGCTCTGTGTAATTAAGCTGTGAATTATTTTAAAGTTTTACCCACATTAATAATTATGACTTGTAATTCTTTTCAACTGTTGTCGACTGTTCCGTAGGCGATACAATTACGTTGTTCATTGCACTGAAACAATGTTATTCTTGTCTTTATTTAATATTAATGTATTCATTATTTAAATTTTAATTGAAAACATATTGGATTTTAATTATTAATCCTGCCGTGCTATGAGTTTGTTTTCAATATTTAATGACATTATCTATGGCCAATAATAAACAATCTTTGACAATTGAGTGATGTGTTGGTCATATTATCACATGACGCCAGGAACAAATGCTTGACAAGTGCTACAGATACATGTATGGTATATCGTTACCTTACCTTAATATAGAAAGGTCCTAACTTATTATCTTACATCGAATTTTATTCACCATTGATTGGTGTAAATAACAAAAAAATATTAGCAATTGAAAAAAAGTCTTATGCCCCAACTCCCTGATTAGTGTGATCACGATCTCGAAAGGTTTTCGTTCACAGGCATTCTAAACGACGGACAGCTAATTTGCGCTCCATTAAAAATCTCAGCACGACAAGTTCAACGAAAGTGAGTGCTGTGTTGCCCAAACTGTGCGTTTGTTAAAAATAAGTTTTGGACGAAATGAAACACCTACCGCGAGTGCTGTACGCAAGTTTGTGCAAAAAGTCCGTGAGACTGGCTTGATAGTGAATAGCACTCATGGTTCCGGTCGTCGTACGGTGTGTGGCTGCTTTGGCCGAAACTACGCTCAATCCAAGAACGTCGACTTGCCATCGATCTCAACAGCTCGGCATTTCAAGCGCTAGCATGTGCAAAATTTTGCACATTGATTCGCTTACAAGGTTCAACTGGCCCAGCAATTGAAGGCTAACGACCAGGTACTTTGTTATGGCTTTTCAGTTTGGACATAATAAAAACTATCATATTTTCTGACGAGGCGCATTTTTATCTCGGCGTCTATGTCAGCATACAAAATTGCGGCATCTGGGGATTGGAAAACTTGCAAGTAGTCGTCGATAAGCTAATGCATTCAAAAAGATTGACAGTTTGGGATGGATTGTTGGAGTGGTGGCGTCGTTGGCCAATTTTTTTCGAAAATGGAATCTCTCTAGTCAGCAGAGCCATGCCCTACAATGATAGAAATGAAGTTGGATAATCTTTGATATCAGCACGATGGTGCATTGTGTCACACAACTCATTAAGCAATCAATCTTTTTCATACTAAATTCGGTAATCCTGTTATCAGCCTCCTCGGTGATGTTAATTGGCTGCTTAGGATCAGCGATTGGACTTTATTCGGTTTTTTTGTGTGGTTCCTTTTAAGGCGGATGCTAAGAAATGATCCAAAACCTTAAGTCTTATATTGTCCAAGCCGTTCGTGAGATAGAATCAGAAACTGAACAAAAAATGGCTTGAAAAATTGAGCTGACAGGAAAAACTACTGCGAAGTCAGGCGTGGCAGTCACATAAATGAAATAGTGTTCGATAAATACTAGAAATGTTTACTATTTGTAATAAGGACATAATATAGAAATATATTTGTATTTTGACCACATATATAATGAATATTGCATTATTACTCTTTGAAGCCATTTCGAAAAAATGGAAAAACGTAAAAGTGGTTAGAAAAATGGCTAAACGGGATGAAAAATTTGCTAAATTTTAGTCAGAAAATTGCTAAATTGACAACACTGACTCGTCCAGGTGCAAAATTCATTAAGAGAAGTATATTGTTAAATAAATCTAAATATAGACATAATCAGTAGCTTGCCTACTTGGGACTCTATAAAAAAAACAGATGTAAGTGGCGAATATGAACCTCTTAACCAGAGGTTAAAGAAAATTATTCGAGACATTGCCCCGAGGTGGCTTTATAAGGGCACTGCTACTTGTTCAATATAAATATATTGAACGCGATCTAATATCGCGATATTTATTGAACGTGTAGCATACAGCATTGATGGATCGCGATCCATATCGCAGAATGGCCTAAATTATGGAATCCAGATCGCGGATCGTGGATCGCGTGATAAATATTGAACTTGTAGCATTTTCATGATATTATATCGCGATACGTTAATAGGAAGTGAAATAAAACATAAAATAAAAGACGCAGTGCAAAAAAATTAATAAAAAGTAAAGTAAAGAATTTTATTACATTTGTGTAAAGTTTGTTTTAATAAATTTTAAAGGCAGAATGTAGTAAAAGCGAGTGGGTTCTGCCGGTGGAATCGGAATTAACAACCGAAACAATTATTTTGAAAAACTTTATTTTTAATTTGGAGCCATTGCCGGAGCAAGAAAAACAGATTTTTTTTTAGTTTTCTCGCGACATTTTTTTAATAACCGATCTGCACTGCACAAAAATAACGTAAATACTGACGCAATAAATATTGAGCATGTAGCATACGCTCGTGATCCATCAATCCATTAAAATAGATCGCGATCCAAATATCACAATATATATTGAACGTGTAGCAGTGCCCTAAAGAAAGAATTACAACGGAAAAAAAATTCCAGTACTTGCAATATCCAAAACGAGAATTCCTTCCGATTGCCATCGTTTGTTTAACAATTTATGGATTGCGGCATCAGATACTAATTTATATTCCAATATATATTTTTTACTTATCTTTATTCGAATTGCTTTCAGTTTCAAAAAGATGTTTACAATGAAAAATTTTATCAATATGTTTCTAAACATATGATAAAAATTTCTAACTGGCAATCATTTTCAAAACATCAACTTACAAAAATCCTTATCAAACACAATTTTGTATTTTTTTTTTAAGAACTGCTTTCGTGGCTATAAAAATGTAATTTTTATAATATATTTGCTTCTCCTGTAAAGTACGAAAAATTGTAGTTGGAGCCTTTTTATATTGTGGTTGTTGAAACATAATTGTTCGCATTGAATTTTAATGAAAAATTGTTTGCAACGTCCTGTAAATATTTATGGATTTTCATATTTCATAGTTATTCTGCATTTATGATGGCAGCTTATAAGATTAAAAGTTAAACAGAACAAATCTTAAAAAGGATTTGAGTGGAATAAGTATAAGTCAGATATGGAGAATATTATTGTAGTATAATGCTTATGGTTTTTATTAATCGAAAATTATTGTATGAAATACGACTCAATATTCCACTGAGGCGCAGTTTTGGCCTTCCAGATAGATCTAGTTAAACCTACTTAAACGAAGAAAAAATTAACCACAATTTATGGCAAAGTGGGCTGCAAAATTTAACAAAAATATATTCTTATACAAAGAACAAAAACGCTTGAAACTGATAATACCACTGTTCATATTTCGTACATGAAATACTGCTGCTTTGTTTTCCTGTGGGATAGTCGGGCAGTACCGCCTAATTTAAAAAAAAATAAAAAAATAAAATCTACCTGGTGGACAAAGTATTCCTAATAATCCTTTGATTTTAAACTTTTTTTCATAAAGAATTGCATTGAAGTGAAGAAAAAATTGCCGTTGGCTACATGACATAACGAAACTGATGAATGAGGACAACTCTATTAGACTTTTAATCTCCACAAAGAAACATCATGGACATCTATCAAGAACATCGTTCACAACTTCCACGAAAAACGAAAGAGCGACAACTAGAAGCAAATTGTTGTGGAACTGTTACTGAATTGCAAAAAATCTGAATTCCTAAATGGATTTCTTCACGGTAAATTTAGCTGACATGAGCTCATGAGAGTTTGTATTAAGATTTGCTGAGATTTAAGAAATTGCTGAAAACTGGACTTGACATCAGCATAAGAACACTTATTTTTTTCAACACGTAAATAATCGTTTTTGACAGTGTAATTTTAAAGTTGAAAAAAAAAATCGTATCATTCATATTTTCCAAGTGGATTTCAAGAGGAAACAACATCATTGAACAAAAACAAAGATTTGTGAATGTGGTTGTTACTATTTTGCTGCTCTATTTATTAACGTTCCAGTCTTTTCATAAAGTACAGCACTAAGGATTATAGTTAATAAAATGAAGCAAAAGTTGCCCATAAAGACACAAGCTCTTAATTACCTACTTACGAGTAACTGATCTTAAATTTATTCTAAGCCCACAGCCAATAGAAGAGGGAATTTCTTAAGGCAACATTTCGGGCGCTATTTTATACTTGATGTATGCCACCGAAATGCCGATGATATAGCTTTTCCAAGCGGCCCCGAAAATCCATAAGAAGCATCCCGTAAATTGTAGGAATACATTTCGCTGTTGGAAAAAATAGCAAAAAAATATGGAGGATAAAAGTGCGCGAGTTTAATTTTGTACATATTGCTTTTACACTGCCAAGGGAAATATGTACCCGCCGCACCCCCATCCAAGCTAATAGTCAATCTATACCTGAGAACAAATAAGTCAAATACATAGAAATTCATCTTTAAGTTGATTCAAATGAAATTGGAAGCTGCTCAAATCAGTTGAATTATTTAGCGCAATTAAACACCAAGTCTAGATTGTAAGTTTCTTCTATGCAAATCGATTCTATACCCAATGTGGCCCTATGGAATTCAAAGGGGCCAAAATAAAATCCTCTACACCCTGGTACTCGTATGTAAAAAGCTCGCGCATTCATAAAGATCTAGAAGTCCCATTGATTAACACATAAGGAAACTCAAGCACCATTTAAACTCAATAGCCGGCAACATTCAAAATTATAGAGACCATATTCGACGGAGTAGGAAGGATACGGCCGAACACCATAGATGTAAAGTTATCATAGAAAAAGCTGTAGAAAATTGATACTTTTAGATTTAAGATTCTGCTTCAATGCACAATTTAATAAATAAAAACTAGTGATATTTTTGATTTGTATTTGTACAAACATTTCTTTAAAATGCAGATGCGAAAAAAGTCATTAAATAAAATGATGTTGTATTTAATATTACAAAGCCAAATAGAGCTTCCTTTAAATAATTAAAAATCATCAGCAAAACGAGGATGCTGAAAACACCCAGGGAAACCTCACAGCTCAACCTCAACAACAGGACGCAATAAAGAATTCATAAAAACAAAAATAATTAAAGCTTTGATTCTACATTGCAGTTATTCAGAAATACTACAAATAAAATAGGAAAAAATATTTAAATATGTACCAACAACAAGCACGAGACTGTGTGCATCAGGTTTAAAAAGGACAATACGAACACATAAATTTTTTTTACGAAAAGTACTTTTTATCCAAAAAGAAAAAAAATGTATGTAAAAAGAAAAAAAAAAATTATGTAAAAAGATCTTTTTAATAAAAAATGTATTGTGTAAAAAGAACTAAACATGTAAAAAGTAAATTTTAATTAAAAAGGTACTTTTGTGTACAGAAAACTTATTCTATCAGAAGAGCTTGTTATGCAAAAAGTACCTTATGCTTATAAAAAACAAAAGTTTTTATGTAAAAAGTACCTTTAACTAAAAAATACTATCTTTCCATGCAAAAAGTAGTTACAATATATAAAAGTAGTTTTACTGTAAAAAGTACTATTGGTATTCACGGTGAAAGTACTTTCAATGCAGAAAGCGCTGAGAATGTTAACGGTACATTTGCTATAACTATTATAGCAAATGTAACGTTATTTAATAAATATATAAAATTCCTTTGAGCTTTTAAAATTTGTTTGTTGGTGCTTTAGCTGTTCATATGTCGACATTTCATTGGTCGCTAAACCAAATCGGCAGTCAACTTTAAGCAGTTTGAATAATTTTCTTTTTTCATATTGTTAACAGATTTACATAGAACACGTACTACTACATGATGATCTACATCAAATTTAGCAATATTTGTGCGATTTTATTATAACTTTCTTAAATCTTTATAATTTTAAGGCAATTTCGACACATCTCCTCGTTATTAGAAAATATTTGAGTTACAAAAACAAACATTTTGAGTTACAAACAAAAGCTTTTAAAAAATTTCACTCATGCAAATAAGTTGCGCCCTAATAATATTCAGTTTATTTTTAAGTTTATAGAAGGATAAAACCTACAAAAAAGTGATCGATTTTATAAAAGGCTCATTGAATGTTCTTAAAGCTACGAGTATTAATCGCTTATAAATACAGTTTAAATAAATTTTCTTTATTAAGGATGTATAAAACAATTATAAATTTTTATGAATATGGCTGTAATCAAGGTCTATTTACACAGGTCATTGCAACAGCTCAGCTGACAATTTTTGTTTACATTTTATGTGTGTCAAAGTGTCTTTACTTTTATCTTCTTCTTTTGCTTACATTTGTGGCCGCCATTTGGGTTTTCGTTTGTATTTGTTTCCATTTCTAAACCTCTTTGTGTATTTTCTTGCACGCTTGTCTCTATATATTCAACGCAGCTGCTTTTGACAGTAGAAAACTCTATTATGCAATTTTTTTTGGTTGTTGTTGTAATATTGTGTTTGTTGTAGAACTGCGACGACCTCTATGACTAGACTTTGTCTGTAAGTATTTTTTTGTTCGTAAACTTGAAAATTAAATTTGACGTTTATGTTGTTAATTATGCTACAAAACAAACAAAAAATGTTATTGAAATTTCATCTTACACTTTTTCGATTTTTTCAATTACTATTAATGGATGACCCAGAGCAACAATTGATAATTAACAGAAGCGACGCAACGCTATGCAGAAAAATTTGCATCAAGACATAATTTGCATCAAGACGGGGCTTTTAGGAAGCTTTTGTAAATGAAAAATGTATGGAATTTCAGGTTTCAGATTTAAATTTAAGTACCAGAGCACTATTAACCACTTAACAGTCATAGTAAATTTCAGAAAATTAGGAAAATCTAGGAATTATGACCAGATCTTTAATAGAGAACACATAGAAAAGGTGCTCCAGAGTATAGAATTTGGATGTATCCCCTATATAGAAATAGTGCTGCTCCGGACAGGCCTCTAAGGAGCACATTAGGCGGTATTTTTGAAATAATTTTGGAATTTCATAAAAATGAATTAGAAGTCATATTTTTTTTTAATTTTCTTGAGAAAATTATAATAAATAATGGCTGCCATTTTGTAATAAATGAATTTAAAAAAGCTCAGTTTTTATAAAAAGTTTATTCGATGTCATTAATTTGAAAACTTTATGTCGGTCAAATGGCGACCTTCTGAGTTGACGAATTTTAAATTGTTGCTCACAAATAATCTGGCTCGAAGTTGGCAATTTTTTCTTCAATGTTGGCTTTAAAGACCTGCACGTCCCAGGAAAAAGCTGCAAAGGAAGAAAACTGGTGCCAGTTCGCATCTTCACAATGGGTGATCACTCGATCTGAAAATTGATGTCTTAAAATCTTCATCGTTGCAAGAGCATGTGATCGCTTTGTCTGTCCTGTTGGAGCAAAAAACTCGTATAGCATATTTCTTTAACGCTGGTCATTCACCACGATTACGGTGGTGTTATCGGCATCTTCAAAAGAATAATGATAATTATCATATCTGAAATAAATCTACATGTACATAAATAATTAAAGATCAATCAGAATGAATATTCAATTACTGCATGCAAATGTTATTTTTTTAAGTTTTATTTACATTTGCAACATTTTACATGAAGCGACCCATGAACAATTTTTCGTGTTTCCGATGACTTGCAAATCATGAATTTCATACGATTCAACGTTTCTAGCAGATGTACTTTAAGCCTTTATTTACTCTTGGATTTCAATTGCTTAACAACCAACTTGGAGGAATCCCCTACAGCGATTCTTATTAAATTTTTTAATTACTAAAAACTTGCAATCAACAACAAACAAAATATTGATATTCATACTATATGAGCATTTAATAAGATTTTTGGAATATTTTGTTTTTTTTTTTTTTAGCTAGAAGTACTTTTCTTTGCTTTCAGTGCCAAATTAAAACTATTTTTTCTATATTCTGCTGATTATTTCATTTTGCAAATTGTTGTTTATTTGTTTAACAATAAACATTTGAAGTAAGAATATATATTTCATATTAAAATAAATATATTCTCACAAAGAACAGAAAACGTTTAAAATGAACTGCAATAAGTCAATGCGACATAAGTTCTTGCTGGGATGTACTAGTCCACTTGTAAAGAAAAGTACTAAAAATGTTCATATTTTTTTTTAACCTTAATTAGTATTTAATTTCTTAACAGAAAAAAGTTTTCATTTCCATATCAAAAAACCTGCTATAAAATTTCAGCAAAATTCGTATATGTATATTGTTTTGATGGAAAAATAATTACTAACAATAGAAAAAAAGTTTTCTATGGCGTTTTTTCTCCAGAACCCTAATGAGTTTTTTCAATACATCCAATTGTGTACATTTTTGCCTAAAGAGCCTTAATCGATTTTTTGTATTCTTCTTCTAACTTTTCATTTAATTTTTACTTCATTTACAAACATGTTTCCCTGAAAAGACATTGAACTTACTTTTGCAATAATTCAATATTCATTATTAAAAGTAGGAGACATTCGCTGCAGTTACACATCCTTATCAATCCTGCTAACATACATAGAACAAAAGTTTAATTTTGTCTTGAACACCATTGTTACAATCGTAGCTGTGCTTATAACAAAACTCATCAGCTAAAGTCTATTGAAAATAAGCATCAAATAACATACGCTTTCTAATACAGTTTAAACTGGTGATGAAAGTGTTTTTTTTTTTTAATTTTTTACTGTTACTGTCAGCCAATGAAATTGAATTTTCCAATGAGAAAATTTAATTTTCTTAAAAAATAAAAATTCAAAACATAAACCAGCAATTTGTAGACCGAGACGTCTTTATTTATTTCCTTAAGGTTTCAAAGTGCTTAGGATTTATGTACTACGTATGTGCGTGTTTTTGTGAGTGTGTATGCGTGTTTTCCTTTTCAAACATTCAAGGATTAGTGTGATATGCTTGGTTCGAAATATTTGAAGCGAATTTAACGCACATTAACACACTTTAACACTTTTAAATGTTTTGTGTATTAAAGTATGGCAACAAGAATACCAAACCTGAACATACTAATGAATATCACATTTTACACACATTTTAAGAAGAAAATAATTAAATTTAAGGCTGTATGGTGTAGCTTGAACATTCAATAGGATACCAAATTCCTTCACGATATATGCATTTCAAATGTGATCATTTAACTAATATAAAATTAAAATTTATTTTTTGAATTGTTTAACAAAAAAGTATACACGAGGTCTGTTCAATGGAAAATGTGAATTTTTAAATATCTCGGGCTGCGTGCTTTCGATTAGCGATTTTTTTTATGTTGGCACACTTGCCTCGAACATATCTTATTAATATACTTTGTTTGTGTTTACTTTAGTTTGTTTGTGAGAGGCATAATAGTTAGACCTGTTTTGCTCGATTTGCTGTGGAAAAAATGGATCAAAGAATTTGAATCACATTTTGTTAAGTACTCAAAAGCACTTGAAATGTTTACAAGTAGTACAAGCTTTACAAAGAAGGTCGAGAGGATGTGGATGACGACGCTCATTCTGGAAGCTCAATTACATCAAGAACCGATGAAAATGTTGAGAAAGTAAGGAGAATTGTTATGGAGAATCGTCGAATCACTATTAGAGAAGTTGTAGAGAATGTCGGCATATCGGTTGGGTCATGCCATTCAGTTTTATCCAAAATATTCTAAAATTGCTGAATTTTGAAAGAACAAAAATTCGTCGAATGGAAATCGCTCTGGAAATGTTAAACGACGTTTAACGATTTGCTTAAAAGGGTCATAACTGCTGACGAATCATGGGTATATGGTTATGACGTCGAAACCAAAGTCCAATCGTCCCAATGGAAGAGCCAATGAGAGCCAAGACCAAAAAAGCAAGCCAAGTTCAATCAAAAATGTCAATGTTTTACACACTGTTTTCTTCGATTACCGTGAAGTAGTGCATCATGAGTTCTTGCCACACGGTCGTACGGTCAACAATACGAAAAAACGACTGGAATTGTCAAGAAATAATTCATGGCTTTTGTATCCTTTCGGCCGAAAAGAATACCGTAATCATGCCTCAGCCCCATATTCACCAGATTTGGCCCCCTGCTACTTTTTCCTGTTCCCAAATTTGAAGAGACCGATGAAAGGACGGCGTTTTACGACGATTAAAGAGAGAAAATTATAATTGCTTAGAGATCTCAAGGCCATACAAAAAAGTGAAAACAGAACTGCTTCGAGGATTGGAAAAACGCTGGTACCAGTGTATTATATCGAAGGGAGAATACTTTGAAGGGGAAAAGTAGAAATTGATGAATGAATAAATATTTTTTTTTTTTTTTTTAAATAATTAAATTTCACATTTTCTATTGCACAGGTCTCGTACATAGCATGTTGACCGAAAATTTTAAGATGAGAAAGCTGTGCTCTAGAAGGGTACCGAGTTTTGTTTGCAATAGAACAAAAACAGCGCCCTGATAATGTTTCTATTGAGCGTTTGGCGATTTTTCACCGCAATAAAGCCGAACTTTTGAGTCAATTCGTAACGATGGATAAGACATAGGTCCACCACTTCACATCTGAGACAAAGGGACAGTAAAAGAAGTGGACTGGAATGGTATAATCGTGTCCAAAGAAAGTTCCAGTTGTAATCAAGTTCATGGAGTCTGTTATGAGCAAGCGATTGAATATCGCTGGTAAAAGTGTATCAAGGTAAAAAAGAGATAATGCTGGGAAATAAAGAAAACTTTCTGCGGATCTCTTGTGTTTTCTTGGCTAGGTCGGCTAATTTTGGGACCCCTTTTGTTGTTATTAATTGTTCTTAAATTAAATTTTCTTCATGAATATATCCTTGAAAATCCTTAGAGGGCTTTTATACAAAAAAGAAGAATAAAAAGACGCCAGTCGATTTAAATTGAATGTTGCGTGTTGTTTATATAAAAGCTTTAAATTTGTAAATTGCGAATAGAAAAATATGAATGAGTTCTCATATAGTACTTGTAATTTTTGTATAAGTATACGAGTTTGAATGCTATTCAAACATAATTTGTCTGAAGAGTTAGCGCCCATGAAATGCAGGCATATACTCAGCTTAGCCAATAACACACAGTAAAATGTTAAATAGTTATTTTGGAGAATATCCCGAATAACGAATTTGATTAATATTATTATATTTAAAGTTTATTTTTCCTAGACGAAATATCGTATAATTATTTTTTCTATATAAACTTATCAACTAAAATCAAATTTTGTGGAACATTTAAGCACCAAAAGCAATAATAATTCTAGCAAAAGTAAAACCGACTTAAATACAAAGAGCAATCGAATAGATTATAAAACCGTAACAATTATGGGTTAGTTTACCACCCGATGTAATCTATTTCTAGTTTATATTTTACAACCAGGAATGATTGAAATACATTTAAGAATAAGAGCAGACGTATGTTATAATCGTTATTTTGGGCGGCCACTTTTCCCTCCGATTTCTTCTTCAATATCTGTGTAACCAAACTGTAAACTACACTTTTAATTAATTTTTTTTTTTCAAAATCGGTTGTGCAAAAATCAATATTTTGGGCGGGCAGATCGCCCGTTAGATTAAAAAAAAATATGGCGCCAACCTGCAAGCAACCCTTTTGAAACAAAAAGTTTTTTTTTTGGAAAAGCTGTTCGCAAATGATGTAATGTAATGTAATGGGGGTTTGGACCAGGATCAGCTCCTTCAATAGGAGCATTAGCAGATCCTCTTCACTCAGCGTATATGTAGAGTCCTGTGTCTTCTGTGGCACAATGCCCCACAATTTGCTATCAAGTGTTCCATCGACTCCTCATCTTCACCGCAAAATCTGCAGATGTCCGTGTCAGATAAGCCCATACTGTATAGGTGGGCTTTGCAGGTGTAATGGCCTATGAGAGCCCCTACCAGCGTCCGTAGGCTTTTCCTGTCCAGTCTTAGAGCCAGATCGCCCTCCTAGCGTCAAAGCGTAGGAATTTCTTGAAGTGACATAATCCATTGATGTCATTCCAATGTTGTGCAATCCTGGACGATGACCATTTCGAAATCTCCCCCTTAAAGAGACTTTTGTTGAACTCAAAAGAGGGGGTGGGTCGAATGAAGTTCCCCCAGCCCCTCTTCTCGCACAAATGTCCGCCATCTCATTCCCGGCATGCCCCTGATGCCCTGGTACCCATATCAGAGTAATCTGATTATGAGTCGCCAGGTCATTAATCCTGCTGTGGCATTCCAGTAATAATCTGGACATGTACGTACAGCCGCTCAGGACCTTAAGAACCGATTGGCTGTCCGAGAATATCTTAATCCGTATTTCCCGGTGTCCTCTCTCGGATAGGATCCCCACAGTTTCCAGTATCGCGTAAAGTTCCGCCTGGAAAATTGTATCCCTGCTCAATGTTATAGATCTGTGTGCTCTAGGCCCCACTATTCCTGCCCCAACTCCTTTGTGCGTTTTTGAGCCGTCCGTGTACCACATTTGCGATCTATCTCTTAGCCATCCTGGGTTTGCGCACCATTCTTCCCTTGTAGGGAAGAGGACCCTGTATTTCCTGTCGAAACATTATACCGGGTCCATATGTTCGTCCGCCTGAGACATATCAAGTATGTCCCCGATTCTCCTGAGGATAGCCAGATGATCAGTAAGGTTGCCCGTCCTAAGGTTCTCTTTCCCGTAGATAGAGATGCCCTTATAGCTGCCTCCTCTTGTATAGCCAAATTGAGCGGTGCAAGGTTCAGAAGAGCTTCCATACCTAACGTTGGGGTTGATTTCATGGCCCCTGTGACGCATAGGCATGCAAGTCTTTGTAACCTGCACAGTCTCGATATAGGTGTCCGTTGCTCAGTCTTCCTCCACCATACCAGAGCCCCTTACAGTATGGTTGGTCTCACCATTCTGGATATGTATCCAGAAGGTCATCTTGGGGCTCAGACCCCAGGATCTACCAAGTAGTTGCCTCGCTGTCCAAAGGCTCCTCGTGGCCTTTCCCAGTACTGACTCGAGGTGCGGTTCCCAGGTGAGTTTCATATCCAAGATGAGACGCAAATGATAAAGTTATGCGTGAAAAAAACATATGACTTGATAACCTCCTGCTCTTTTGAAGTCGGCTAAAAAATAAAATAAGCTGCTAATTTCAAATGAAGTTTAAACTTGAAACTGTCTACCCGGTGTAGTGGTGCAATCTTGGCTTAATTCTGCTTAAATATCGCAAGCACTCGAAGTTGCTCTCAAGCAACATCGCTGCTGAAAGATTTTAGAAATGTAAATCTCTGGCTTCAAAAAGCTTGCATAACTAAGTCCGGATACTTTAAAGGCACAAACGAAACATTAAAAATTAGAAACTTTCCTGTAACAAACCTCTTTTACTGCAGGATATCCTGAGTGAACTCCCCTAATGAATATTTTCTTTATCTGTAAGTTTTAATATCGCGGAAAGCATGATTGAGTTTTTTGCGCTCATTTGATGTGCATGTATATATGTATGTGCCTGTTGGCAGGTAAAATAAAATTTAAAAAAATTTAATACATAAAAAAATATGATTAAGCCATCGGCACTTAAGAACATGCTCACCTACGAGGGTGGCTTAGTACGTCCCTGACTTTTTGAATGAAACACAGGTTTTTGTATGAAAAATCATTTTATTTTTGAACATACATAGTCTTTCTTTGAGCTCTATACACGTTTCTCCATCATATAAAAAAGAATATCGCCATGACTTTATTGGCTTGGACGCCAATTCACCCCGAGGACGAACTTTTTTGAATGCTGTTTGGGATCTGGTGTCTTGTGGCGGATACATATTTCTTCCGTAATTGTAAAACGGTGCAAAAGCTTGTCCATATTGCGGTTGAACAACGTCAAACACCCCTGAGAAGTTGTCGCCTTGATTTCGTTTGTGGTCGACTGTAAGCAAACGCGACATCTATCTCGCGGAAGATTTCTGATACCCAAGTGATTATTCAAAATTTAAACCTCTGAGCCATGTCATATGCCCATAGCTTCTACAATCCGTCGCGTTTTCAATCTCCGACCGACCAACAGCATATCGTATATTTTTTCAATTGTTTTAGGTATAGAGACCTCAACTGGACGTCCAGAACCTTTGTCATCTTTCGTGCTTGTACGTCCATAACCATTTTTTACCATTAAGATTGATGGTGCGGAATTCCCATAGTATTCCTTAGCCTTGGTTGGAGTGATGGATTTTTTCCGCAAAAAATAATGCTTAATATGATGAGCACATAATGTTCACTCTTCTCCATTTTCTCCTCATATCACGTGACAGTCTGCTATCAATGGGTGTCATATACAAACTAAATGACGCAGGCTATTAAAAATTTTGACAGAAGTCAAGATGCCTCTTGACAAAAGCAGTGTTAAGAGGTGGGAAACTTAAAAACTCAAGGAATTATTGAGCCACCCTTGTACATAAACAATTGCTAGTGAAGATATTCATTTTTGTTTTCGTTTTTGTTAAATTCTTAAAATAATGAGTTCTTAAATTGTTATAAAATGATAAAATTGGAATAAATATCAATTACATAAGACGACTAATAATGATAACACATTGAATAATATATTAACGAGTATATTTAAATTAGGACATTATAAATTGTGTTAAAATGTGTTGTGTCATTAAAAACGTATCCCCACTGCTAATCTATAAGTAAAATCCATAAAATCTGCTTTGCTATTCGTTACTACATTCATTCTAAATACAAAAAATAATACAGTACGAACTCGGTAACCGCAACTAATAGAAATCAAGGTAATTGCACTTATTGAGGTTGTTGCACGCAGCGATGAAAAATATATAACAAGAAAAGTGATAAATGAAAACCTTTTTATGAAACAGAAAGCTTATTTTTTATTAAAATATTTATTTGTTATTAAAATATTAAAATTAAAATAATATATTTATTTTTGGCCTTCGTAGACTAGTAGGTAGTGTGCTAGACTCGTAGTGCGAAGGTCGCAGTTTCGAATCCTGCCGCCGAACTCTGACAGTTTGTGTTTGATGATTAAAGGGAGCGCACAACAAGCCCTCACTGGCTTAAGTGTATGCCGTACGACATGGGCTATCACACCCCTCCAATCAACCTAACCTAACCTAACCTACTTTTTAAGCATATCGGTTATTGTTGTCTGCACTTTTTTCTTATTAATATTTTTTATAACAGCCGTCTCACGAAGCTCCTTCAGAAATATAAAGTCTTTTATTGGAATATCCTTTTACATGTGTTAAAGGATTGCATAGCAACTGTTCATTTTATTTTAGGAGGTCCAACAACATCCGCTTCGCTATCATCTGAACTTGCAATTTCGACGGCTTCTTTCTCCACTTCTTGATAAGCATCAATTTCGTGCATCCATTCATTAAGCTCTTCATTCTTTAAGGAGTCATTTGGTGCAAGTTCTTGGAGCATTGATGCAAGAATTGCGCATTCATTTTTAATTTCCCTTTTTCAAAACATATTTAAACGTAAAATTGCAGTTATAGAGGTCAACTTTTTTGGGTAGTTGCACTTAGGTTACAATACTATGTTTTATAGTGTTGCAAAATTTTAGGAATTGCGTGTATCGAGGGTTGCGATTACCGAGTTTATACTGTATTAAAAAATAATTCAATTCAATCCTCCTATTTTTTTACCATAAATTTGTTTAAGCCGCATTAAATAAATCATGCCATACACACCTCATTAAATCTGTATTTGTATTATAGCCGGCCGTAAATTTTTGTCTATCTATAATTTCAAATTTTTTTTCTTCTCAGCCAAAATGTCGAGGTTTTTTGTGCCATTTTTACAAAAGCCAATAACATTGAAGAGACAAACTTTTATTACACAACATTGTTACCAGAATCAAGATGAATATAAAAGATATAATCTAATGGTAAATAAGACATATTTGCCAAACTAAAAAGACAACAACAACAACTAAGAAAGCAAATAACCTTTGAATGCCCTTATTTGGGTTACTGTGCTTTTAATAAAAAATATAAAAAATCCCAAGGAGGAACTATCGTTGTAAACAAACCCTTCGATTTCTTTTTTTATAAATAAATTTTACTATCTCCAATACATGTATAATGCATAAGTGTGTGCATTTGTGCACTCTTTATGCATAAGACCAGGACAAACACTTGTGTTTCCATGTCTGTCCGTGTACTTGTAAAATTGCAACAATAGATTGACAATGAGGATAACAAATGTTTTTCATCTGTTCTGTTTTTAGTACTTAAAATTTTTTCTTAAAGGTCCTTTTCAAAATATCAGCAAACATTAGATCCTATGCCAATAAAATTCCTTTTGGACATAACGTTCTATATAAAAAACACAACTTTTAGATGGCCATGGTACAGTGGGGTAGAATTAATGTATGTGCATATGTATGTGTATTTAAACATTATTTATTTATTGAATATATTAAATGCAATTATAAATTATGCAATAAGTTGGTGTTAACGAGCATAACTACATAACTACGCTTCACACTAGTCTGCAGATTAAAATTTTAATAAATTTTAATCGTTAATAACATTGATGGTGTAAGAAATAAAAAATTTTATGTTCCTCAAATCTTTATTTTTCTTTTTTTATAGAGAATATTTAAAACAATTCAAAGCTTGTGATCGTATTCTTAAAAAATTTTTTAAGGCAAATACTCCACTTTATTTTCAATACATATTTCTGTAAAAAGTTGCTAAACATCGAATATCAAATACGAGAACAGTTTGATAATTCCGTGGCTTTTTGGGTACAATAATTTTTGTTTGTTTTATGTGTCTTTTAAGCGCCACACATTAAATCGAGCATTTTTCTAATTATTTTTATTCCCTGCAAAAGCTAAAATTACTCAAGGCCCTTAGAATAGGGATTTGTTTTAATGATGAGCCCTTCTTTTAAGCCCAAATTTTTTACACATTCAGATTTTCTTCAAATTTGGAAACAGGATTTATTACCACGGGACTAATTTTGGAAATAGTGCTGGATGGTGTAACAGTTCGCAATCCATGTCATAGATTTGTTCTTGCCATAGCGACTACCAACGTGTGCATCCGTGCATTGTATTGGTGGCACAGCAAAATGAGGTCGTTTTTGCTTCAAATCAATATTGAATCTTCTTTTCATAATACCTTGCAACGACAAGCCTTTGTTAAAATGATTGGAAAGTATGCGAATTTTTACTATTTCCGGATCACGAGTTGTAGATCTTATTGACCTCTTTTGAACTTCTTTTGTTATTGGGTATCAACAAATACGCACAATTAAAATAAAGATAGTAATAGTTTTTTTTTATTTCAGTATGAAAAACCGTGTGATGACAGTTAAACATGTTACGCTGTACCCTGCGTAGTTTGTTAGCTAATTTTCTGACCATAGCCAAATTCTTTCTAATTACAATGGAATTATAAAGTTTTATGAATTTGTTTTTCTTTTTGGTATTATGCTAGTCTACCAGTCTAGGTGTTATTAGCTGGTTAATAAATAATTTTTTTCAATTCAAGATCGTTTTTTAATTCTAATTAAATGAATATAAATAAAATTCCCTTCCGTTCCGTTCAATAAAATATCTTCTATTAAGAGGGTCAACGTGTGCTTTCTTAATCAATTTGGATGAATATTATTAATAATACTTAATGTTAGGAATTAAATGAACATTAAATCTAAATTAGTACTCTCAACTAAGAAAATGTCAGTCGGATAATATCGAATGGTATGCGTTAAAATTAAGAGTAAAATTTCATATAATCTTTTTTTTTTTGATATTCCTGATATTTATTCAGAACAATTTGGCGAAAATAAAAGCAAAATTGTCATTCAAAATAAAAAAAAAAAAAATCTGTTGTCCTAAAGTTCATATAAGAGTCGAGGGATTAGAGGGTGGTTATTTTGATCCATAAGTTTCGATGTCTTATAGCCAAATGTGTCACAAACAAAATGCGTCGAAAACTCTTCACATACAGAAATTATGTGAAAGCGACTTAAAGATAATTTCATTCTTAATATTATGGCATATCATTCAACAAATTGTACTGACTAAATTTAAAATTCCGTGTTATTTTACGGTAGAACCCATGATTCATTTAAGTTCGATCCTAATCCATCTCAATCAATTACGGAAGCAAGAAAAGACACGCTAGACTGGCCTAAAACATCACTTTAATCGTATATATATATAGAAGACTACTCGTTCGGACTTTCATAGACTCCAACTTGATTTTAAATGGGACATTCAAAGCGTTGAGATGCCTGCTACATGGTGAGCCATTTGTGGATACAATAGTGACATGGATTTGTTTTAAAGATATTTGATATTATCCTGAAGGATAAAATCAAAATATCGCTCAAGTAGCCACATAACTCGATAGGGCTTAAGTGGAGGATTCATTAGAAACTGTGCTACTCAAATCCGTATTATCTTTGAAATGATTTTACCAATGTAAGACCAAAAAAATGTGTTTACTTAACTTCCAATGTCAAATATTCTAAAAAAATTATTATAGGAATTACCAAAAAAAAAAAAAAAAAATTGGGGTTATCTTGCTTCCACAAACCGAAAGAGGTATTAAATAAAAGGGTACTCAAGGGTACTCATTGTAGAGGTAATAACTAAAATAATATAAAGAGTGTCTCTAATACTTCCACCTAAAAATTCCCATTACAATCCGCCTAAATGGCTTAAAAACAATTGCAATGCATCCAGAATGTTGTGGGTCTGGCCCACTGTGCATTATAATGTTGCAAAATGTTTAATTTCTAAGTAGTTGCCAATATTGCAAATTAATAAAAAAAGAAAGAACCTTAGAAAAACAATATTTTGGCAATGAAATATGGTAACTAAATCAATTTCCTAAATATAACAAAAAGACCAGAAATATCTTGCGGGAAAAGTATAACCAAAACCATTAATGTATGTGTTGCGCCAAAGAAACAAATTATGCGCTTCCCGGAGACTTTTCGGGGGGAGGGAGATTAGAAAGAATATAGAATATTTTTACGATAAGAGAAAAGAAGGAACAGTGAGTTTCGTTTCAGTGCCTTGTGCATTTCACTAAGGAATCGGTAAGAACGTAATCATATATATACACTCGTAAATATATGTACCACAGAAATCAATATAAGAAACCGTGACTGGATCCCGGACTAGGGATGTCCCTTTAATTGAGGATTAGACACTTCCATAAATTCAGCCTTTGTTTTTTCAACGGGTTTTTTACCTATATTTTTATAAATTATCGCGATTTTCATTTAATGTATTTTTATTCAATATAAAATTCATGCTTTAACATCATCACAATAAATGTTGCAATCAATAGGAAATTGACGTTTAATATTTCACTCCATTTGCTTTCCATTTATTGCACTAAATTGCATTTACTTTTGATATTTACATGATAAATTTTCTTATTCATATTTATTTGTTCTATAAATAACTTGAACACACGAGGCTTTTCTTTCAGAAGCAAGAGACTCAGTTTGCAGTTTGGAGAAAATGCATAAGAGTAAGAAAAAGTTGGTCTAGTGTACTCAAAAAAGTTTTTGTAAATAAAATGAATAAAATGCAAAATAAAACTGTTTTCTATATCGACGTACAGAGTTGGACATAAATTGTGAACACTTCGGAAATTTTTACATAAATAAGAAATCTAGTATTTATAGCCGTTATAGGATAATCTACAGCATAAGATTTCCTAAGTTGCTATTAGAAGGCCATCGACTATTAGACGATCATAATTCGTATGTCAACAGGGTATAGTGAGAGCCATTATACTCCTGTAATAGTGTAAGAAATACATTCTGCTGGCATATCGTCTAATAGCCACAAGGGAGCTGATACAACAATACTAGTCACTTGGCTGACTTGGTAACATAGCAGGATACCCTTATTCATGTTGGTAATATATCACATGGATTTTAAATTACTGGCCAAACTAAACTAATTTTAAAAACTTAAAATATGCTGACAACATTACAACATGCTCTTCGGTAGATCTATGATGTAGCGTTTCCTTAATTTTCTTAGTTCCGGACTGCTATGAAATTAGTTCTTTTGTTAGTTGAACTGACCATTCGCAACTTTTTGTACCAACTCATATTTTCAAATGTCATAGCATGAGAAGGCTTCGAATAATTACACAAATTATATCACAATGTGGTTGCATACACATCGTGTACAAACTTTTTCCTGAGGAACTGGAATTATTTAAAATCCTCCTCAAAAAGTTAAACAGCAATAGTGCTTTAAGGAACATCTGGAGTACTAATTTTTTCGTTATTCTTAATAATATAAGAGGTTATTAATATCTTTAGTGACATGAACTTGGAACCACAAGCATCACATTATATCCAAAGGACTTTCATGAAACTGTAAAGTAAAATAGAATTTTTCAAAAAATATATAATATATTCTTATTCAGAAAAATTATGACTTAATATTGAAATTTATTATTTCGGGGTTTTCTCCCCAAGTATTTTTTAAAAACAATTGCTAAGTGCATTGTTTGTTGTGGCTTTAGCTGTTCATATGTCGATCGTCAGTGATCTGAGAATGAGTGCTCGTTCAGAACCCTCCATTCAGCAATTTCATCGATTACGTTTTCATAGTTAAATCTAATACCTCCGCTCTAATTCTATTAATAAAGGTATGCGTATTACCAATATTAACAGTTAATAGATCGTTTGTATTCAGAAATTCTAAAAGAGCCTGTCCCCTTTTATTAATGTTAGTACTACCCCATGCAATATGATGCGAACTAGTATCGCATCCGATTAGTACTTTCTTACCTTTTATTCTGCAATCTTCTACCAAGTGGTGCAATTCCGACGTTGGTGGTAGTGTCGGTGCATCGTACGGCAAGTATACTGATGCTAGGCATATGTTCCCATTTCCCTGCTTCAGTACTGTTGCGTCTGCTGTGGATAAAAGAAAGCATACATTTTTATGACTAAGTATACAGGTCCTCGGACGATTCCCTGCTTTAGCATAAAATAATTGTTAGTTTACATGGTCTAATCCAATAACCCTGTTTTTTGTTGTCCAGGGTTCTTGTATTAATGCCACATGTATCTTACCTTTGTTAATTTTCTCCCTCAAAGCGTGAGTTGCCGTCTCGCTCCGGTGGAGGTTAATTTGGATGACCTCCCACTTCATCCTTCTAATAGGTGGTCCTCTTGCGAGTTGGTGGTATTTTGCTCCAACTCCTTCTTGGCCGTCTGGACCTCCGAGACACCTGCCTGATTTTGGCTAGATGCAGCCTGTGCCGTGTTTGTCCTATCGTTGATGGGGGTGGTTTTCCCCAGGCTGCCGATACAGGACTTGCCTATTTTGAAATAGACATCTTTTGACGCAAAGAACACCTTCCCTTCAGATTTGGAAAGGCTGGAAATAGATCCTTGGTCGATGCCCACCACAAAAAGAGTTCCATTTTGGTCCTCCTCTCTGTGGAACACCTCCCATTTCTCTACCGGCAGTTCTTTGTTTTGTTTACCAATAACCTCCAAAACACGGTCGGATGTGAATTTGCATCCCCATCCTTTGATATAGAAGGTTGCCTTGGTTAGAGTTGGTATATTTCTCCCTTCCACCAGTTCCAGCTTACAGCCTTTCCATGGCGGAGGGATTCTTTCTACCAACTCCTTAATTGTGGATGCGCAGGTCTGCGATGCTAACCTTAGCAACAGCACGCCCCTTTGAAACTCGCAGCTGTTTATTTTCATTGGAGATCCGTTATCGGTTGCCATAACGTATTCCAATATCGCGTTATTTACCAGATCCTCAACCACTTGCTGTTGATTTTCTGGTATTTTGCCAGTCGGACGTGAGGTGTCAATGACCGCGTAGCAGAGATTGTCCCCGTATTGCCTCCTGGCTACTTTGGCGTAAGATGACGGCTCTTTTTCCTTAGTTGCGTCTAGCTTCCTCTTACGCGTGAAGAGATTCCGCTTTTTTGCGTTCTCTGCTTCCGCGGAAGATTTCGCCGACGTGCCCGCCTTCTCAGTAAGTACTGCACCTTTGACCCCCTTACTGGAAGGATTCTTCATAGAGACTCCTTTAAGAAGGGAGACGCTCGGTTTTGGCGACTTACTGGTTGACGAGGAGCACCTTTCCTTCTGCTTCGGCTCCGTAATGGTCTGTCCTTCTGGAGATCGGATCCTCTTACCAGTCTCTACCGAGGTGGAGGGAGTCTCCGATGCTCCCTATAGGGCATCTTGCGCATTTTTAGCTGCTGCCTGGTTCTTCTTGGCAAGTTTTCGCCTTTGAGCCGCAGAGAGCCGCTTTTTCCCAGTATTTAGGCTCGCGATTTTGTCGGTCACCTCATCCACCAGTGTGTCTAGATCCTGCGAAGGATATCTACCTGACTGGTTTACGTTATGAGAGTCAGAGTTGGTTTTCCCACCTGTCTCTGAAGGCTGGGTTGACTTTAAGTCCCCCCGGGTATTACCACCTCTTCCTCTCTTTTTAATGTCGCTGTCCTTGTCCGATTTTCTGTTCCGTTGTCCGTTTGTATGTCCATTGTCGTCATCGTTATTCCTCCGTTCTTCTGTTGTTTGTAGTTGTCATGTTTCTTCATTTTTGGTCCCACGAGTGTAGGGGAAAGGGATCTCCTCCACGTCATAGCCCCCATTAACATGAAGGGGGCGTAGTCTATTTGCTGAGGTGGCCAGGTATCAGCAGAACTCCGTTTGAATACAGTCTCATGCCCCCGAATGCAAAGAGAACAGATAGGCATGGGTCGCGTGATACCTCTGTTTGGGGGTATATACCTTTTAGTATGTGGGCTGTTATGCCCGCCGCCTTCTTCAGTTAAACTATGGATCCTATAGAGGACCCTCGTTCGCCTTGAGAAGTGGTGTGCAATTCAGACCACACTTAAGCCCTCACACCACGACAAGGTAGTTATTTCAGCAAGGGTTAAAATTGTAACAAGTGGCAAAAATATTAATTCTAAGTGAAAATTGCTCCAACTGACTGTCGAAAAAAGCCAATTAATTTAAATTTTAATTTGGAAGGTAAAACTGTAAGAGAAAATTCGAAAATCGAATTGATTGGAAAAAGCAAATCTACTGTCCATGATATTATTAAAAGGTTCTGAAATGAATTTAAACTGGCCAACAAAACCAGAGAAAGTCAAGGCAAAATATTAAATGAAAGATAGGAACGTTCCATTTTGAAAGAAATCAAAAGAGTTCTTTTTAAAACCTCAAAAGATTTTAAAATATCATTAAAATCTCACACTGGAAAGGATGTTCGTCTAAATACTGTACGATTATTATGGAAGAGTTGCCATTTATAAGCCTTAAAAATAAAAACCGTAGAGTAAAATTCGCCAAAGAGTATTTAATAAAAATACATTTCCATTGAAAATTTGAATTTTTTTAGGATTTTGCTCAGCGACGACAACAAATTTGTTTTGCCTGATTTAGATGGTAAACAATTGGTGGGGCGTAAATCAAATACCGACTTTAACTGCTAAAAGACCAAAGCTACTGTTAAACATGGAGGAGGCTCTATAGTGATTTGGAGCTGCACGTGTAGCGCGGAGTAGGTGTTTTGCATTCTATAGACTGTAAAATGAACAAATTTGTCACTAGATCTTGAAGCAAAATGTAAAGCAAAGTGCACAGAAATTGGGCATCGCGAACAACTTTGCTTTTTATCAAGACGACGATCCTAAGGACACAACACGAGTTTCAAAACTTTGGTCGATAATTAACTGCCCCAAACTGATCGAAACACCTGCACAAAGCGTAGATATTCTTTCGGAGGAATTATGTAGGAGAGTGTGTCAGAAAATATTCAACACATTAGTCCAGTTGAAGGAGGGTTTGCTAGAAGCGTGGAACTCCATAGAGGCGGAAGTGTGCCAATATTGGTAATATCAAATCCCAAACGCTTACAGGCGTTTCTGGACAACAAAAGTTATAAAATAAAGTATTAGTTGTTTGATTTTTGTATTTTAAACATTTCTACGATAGAAATTGAGTTATTTTTCTCTTTAAATGTATAGTTATCGTTAGAAAAATTGTTGTTTTTTTTTATTATCCGTAGATATAAGTATTTGAAATGTAAATAAAATATAAAAAAAAATAAAACATTACGGCTGAAGATGGTACTGGAAGAGTACCGAACCATTTTTTTTGTTTTCTTTTTTTTACAAAATAAATTCAATATATTACAGAATTCAATATATTACAGAATTGTCGAGTTATTTTTCATGCTACATTACTTTAACATATAAAGGTTTCTACCAGTGGACAAACAGAGATCAGATATACAGTAGAAATATTTTTTAAAAAGCTTCTAATATATATTACTACATTGGTCATATACTATTAGGAAGGAATGCTCTCCGTTAAACACAAGATAGCCGAGCCTCTTTCCCAAAGAACCCTGCTGTGTTGCACATTTTCAAACATGATTGAATGCAATACAATTTTTTATGCTTATCAAAGTTTATTTATTAAAGTTGTGAACAATTGTTATTGTAGAGCATACATGATTTACATCAAAATAATTAACATTGAACAAGATTAGGCCAATTGCAGCTGTTGGACGCAACATCGAAATGCAAACCATCAGGACAGTTATAATCATAACGTTTACCCTCTACGCAACGATAAAAGCTCGAGCAGTTGGATTTTTTACGAAAGAAACCTTCACCGGATGAACAGTCTCCTTTATCTTCTTGTGCCGATGGGTAGGGAGATACAGAAACACCAGTACCTTCGGGTAGAGAAGGTACTATGGGCAATTCGTTACCACTTGTATTCATGTCTTGCAGGTTACCCAGTCTGTTATTAATGGTTTTCAATAGGGGGTATTTCGTTCCACATCTGCCATGAAAATCATCAGTTTCAATGGACCAAATCATAAATCCGGCTAAATTCAATGATTTGCCTAAATCTACTTTTAATCCAATACTTTCTTCATCGTCGTAGCTAATGAGCTCTCGGGAGTTGTGCAAAACTGGCACCATTCTTTCCTTATCAAAATAATAAAACATCTGAGGCTTCAGAAGGCAGATTTCATTGTATCCCAGAAAACCTGATTGCTTAGTGTAAGGACCGGCTTCTCCACCGTCAGTAGAGGGCGATCCTAAACTAAATTGTTTAGGATTCGCCAGTTTGAAGGTGTGACCATAAAAAGCCAATCCCATAACCAATTTGTTGGCAGGAGCACCTTAATTGGAACATGAAACGTGCAGTTTGTTACAAAATATGGGGATTTTAAAAGGTAAACCTTTACCTTGTAACCAATATTTCATACTGGACTCCACGTTGCGTACGCCATCTCCTCGAAGAGCGGTATTGGCACCAGCCACATGTCCGTCCTTGGTATGAAAATCGTAAGTCATAACATTGATGAAATCAACATATTGAGCAATTTTGGGTATATCATAAGAAATAGGAGCCTTCTCGCTAGAAGCACCGACTGCTATAGAAAGTTCCAAGTTCAGAGGGTGTAGTCTACAAACAAGAAAAACCTTCTAATTGGAAGAAAGTGGGATAGAAAAATATCCTTACGCTTCATATAACTCCTTGAGCAAGATTACGAAATTTTTCTTATCTGAGGGGGCGCCGCCACGTTGGGCGGGATACTCCCAATCCAAATCCAAACCATCAAAACCGTGTTGCTTAATAAATTTCAATGTTGAATCAATAAACGTTTTTCTCTTTTGGGGATCGGCAGCCATTCGAGAATATTTTACTGAACCCTCATTCCAACCACCCACAACGGCCATGACTTTCAATTTTTTATTGAGGCGTTTCAAAGCCATCGTTTTAGAAATGTGACCTAAAAGTGGATTTATTAGAAGGAAATGGTAACTGATTAGTTCGACTTGTTAGATGATTTATTAAGCTAAATTTTTACTGCCTCATGCATAATAATTTATTAAAGTGTTAAGTATCTATTGTGAAGTAATGTTGACTATTTATTTCAATCAACACTGGTGTCATCATCTTATATACTTATTTTAATCACTTACCCAAACCACTATCTAAATCCAACCATTCATCCAGAACTTTAAACTCTCCAGAGTCCTTGATGCCGAAGAAGGAGTAACCCACGTGAGTACATAAATTTGGATCAATATGTGACGGCTTAAAAGCTCCATCGCCAGGACGATAATTCGCCCAAGTACCCACATAACAATTGATAATTTTGCCTTTCAACGATTAAACACATGCCGACAAATTATTACGAATAAATTTTGAACATCACTTCTTACCATTGGCTGCAGCAAAAATGCTACATAGTGCAATGAATGCAATTAATAATAATTTTAATTGATACATTTTTAAGTCTTAATCAAGAACGAGTCCAAGGAACTAGACTTTCAAACAGTCTAATAAGCAATGCTGTCATAATGTTCTCATATGCAGGTTTTTATATGCTAAAATCTCACGTAGAACCCAACAATTTTTCTAATAAAACACTAACATTTACAACAACAAAATTTATATACGGCATTGACGATAATATCATTTGATTAGAATTACGCATAAGAACTGAACATGTGTTTAATTTACTTTAATATTATTTTTTATTTAACGGTTGGTAAATATTTATTTAAGTTGTATAACGATGATTCTTTGTGTCCAATGAGAACAATAATAAGAAGACAATATTCGTACATGTCTTTTCCACAAGATCCAATTCAACTTTATTTCAATTTGAAAAAAGTGTATTTTATATTGTTTTAGAATTTGAACTTTTTTAAAATTAATTTTATTTATTTATTATATAAGTCTTTTTAATATACACAAATGCCAAATGTGTGCTCATTTTTAAATCATTTCTTTCCAGAAGCCGCACAGACATCTAAGAGAGTTTTGGGAAATGTTGTTAGCCTCATCATTTTTTGTGATTGTTTCCCGTGTGTGGGTGTAGGCATGCGTGTGTGTGTGTGGCGTTTCCATTTCCATTTTCTTTTTATTTTTTTCCAAATACGCAAACAATTGCCTAGGATTATACTTTTGTACAGTGCAATTGATTTCAAAACTAAAAAATCCGCTGAGGAGTTGCTTCTGCAAACGAAAATCTCATTGAGGAGATCTTGGGAGGAAAGGACATGTATTCGTTTTTAATTTATGTCTAGTTTTGGAGACAGAGAGAGAGAGAGAGAGAGAGAGAAACATATAATATTGAAAAGTAAACGTGGCTTGGGTGCTGTTGAGTGAAGTGAGTGAGTGAACATGAGTTCGATCCCTGTTCAAAGTAAATAGTCATCAACATCGTGATTTTTTCCAATGTACATCAGTGTGGCATTGTTTCAGTTGTGGTTTGACTGTTTAAGTGATGTAGGCATAGTCACCACTGGTCACTGAATGGTACCGGCAGCGTACTAATAATCTGCTCCCTCTCGGTAATGGTGTTAGAATCGGCGACGAATTAAAACAGTAAATAGAAAGACACTTAATGCGTCTACTTCACACCGGAGGCGCTAGAACTTTAGTATAAAAATAATAAAACAGGCAATAGTAAGAATCAAGGTCTCTCTCTCTCTCTCTCTCACACACACACACACACACACACACACATACTCCACTCATTTTCGCCACCTATCCTCTCTACACTATCCCTTTACCAAAAGAAGTAAGACTTTCATTAGCAGGCGTTAATTGTGAGTTTTTCTTCCCTTTATAAGAATCAAATAATCAATGCTGTTTGTGGAACAAAATGAATGCCCTTTATTTAGTATGTGCTGTGGAAAATATCTACTTTTCAATCATGATTTAAAATGTTTTTCGAAAGGATTCTCTTTGTGGTTTTCCTTTGTAATATGCGGTACGCCCCCAACTTTTGTAAGCCCCAATCATAGCAACTCCTCGCCTATTGTAACATACACATTGTTTTTACATTTTAGACTCTATTGGAGCGGCACTTGAACATTTTTGTGATGAGGTTATTGCAATTTTACATATTTGCTCTCTTCATAAAATAATCCCTGAAATATTCAAAGAGGGCATAAATCGACACTTCAACTTCGTATGTTTATGCGTAAACCTTTAAATACAAAATGAGAATTCTATTATCTGTATCGGGTGATTTTTCTTTGCTATTTGTTTGTACAATGAAATTTTTTCAGTATAAAAAAAGAATCGTGACATGTATCAATGCAAGAAATGCCCAATAAGTCTACGTTCAGACGAATCATGTCTTATTGACATGATTCTTACTTTTTCTTCTTTGAACTTTCTTTGGCGATCACACAAGTCATGTCTTGTTGACGAGTTGTTTTTATGTATGTGTACATAAAAAACGTTGTTTGAGCATTTTTGACATTACGAATGAGAAAGCAAAACGTACTGACAGTACATAAACTTGCGTACTCGTTTCTTTTCCCCTCGTCGATCTCGCCAATAAAATAGCAATCATGTCAATAAGACATGATGCGTCTGAACGTAGACTAAGGTTTGCCACTTGACCATGAATAGACTAACAAACGAATAAGAAATGTGTTTCGTGTATTGCGTCCATTTTCTGGTCGTCGGAATCGGCCCACCGAACAGGCAATTGAATCTGTTGTGACCGAATTTTTGCACCAGTTTCGCTTTATTGTACATTAATCCTCCAAGCCGTATGCGAAGAGTGCATACTGAGGAGAATATTGCTGCTGTATCGGCCAATATCAATTCGTAGCCGTTGTCAACAAATGGGCTTGTGCTATTCGACCACCAGGAAGATTTTACGTAAGGACCTCGGTATGAAACCATAAAAATTCCGGTTACTGCCAGAATTGTATCCAGGTAACGTACCAGAACGTCTTTTGTAATGGTGAATGGGACTTAGGAATGTTGAATGAAAATTCATTTTTCTATCGCAAATTTGTCTTCAGCGGCGAATCTCATTTCTGCCTCAATGGGTACGTCAACAAACAGCATTGCCGTATTCGGTATAAATAGCAGCTAGAGGCAGTACAAGAGCTGCTAGTGCACTGTTTTGTGCGGTTTGTGGGCCGACGGCATAATTGCACCGTACTTCTTCAATAATGAGTCAATGAAACAAGGTATCGTGCGATGATTACCGACCTTTTTTCTCAAAATCGAAGAATTGGGCTTGTGTTTCTTGGTTTCATCAAGACAGTGTCACATGGCGCATAGCACGCGGAATATAATGAGAGTTTTGTGAGCAATTAATGTCACGTTGTGCATCAGTCCATTGGCTGTCGAGATCATGCAATTTGACCCCACTAGACTTTTTGTGGGGATACTTGAAGTCTCTCCTGTACAGGGACAAACCAGCCACAATTCCAGCTCTGGAAGCCAATATTACAGGTGCCATTATTGATACCAGCCGAAATGGAGCTCACGGATGGGTCATCTACAGGGTAGGCGCGAACAACATTTACATGAATTAATTTTGAAAAGTAAATGGCAGGCATTAAATTATTGCACAAATAAATATTTCATTCTTTTTTTTATAAATTTAATTTTTTTTTAGTTTTCGAAACCCAAACGTATAAAAAAATCACCCACTGTATATTAAAATGACAAAATATATAATCACAGTGGGCTTAGAATAATGACTTAATACGAACGGCACAATAATTTATATTCGATATGAGTCTATTTGAATTTTCTTCCAACCTGCACTCATCTGAACGCAAACGTGAAAGCAAATTTGATCCCAAAGGGGAGGTATCTAATTTATTTCAGCTAGAACAGGTGTCAAGGCTGAGTGATGCGTCCACTTGCTACAAGCTGAGTAGGAGGGCCAAGTCGGGCGATTCGGACTTATGTTTATCTAATGTTTGGGAATGGCTAATATGCCCTCCTCCAGTCGAAAACTCTAAACTTGCATTATATAAAAGAATTGAGAGGCACTAAATCATAAAAACCCCATATTCTATATAGGATCGAATTCCAATTATCACTAAGCTTTTAAATTCTAAAATTTTTGAAAATAGTTGAACAGGTACCCCATATTTACTAATATAAGGGCTACATAAGGTTTAAAATAATGGATGCTATCGGTCCAATTAAAGAGAGATTAGTCTTTAGCGATCACAAAAACTAAGTTTTAGTCTACCAATAACAAGAAAAATTTATACTTTGCACTTGAATAAATTTTGTTGAATCAAAAACTATTGAAGATGCAAAACTAATTTGAAAAAGCAAATAAATATTTTTAAGAAGACACATTTAATGCAATCATAAAACATGGGTGGTGAACATTTTCAAGCATGAATAAAATTAATTGAAAAATTATTTCCGCAGTCTATTGTTGATGGTCTTTAACAAAGAAAATTTCATTCCACACCTGCCATGGAAATCATTACTTTCAATGGACCAAATCATAAAACCGCCTAAGTTCATTGTTTTGCCTAAATCTACTTTCAGTCCAATACTATTTTCATCGTCGTAGCTAAAAACCTCTCGGGAGTTGTGTAACACGGGAACCATTCTTTCATTATCAAAATAATAAGACATCTGAGGCTTCAGAAGGCAGATTTCGTTGTAGCCCAGTAAACCATCGTCGCCAGTAAAGGGACCCTTCTCACCACGGCCAGTACAAGGTGATCCAAAACTAAATTGCGCAGGATCTGCCAGTTTGAAGGTGCGGCCATAGAAAGCCAATCCCATAACCACTTTTGCGGCAGGAGCACCTTAATTATAACTTGCAGTTTTAAAAAAAATGTAAGTTCATTGAAAGAAACATTTTTACCTTGATACAACCAATATTTTATACTGGATTCCACGTTCAGCAGGTATGAAAATCGTAAGTCATAACGTTGATGAAATCAACATATTGAGCAATTTTGGGTATATCATAAGAAATAGAAACCTTCTCGCTAGAAGCACCGACTGCTATAGAAAGTTCCAAGTTCAGAGGGTGTAGTCTATAAACAAGAAAACCCTTTTAATTGGAAAAAAGTGGGATAGAAAAATATCCTTAAGCCTCATATAACTCCTTGAGCAAGATTGCAAAATTTTGCTTATATGTGGGGGGCCACCACGTTGGCCAGGATACTCCCAATCCAAATCCAAACCATCAAAACCATGTTGTTTAATAAATTTCAATGTTGAAGCAATAAACGTTTTTCTCTTTTGGGGATCGGCAGCCATTCGAGAATATTTTTCAGAACCCTCATTCCAACCATCAATAATAGCCATGACTTTCAATTTGTTATTGATGCGTTTCAAAGCCATCGTTTTGGAAATTTTACCTAAAAATGGACTAATTAAAAGTAAAATCATTTCTGTTGGAACGTCATCTGGTCAGCTTGACTTCTTTATTAAGGCTTTATTAAGTAAGATTATCGAGCTAAATTCCTACTGTTATTCACAATAATTTATTAAAGATTCATACAAGCAAATCCCATATAAAATTTTACATATACGTCGTTGTTAAGAAATATGAATTAAAACTTAATATTTATTGTGATCATATAATTCCTGCCATGATTTTTGTATTTTTTAACACTTACCCAAACCACTATCTAAATCTAATTATGAATATATAAACTCTCTAGAAGCCTTGATATCGAAGGGAGCATAACCCACTTCAGTACATAAAATGGGGTCAATATCTGAAGGATTAAAGGTCCCATATCCAAGACGATAATTTACCCAAATATTCATAATTAATCGCTTCAAAGGAATAAATACATGGAAAAATAGGGAAGAATACATTTTTAACATCGCTCCCTGCCATTCATTGGCTGTAGCAAAAAGTACAATTAATAATTTTAATTGATTTATTTTTGACTCTTAATCAAAAGTGTGTTCAAAACACTTGACTTCCCAACAGTGGAATAAGCAATGCCGTCATAATCGATAATCACAGTACTTAGAGTTGGTAGAATCAGATTGTTTTTCTAATGAAACAACAACTACTGTATATGAGATAAATTTATTGTATTAAAAATAATTTTATTTATTTAAAAAAAAACAACATCATATTCTATAAAAAAAATAATAAATAATGATATAGTTGAAGAACTTTTCAAAGCAAGAATAATTTCAAGCGTATACAAAAATAAACTTAAGACAAATGTAGCTTTAGCTCCAAGACTATATGGATTACCTAAAATCCATAAAGAAAATTTTCCATTGAGACCAATTTGCTCTAGTATAAATTCACCATCATATGAATTATGTACTTACATATATTTTAAAAGGTTAACTGTGGAATCAAAATATAATGTAACTATTTCGTTACAATTTAAAAATAGAATTAAACATTTGAAAGTTGGTGCTGATGAAAAATTAGTATCACTTGATGTTTCATTGTTTCCAAGTATTCCAGTGGACCTTGCTATTAATATAATAGATGAAAAATGGAATACAATAGAAAGATATACCAACATGAGCAAAAATTTGTTTTTACGGATTATTGGATTTTGTATAATAGATAACAGGTATTTTCAGTATAATAATAAGATATATATACAACAGAAAGGACTTCCAATGGGCTCTCCACCATCTCCTATTGTAGCTGATATTGTAATGGAAGAACTTCTAGACAAATGCATTAAAAAGTTAAGAGTTAAACCAAAGATATTAACAAAATATGTCGATGATTTATTTTGCATTATATCAGAAAGTGATATAGAAATTATGTTATCAACATTTAATTCATTTCATCCTGATATTAAATTTACAATTGAGAAAGAATGCAACTCAGTACTTCCATATTTAGATTCATTAGTAATAAAAAGAGGAAGCACTATATCAATAGATTGGTACCAAAAACCAACATCATCTGGCAGAATTATTAACTATTTTTCTAAACATCCAAAGAAAATTATTATAAATATGGCAAAGAATCTTATAGAGAGAATTTTATCGATAAGTGATATTGAGTTTCATAAGAAGAATAAAGAAAAAATTAGGAATATATTACTTGATAATAGCTTTCCAATTCACCTTATCAATCAATTAATAATACAATATAAAAATAATAGGACAAGATCAGATATTATTCGAGAACAAAAAATTTATAAATCGTTAACTTATGTACCAATGATGTCCGAGAGAATAGAAAAATCAAATATTTTTGATAACAGAAACTATAAAATGGCTCATAAAATATATAATACAGTAGGTAAATTATTCACAAAGACTAAAGATAAAGTAGAAAAATTACACATATCTAATGTCGTTTATAAGATACCATGCGATGGTAAGAATAATGAGAGATGTGATAAATTATAGATAGGTACAACAAAGAATAAATTGAAGACTAGGTTGGCAGGACACAAGTCAGACCAAAAGTATAGGAATGTTTCAACTTCACAAAAGACAGCATTAACGAAACATTGTTGTAAATCTGGTCATAATTCGGACTTTAGCAAAGTATCAGTTTTAGCTATAGAGAAGAATTTTAAACGACGTTATATGTTAGAGATAATGTTGCTCAATGTTATAGGCATTTGATTCGTAAATTAAACTGACTAATAGGAATGTAAAATATTTGTTATTGTTATTATATAATTAGTATAAAGGATTTTTCATTTCTTCATAGGTTAAAAACATTTTTTGTTTAGTTTTTTGTTTTTTGTTTCCTTTAAAAAAATTTTTTACTTTATTAAATTTTGATTGGTTCATAAAAATTTTTTCAATTTGTTCATTTATGTATGTATGTAAAATAAGTTTTCAAAAAATTTTTTTTCAATTGTCATAGTAATAAAAAAATTTCCTGAAGAAGACGCCCAAACAGGCGTCGAAATATTGAATAAAATTATTATTTTTAAAAAAAAGACCTAACGCTTGATTACAAAAACTATATATATTATTAAAAATATTTGGTAGTATGTGGATACTTATGTGTTTTGAACAGAGACTCCAAAGAATAATCGGATAAAAGTGTGGCTGGCGTAAATGTTCTTCAGGTTAATTTTATTTTTATCACTATAATTTATTTTTTCAATCTTAAGGTGTCTCCTTTTACAATTTTACTAACCGATATTTCGGTACTCTTCCAGTACTATCTTCAGATGTAATGTTTTATTATTTTTTATATTTTATTTACATTTCAAATACTTATATCTACGGATAATAAAAGAAACAACTTTTCTAACGATAACTATACATTTAAAGAGAAAAATAAAAATAACTCAATTTCTATCGTAGAGATGTTTAGAATACAAAAATCAAACAATTAATATTTCGTTTTATAACTTTTGTTGTCCAGAAACGCCTGTAAGCGTTTGGGATTTGATATTACCAATATTGGCATACTTCCGGCTCTATGGAGGTCCACGCTTCTAGCAAACCCTCCTTCAACTGGACTAATGTGTTGAATATTTTCTGACACACTCTCCTACATAATTCCTCCGAAAGAATATCTACGCTTTGTGCAGGTGTTTCGATCAGTTTGGGGCAGTTAATTATCGACCAAAGTTTTGAAACTCGTGTTGTGTCCTTAGGATCGTCGTCTTGATAAAAAGCAAAGTTGTTCGCGATGCCCAATTTCTGTGCACTTTGCTTTACATTTTGCTTCAAGATCTACAGACAACTTTGTCCCTTTTACAGTCTATAAAATGCAAAACACCTACTCCAGCGCTACACGTGTAACTCCAAATCACTATAGAGCCTCCTCCATGTTTAACAGTAGCTTTGGTATTTTGGCAGTTAAAGTCGGTATTTGATTTACGCCCCACCAATTGTCTACCATCTAAATCAGGCGAAACAAATTTGCTGTCGTCGCTGAGCAAAATCCTAAAATAATGCAAACTTTCAATGGAAATGTATTTTTATTAAATACTCTTTGGCGAATTTTACTCTACGGTTTTTATTTTTTAAGGCTTATAAATGACTTTCTTGCAACTCTTCCATAACAATCGTACAGTATTTAGACGAACATCCTTTTCAGTGCGAGATATTAATGATATTTTAAGATCTTTTGAGGTTTTAAAAAGAACTCTTTTGATTTCTTTCAAAATGAAACGTTCTTATCTTTCATTTAATATTTTGCCTAGACTTTCTCTGGTCCTATTGCTCTTTTTAAAATCATTTCGGAACCTTTTAATAATATCATGGACAGTAGATTTGCTTTCTCCAATCAACTCGATTTTCGAATTTTCTCTTACAGTTTTACCTTCCAAATTTAAATGAATTGGCTTTTTTTTCGACAGTCGGTTGGAGCAATTTTCACTTAGAATTAATATTTTTGCCACTTCTTACAATTTATAAATGAATATGAAAAAATTCTGTTTTTAATTTGCTTCTTGAAAAATAGCGACATTTTTTGCATGTCGGATTGTTCGTTGCCCACAAAAATTTTAATTATTATTGTTTTTGTTTTAAAATTAATGGCTCCCCCGAGGGATGTCATCGGTTACAGGTGGTGAATCTCGGAAGGTCTTTTGAGTTCTCACTAAATGTCGAGTTTGCCTGTGTTCCTTGTAACAACGTGGCTAGTAATTGTCGCCAACCAATATATCCGATATCACAACCGACTATGTGCGGTATAACCCTATTAGCCCTGAGCAACTGCATGGCTGGAGGCGATGTTGGCAGCCCCAACCATAAAACAATATAAAACATTTATTGAAAATTTTCTTTGCTTGTAGAGTTAAAGAAAATATCCTATGAAAACATTTTGCAAACAAACTGTATATTAATAATACTTCTACATGGCGCTTTTTAATATATTTTTGAAGTTGCAACTTCACATAATGTATAAGTAAATAAATTTATTGATAATTAATTTTATTCTAATTTCTCGTTCATCATTATTTTAAAAATATTTTGCAATAAAAAACCAAAAAAAGAGTAATAATTTTTTCTTCTAAAATTTGACAATCTTTTTATTGTTCTCATTGAACACAAAGAGTCATATAATTCGTTCTAAATCTTAATTAAATATTTGTTAACTTTTAAATAAAAATTAGTTCATCCTTCTTAAAGTTGAATACGCAGATGTTGGGTTTTTTTGCGCAATTTCAATAAAAAATTATTGTCAATTTTTCGCTTATTCACTGGTGTTATTGTTGTATTAGAAAAACTATTTAATTCTAAGAATAATTCTACGTACTGCTATTATGAGTTTTATGTTATAAAAACCTGCGTTCGAGAAAATTATGACGGCATTGCTTATTAAACAGTGAAGAAGGCACGTTTATTAAAGTTGTTTTTGATTAAGAGTTAAAAATGAATCAATTTAAATTATTGTTAATTGGATTCATTGCACTGTCCAGCATTTTTGCCATGACCAATGGTGAGGAACGATGCTAAAAGTTTATTATTCCTTAATTGTTTCCATGTATATATTCCTTCAAAGGGAAAATTATCAATTGTTATGTGGGTACTTGGGCGTATTATCGTCCTGGAGATGGAGGTTTTCAGCCCTCACATATTGATCCCAATTTATGTACTCACTTGGGTTACTCCTTCTTCGGTATCAAGGATTCTGGAGAGTTAAAGATTCTAGATGCATGGTTGGACTTAGATAGTGGTTTGGGTAAGTGTTAGAAAATACATAAAATCATGACACTAGTCTTGATCGATAGAAATAGCCAATATCATCTATGGAATGGAATTGGGGTTTGGCCCAGGTTGGAATTTTGCACTGCGACCGTTGCTGATCTATTGTGTTTCAATCTCATCTAATAATACTCAAGAAAGGGTTTATGCCTTTTAGTACGCAAGCTGACCAGAGTGCGTTCCTTTTAATTAATCCATTTTTAGGTCACATTTCTAAAACGATGGCTTTGAAACGCCTTAATAAAAAATTGAAAGTCATGGCCGTTGTGGGTGGTTGGAATGAGGGTTCAGTAAAATATTCTCGAATGGCTGCCGATCCCCAAAAGAGAAAAACGTTTATTGATTCAACATTGAAATTTATTAAGCAACATGGTTTTGATGGTTTGGATTTGGATTGGGAGTATCCCGCCCAACGTGGCGGCGCCCCCTCAGATAAGAAAAATTTCGTAATCTTGCTCAAGGAGTTATATGAGGCGTAAGGATATTTTTCTATCCCACTTTCTTCCAATTAGAAGGTTTTTCTTGTTTGTAGACTACACCCTCTGAACTTGGAACTTTCTATAGCAGTCGGTGCTTCTAGCGAGAAGGCTTCTATTTCTTATGATATACCCAAAATTGCTCAATATGTTGATTTCATCAATGTTATGACTTACGATTTTCATACCGCAGACGGTCATGTGGTCGGCTCAAATGCCGCTCTTAGAGGTGATGGCGAGCTGAACGTGGAATCCAGCATAAAATATTGGTTGCATCAAGGTAAAAATGTTTCTTTCAATGAACTTACATTTTTTTAAAAAGTGCAAGTTATAATCAAGGTGCTCCTGCCGCAAAACTGGTTATGGGATTGGCTTTCTATGGCCGCACCTTCAAACTAGCAGATCCTGCGCAATTTAGTTTTGGATCAGCTTCTACTGGCCGTGGTGAGAAGGGTCCCTTTACTGGCGACGATGGTTTACTGGGCTACAACGAAATCTGCCTTCTGAAGCCTCAAATGTCTTATTATTTTGATAATGAAAGAATGGTTCCCGTGGTACACAACTCCCGAGAGCTTTTTAGCTACGACGATGAAAATAGTATTGGACTGAAAGTAGATTTAGGCAAAACAATGAACTTAGGCGGTTTTATGATTTGGTCCATTGATACTGATGATTTCCATGGCAGGTGTGGGACGAAATATCCCTTATTGAAGACCATCAACAATAGACTGGGTAACCCGCAGGACATGAGTTCCAAAGGCTCCATAATTTTTTAAATGAATCGAGAAAATATATATATATATATATATTTTGTTAATTTCATTCGTGTTTGCAAATGTGCTCCACTTTGGAGTACTATTTTTTTATGATTTTTTTTAAATTTAATTTTTAAAAATATATATATTTTTTAACTAATTTTGCATCTAATACTTTTTGATTCAACAATAATTATTCAAGTCGAAAATATAAATTTTTTGTTTGCATTATTGATGAGTCAGCGGTAGAAAAAAACTTTGTTTTCATAATGGCTAAAGAGACTCATCCTCTCTTTAATTAGACCGAGTTCGACCGTGTCCCCTCTTCTTAAGCGAAGGTATTTAATTGACTTTACCTTAAGATCTAAAGACAAAGTACTCGTTGCACTGGAAATACGAAAGATTATTCTTATTTTTAGCAATACACAAAGAAAAACTATGATTAAAATATGATTGCATTCTAAGCCTACATGATTATGTATTTTGTGATAATCATATACTATAGAGAATTCTCATATTGTATTTGATTCGGTTGGCATAAACATATGAGGTTGAATGTTTTCAAACTGCTTAAAGATCACTGACGATTTGGTTTAGCCACTAGTGAAATGTCATCGTCATATGAACAGCTGAAGCCGCAACAAACAATACAATTTTGAAAATCTAATTGTTCAAACGTTTAGATGGGGTAGAATATCTGAAATAATAAATTTCACTATTAGGTTTATTATTGTAATTTTTATGTACAGATGTTGTTTAAGGATTTTTGATTTTAAAAGCCATTTTTAAAACATGATTTGATGAAACAATAAATAATATTTAACATGAACAATGGCTTCTTATCTTAAAACTCACAGTAAATAAGAACACAATCCCGGTGAAATAAACTTAAACGATGTTGGCAAATAAATATCCAGACCAGAAATAATACACTTAACCACACGCACGCTAACGCACCAATACGCCACTACGCCGCCCTCACGTCATTGATGTCTCTCCACAGGTGGAAAAATGTAAAAACACAAAGTAAGAAAAAGTTTGCTAAAAAAAAACCACCAGATCCTTTAATGAGGACGAGCATAAAATTACCTACCACACAATCACTTGTAAATGCTTGTCTCCTTTTTATGGTTGGCTTAATTTCCAAGGAAGGGCATGATTACAGCATAAATTTTGTTTAACTTTTTATTTTTTAAATTTTCTCCTACTGATTTTTCTAAGTGGTTTGTGAAACAAAAACAACAACAACAACATCAACTAAAATCCCATTGAATGTGTAAATTGATTGTTGTATTTATCGCACAATTCTTGTTGCCTGCGGTTGGTCAAGTTGCAACGAGGAACTTAGAAAAAACAGATGTTCAAAGAATTGCTTGAAATGCCTTTAGCAAATCGCTATCTAATAAAGAATTCCAATTCATTGTAATAAATTAAATAAATTAGATATTAAATTTACATTTATTTTCTTTCTGTAATCATTCTTCTCTTCTTTATTTGCCAATCCGTATTCGGATATTAGCGATCATACAATTAATTTTGATTATTTTTATTTTATTTTTTAATTTTTTTATTCAGGTATAGAGACTTGTCTATTTTTGTCTGCCCTCAGAAGACTTCTTTCTTCTTGTTGACCTGTCCATTCTTGAATGTTTTTACAACCATGTCATTTCTCCTCTTCTTCTCGGGCGTCTTCCTTCAATTTTAGCCTGTATAATGGTTTGGGGAATTCTGTATTTTTCGCCGGAAAATCCACATTTTAAAACGAATTTATTCTCTTTTCATCGGACGCCTTTATCGTCCATGTTTCTGCCGAATATAATAATTTTGTGAAACGTATTTTTGTTATTAGGTTTATGTCGTGATGTTTTACTATATGTAAAAAAAGCATTTTTAGCCATTTCAATCCTACATTTAATTTCTCTAGACATATCCCATTGATCGTTAATCTGAACTCCCAGGTATTTAAATGTTGAAACCTCTTCTATATCGAAATTATATATCCGTATTGATGTATTACTTTCGACCTTCTTTCTACCATAAAACCATATATCTCGCCATAAAACCATATATCTCGCTAATTTGCGTAAGTGCATCTACTTATTTCTGTAGTCCTGACAAGCCGCATGCTAGTAATGTAGTGTTCATCGGCATATCGTATGTTATTTATTAATGTATTGTTTATTCTAATACCGATATTCTTTTCACTAAGTGATTCTCGAAATATTTTCTCCGAGTATAAATTAAATAAAAGAGGTGTAATATACATCCTTGTCTTACTCCTTTCGCGATTGGAACATTTTCACTAAGTTCATCTTATATCCCTTTCTTTCAGTCCAATAGAGGTTAAGATTTCCATTAATTTCTCATGTTTAACCGTATCAAATGCTTTTTCGTAATCAACGAAGCAGAGATATAGATCTTTTTGAACTTCTCGACAGTTTTGGATTAATACTTGTATACTCAGCAGTGCCTCTCGTGTTCCCATGCCTTCTTTGAAACCAAATTGTGTCTTCCCCACATATGCCTCACATACTGGGTATATTCGTCTATGTATAATTTTTTTTTTTTAAATATTTTCAAAGCATGGCTCATTAGACTTACTAATCTATAAACACCGCATGTCCTCGCATTATTTTTCTTATTTATTGTAATAAACGTCGATTTAAGCCAATCTTGAGGGTACTGTCCTCTCTCATAGATTTGGTTGAATAATCTCAATAATAGTTTTATATTATTTCCATCTATTAGTTTAAGAACTTCAGCAGATATTTGATCTGGACCCGTTGCTTTTTTGATCTTAATTGATCTAATTGCGGATCCTAATTCATCCTCTGTAATTGGTGTTCCTGTAAGATTGGCTTCTGTATTAGTGTTAAGAAGTTCTGTTCTTCTGTCGTCTGTGAATAGGGTTTTTATATATATTTTTCCCATAGGTGCTTCTTTTCCGCTATTTGGAATATGGCAGTGTTGTTGTCATCATATAGAACTGAAGAAGATCTTTTTGAATATATTCCGGAAGCCTCCTTAAATTTTTTTGTGAAGATTGATTGGGGGAAGAGGATGAATTTATACAGTGAGGATGGGCTTGTATTTTTTGATGCTAGAATTTTTATCCCTAGATCTCTCCAACAGTCGGTTCTGGAAAATCTTCATAAGTGTCATTTAGGAATTGAGAAGACTAAAAAGAGAGCAAAGGAACTTTTGTATTGGTCATCCATGGATAATGATATAGAAATATTGGTAGCTAAATGTAAAATATGTCAAAAGAAAAGGTCAGCCAGTACAAAAGAGCCACTGTTGAATCACGAGATACCAGAAACACCTTACGGCAAAATTGGTATGGATATTATGGAAGTCAGTGGTAGGAATTACTTAGTCATAGGCGATTATTTTTCTAAATATTTGGGCATAGTGCCTTTGACGAAAAAGACGGTCAAAGCAATAATTGAAAAACTCAATATTATTTTTTCTATACATGGGTATCCTCTAGAAATAATAGCAGGTAACGTTCCATTCGGGTCTTTTGAGTTTAGGCAATGGGCGAAGACATTAAATATAAAAGTTACAACGGTGAGTCCACACTATCCAAAGTCTAACGGTTTTGCAGAACGAATAGTTCAAATAGCAAAAAAGCTATTACTGAAAAGCAGCGAAGAAAAAAGTAATTTATTACATTCATTGCTCGAGTATCGAAATACCCCGATTAAAAATTCAAACTTGTCACCAACTCAATTGTTATTTGGTAGACAAACTAGAACCCTGGTGCCCGGAAAGTCTAAATTTTATAGAAATAATGAGTTCAGTGATAAAATATTACCAATTTTGCATCGTAATAATTTACACAATAAAAAATATTATGATCGAAATGCAAGGAGCGAAGTGCGTTTGAAAAAGGGGAAAGTGTATGGGTAAAAGATGGAAAAAATTGGTTTCCCGCTAAAGTAATGGAAAAACATAATTCGCCTCGATCCTATATAATAGCACAAAATGGCAAAATTTTAAGAAGAAATTCATATCACTTGCGGAATTAATTGAATTGATTTAAGATGAAATTTGTAAAATTTTATTGTATGTATCTACTATGTATGTATATACACAAATCCGAGTTTAAAAAAAATGAGCCTCATATGTAATTGAATTCTAGATTTTCTTTATTTATAGTTCTTTAATACCCTATATATTATATTATGTTATCTATTATCAAATTACTACAACAAATAACCTATAAGATTTAAAAAAAGGGAGATGTAGAGAAATGTAATAATCTTAAGAATCATTTAGTACTAATCACCCTGTATGTATTTTATATTGTATTTTCTTAAGATTACTTATTCTCTTTTGTTTTTCTATTTGGCATTCAATACATCATACTGAACGCAAGTGTCTTTTTACTTTCATAATGATAAATATAATAATACAGGCTTTTCAAATTATCGACAGCCTTTGACCGCACATACCTTTCTTGGTCTATCCACACCTAATACAAGTTATATATGTATAAAAATGTACAATATATAAAATAAGACTACCTTCTTCCACTCACGGATTCTTTTCAGAGGAGGACCAGCACTATTTAGGTCTTCTACAAGAGAACTCCAGAATTCGCCCATCACATCTTTGGAAACTTACAAAACCACTAGCAATGGGTCGGTTGTTTTGCTTTCTATTGAGTAGGATGTCGCTTGCACTTTATTTGTTGATTTCGACCTAAAAAATAATTTTAAATAATCAGAATATTCGAAAGAAAATAAAAATTACTTACATTTTTATCCAGTTCCCTAGAGAAAACAAAGTGAACAAACTAACACAAAAAAGGGGAAAAATAATTTTGACAGAGTCGTTCACGATATGGCGAATTTTTTTAATGGGAATAGTTTTGTGCATGTTATTTCCCACTGAATTAAATTTCGCACATTTGAAGGGAAAAATTATTCACGATTGCAACTTGGGGAAAAAGGAAAATATTTCGAGGGAAAAAACGTTCACGATAGGGGTGATAATCCATTTCTAGTTTATGTGTTACTCCCAGGATAGAGTGAAATAAAATAAATCATTATTATTTTTCAAATGTTAATATTTTTCAATTTATATAAAATAAACAAATATCCTGAAGATGGTACTCAGTGAGTGCGGAAATATCGATAAGAATTAAAAAAATTAGGAGACCTTAAGTGACAAAAATAAATAAAGTTTTTTAAGTGAAATAAATTCTTAAATAATTTTTTTTTAATAGGTCCATGTTCCATACATGGCGCAGTTATGTTATGATCATTATTTCGGACGGTCACTGTGTCCTTCCGATTTTCACTTAAACTTCTGTAAACCAAACTGCATGCTACACTTTGCAAAATCGGTCCATAAGTGACAGACTTATGCGATAATAAATGTTTGGCGGGGGGAGGCGGTAGGCAAATCGCCCGTCCGATTTAAAAACCAACCAACCTCTAATAAAAGAAAAAAATATTTTTCAATATCGATCTATAAATGGATAAGTTATGAGGTAATCAATATTTCGGGAGGGGAGCATATTGCCCTCCGATTTTCGAAAGAAAAATTATATGACCAACCTACAATCAAAAACTTTCAAAGGAAAAAATAATTTTTTAATACCGATCTATAAATGGACAAGTTATGCAATAATAAATGTGGGGTGAGGAGGCAAATCGCCTGTCCGATTTTTGAAAACTGGGACAAACCTGCAATCAAACACTTTCAATCGAAAAAAGTAATTTTAAAAATCGGTCCATAAATGGACGAGTTACGCAGTAATCAATATTTCGGGAGGGGAGCTTTTCAAAAAAAAAAAAAAAATAATAATAATAATAATAAAATAAATTATGGGACCAACTTGCAAGCAAATCTTTTCAAACAAAAGAAAAAAGAATCAGTTCACAAATCATAAAGTAATGCGTGTGCAAACATTAAAAAAATAAAGAGAAATTGAACTGAAGTTAGTTAAAAAGCCAAAGAAAATTATTTCAAATCGTTTAATAAAAAAGGATAAAAGAAGCTGCATAAATCGCTACAGAAATAGATTTTAATGCCCCAATTATGGTTTACAACAGTTGTTACTCTAATGTTGTACTTTTTAAAATGCGATTATGGTTTGCAACTGTTGTCAGTATGTGTTGTTCGCACTGTCATAAATCTACAACAGCTCATTAGGTGTTGTTTTACGAAAGTTACAAGTTAAAAATCCAAAATAGATTTAAAAAAATTTAAGTTTGCATACAAAATTGGTTTCGAAAAACATACAGAACTGTATGTAACTGTATGTATGTAAAAATGAAATAAATAAAAAATAATTAAAGAAATATTTTTTAGCAAAATTACAAATAACAAAAAACAAATGACAAACCTGGTTGAGCTGATGAAAATGAATCCAGAATTGGCCGAGGCAAGCTGCCATTTGGATATAACAAAATACAGCTCAAGGACATTAAAGAAGCCATCCTTGTTTATGGGGAAAATTTTTATAAAACTATAAATTATGTTATTGTAATTAAGATATTTTAATAACTCTTGATTTTATAAAAAGGTAGTTCCAATGGATTTGAACTGTCTCGGATTCTTTTCCGGATACGTGCCATTTGTGTGTGTTTTTTGTTGTTCTTTTATTTATTTCTAACAAAATGTACGCTTCTTTAAGGCCCGGTTAGCCAAACGTTCACGTTAGCTAATGTAAGGGACGTTTGTTTTTGGCATATGAAACCAATGCAAATGCTTATCCAAATTAAACGTCACGTTGACGAAACGGCTGAATCTGTATAATGGGACTATATATTGTTGAGTTGTATTGTGGCCCAAAATCTCTTTCCGGTACATTTATTGATATATGTAAATTATTAGGGATCTAATACAACTTTAATAAATTTTTCGAATTTTCAAAGTCTAAAAATGTAATGTTGAGATAATAATGTGCATAAAGGGACTTAAAAAAAGCAAGTAAATACCATTGAAGTAAAGTAAATAGATTGAACTATAAATCCAATTATATAACAGTTAATTATTTTGAATATAAAAGTTAATATACGCGTGTAAACATACATATTTGTTATTTTGCCACTTGCATACTGCATATCTTGAAAAATATTGCAAATTTGCAAGTCAAAAGTTTTGTTACGTATACATTGTGAAGTAAGTACAAATTTATATACACATAATAAATAAGTATATGGACGTACGTATGTATGTTTATTCTTAAAATTTTAATTTTTACACGAACTTTTCAAAATATAAACTTTTTTCTTACAAACAGTACTTAGTATAATTTTGGTACGTTTTATGCATAAGCATGAATTATGCGAAAGTTTTCAAATATCATCTCTATTATGAACAGCTGACTGTATAGTTTCGCTTTCTTTTCATTAAATATACACATTTACCAAATTTAAAAAGCAAACATCAACAAATAAGTCTTCGAACTCCATTGAAAATATTCTTTATTTGATTTTTTATAATAAACACAGGATTATAATTTAATTTTTTTTTAGAAAAAAAAAATTACACAAACTAGCGTTGTACAGCGTTTTGTTTTTATTTTGTTGACATTCGACATGTTTTAATAGATCCATTAACCGCATAAACGTCCGTACGTTAAAGTACGTTACGTTGTTCTAACATTAACGTTCGGCTAACCGGCCCTTTAATCTTTTTTAAACAGTTCTTGGCATGCAGGCATGTATTTTTAAGGAAATATATACTACAAATAAAATGCAACTCTGTGACATAAACAACAACACCTAGATGTTGTAAACCATAATCAAAAAATAAATTAATGTTTTTTTTAGCCGAAACAACACAACATTTAAGTGTTGTAAACCATAATCGGGGCAAAAATAAAAATATATGGAAAAAATAAAAAATACATATTATTTTTGTTCTAGGCCAGGTTTAAGCTTAATTATGTTAGTTATTTATTTTGTTTAGCTGACTTGGCCTAATGTGTTTTTAGGACAATGCAAAGTTTTTTATTCCATATTTCGCGACGTTTCCTGAATTTTTTTTTACTTTATCCAAGGGGTTCGTAATGAAAGTTTTTATGTTGCATTAAGAGAGTTTTTTGTTTTATTTATAAAACTAATTAATATTTTCTTATTTTGTAAAAACAAAATATATTTATTGCACACAAACTTTTGAAAAAAGCTTTTCATATTTTTAAACGTCTTTTTGGTATATATTTAAATTTATTCTTATTTTTATTTTAAAAATTCATCAAGGATTTTATGGTATTTTATCTGTTACCTTTCGAGCTGCTGAACACCACTTTTCCCGAAAATCCTTAGCATCCTTGGCTACTTTCTTTGTTGCCTTGTTTTCTCTTTTGACTAAAGCCCATTATCTTTGAATTGGCCTGAGCTCTGGACAGTTTGTTTGATTTGCTTCTCGAGGCATCAAAAGGACCACTCCAAGGCCACTTTACTGTAATGACAAGAGGCCAAGTCAGACCAAAAGAAAGTGGAAACTTCATGCTGTCTTAGGAAAGGCTTTAATTTTTTTAAGCATTCCTTAATATATATATTTCTGACTTTATTGTTCCCGTGGATACCAAAAAAGGAATTTACAAGGAATTTTTGTTTGCCTTTTTGACTTAAATTTTTGGTGTTCTTCACAGTATTTCTGTCTAGAACTTTTTGGACTTTGAACGTTTTCAGATCAGCCTCCTTTTAAGCCTTGCGAGCAAAAAACTCGGAACAGTCCACCTTCTGGGCCAGTTTTCTGCCAGAAATGTTGGGATTCTTCTGCAATTTTGGGGTGACAATTTTGTTTTTCTTCTTCTGGTCGCCAATGCCCTTTTTTCTGCCGAAACCTGATTTCCGAGTTACGACCAAGTCCTCCTTATTTTTTTTTACTACTTTCGACACAGTTTTGCGGCAAACTTTCAGTTTTCGAGCATTTTATTATTATTGTTTTAATGTCCACTGAGGGTGGTCTTGAACGCTTTTCACAATTTATTTATCTATTTTATATTTGTTTTTTTATTTATGTATTTTTCTATTACTTTTTAAATTTTTTATTTATGCATTTCCTTTAATTTTTTATAAATGTATTTTTTATAATGCATTTTCTTATTATTTTATTTAAGCAGTTTTTTATTGCATTCTATGTGTATTTTTTTATTTATGTATTTTCTATTATTATCTTTTTTATTTAGGTTTTTTTTTAATTTGTATATTTTTATATATTTATTTTCTATCTCTAATTTTTATATCTACTGATACCTATATGTTTTTATTTTTTATTTATGTATTTTTATAATTTTTATATCTGTGGATTTTTTTAATTTTTTAATGTATTTTTTATGTATTATTTCTTTATATGTTTTAAAATTTTTTTAAGTTATGTGTATTTTTATATTTATTCATTTATATAATTAAAAAAAATTTTAATTATGTGTATATTTTTATATTTTTATGTATATTTTTTATTTATGTTATATATATATATATATATATATATATATATATATATATATATGTATATATATATGTATATATATATATATATATATATATATATATATATATATATATATATATATATATATATATATATATATGTATATATATATATATATATTTTTTTTTTATTTGTTTTTCTAATTTTTATGTCTGGATTTTTTTTATTTTTTTCATTTGTATTTTTGTACTTTTTTGTTTTTATTTATATATATTTTTTTATTTTTGTATATTTTTATTTAATATATTATTTAATATATCATTTTTATTCATATATTTTTAATTTATGTTTTTTATTATGATTTTAATATTTTTTATATAAATTTTTATGTGTTTGTATATATTTTTGCATGTTTTCATATATTATTTGTCTTTTTTAATTTTTGATTTAAATTTTTTTGTTTATATGTTGTATTAATAAAATTTTTTATTTACTTATTTTTTTTTTGTTATTTGTATGTATGTCTCTAATTAATAATTAAGTAACTTCATTACTCAACAATGATTGTTTACGGTAATAATATCGTAAAAAAAACTTAGTGAAGGCATAAACCTTTTTAGTCAAATGTCGAAATGGTACTTTGTTTTACTAAGACAGCCAAAAACACAGGATGTTAGGCAACTATTTCTGCATATAGTTTGTGTCTGAATCACCCGGTGTGCTGTGGTTCGTGGATTCACTGATATCGTAAATATTGTTTTAAGTCTTAAAATAGCCGGTTGGGGTTCATTAATTTTACTAATTCAGGGAATGAGAATTTAGTAGCGGTTATAGCATTAATTATTGGCCCAATTTAGTAAAAAAAACACTTTAAAAGTCTGAAGAAGTTGTTGTGAAACACATACATATTTTCCAAATGTTTAAAATTTTTGTCAATTAGACTGTGAATTGGCCGCAGGCGCCACGTGTTTTCCACAGCTTGCATATATAAATGTTTTTTAAAAGACCTATTTTATATTTTAAACTATTAAATGTATTCTCACTTGAAGTGTATTTTGGTAAAACCAAATGAACTAGTGGTCAAAATTTAATTTCTATGTATTTTTGTGATCATGGTAAACATAAAGGGATAATGTCATTTTCCAATAAAGTCTGATAAGAGCTGATACTTGAAAGTGTGTCCTCTGCCATAACAGAAATTATCCCAAATGTACATAGTATAAATCTGCTTAGACATTTTGGCGCGACGAGGTAACAACTATATAAAATGCCACATTTATAATATTAATAGGACATTAAAATATTTTTCAGCCATATGAGGATCATATATTTTATTTGTTTTACAATAATACATGGGTTACATGGGAAATATTATTCCTCTTTTTTGTATTCGTCGACAGGCGACGTCACACGTAGTCTTTACCAATATTTTGGCCGCTGTAGGGTCGCTGTTGACAACAATTATGTAGTATTTAAAAGCTATTACTATTTGTAAGGATTATAAATTGGCAAGTGACTGTCAATAATACTCAATTATTGTCTACAACGACCATGGAACTAATGCTTTTTAAAAGTCGACTTGATGTGACGACGACGCCGACAATTAGAATAAGGGAGATTAATAAAATAATTAACAGTATTGTTAATTTTGATAACAATATAATGTATTTAGTTTAATTTTACTATGTATATATTTTTTTCTTTTGGAGCTAAATTTTCATTTGCAATTCTTTTGGAAATATTTAGAAGAAGAAAAAAAGGATCGTTTATTTCTTTATTTAGCATTTGATACTAAATTGGGGCTTTTTAAATCCATAACGTCTGCTTTTCTTTCACATTTTCACGACTTGCCAACCAGTCAGTCTTGCAACTACCATAAATAAAGCACATTGTCAATTTGAATTTTACAACAACCAACTGCCAACTGTAGCAACGTTATCTAAACAGGTAAATAATATCAAACTCATTTATTCTCTCTTACACAAACACACACTCGCACACACACACACGCACACACAGAATTCTTCAGGTGAGCGAAGAGAGAAATGACACCTGAATTAATGGACTGAAAACAGAGTAGTTTTTTTTAAAGATATTCCAAAGATAAATTAAACCATTTAAATGAACCAGGGGGAGAACTAATAAAGTCGTTGCCAAGATACTCGTACCAACAATATAAATGATCGTTAAATGTTTGAGGGGACTCCGTGCAGGTTAGAAAGAGACAAACTCTAATATTCATTAAGGTGAAAATATGTATCTTTCAGGTGAAGTAGCAGAAAAAGTTTTTACAAAGAATTAGTTTTGCTGAGAGTTTATCTTATTGTGGACGTGAATTTGGTGGAAAAAAACGGAACACAATGTCGGAATCTTAATAAAAAATAAAAAAACAAACAAACCAAATTGTGGCAATTTGCAGAAGTTTACAAAAATAAAATTGGGTGTAAAAAACAAATACCAACTAAGCAAATTTAGTTTGTAAAAAAATCCAAAATACTCGTATTGCAAAAGAAATCAAATAATATTTTATTAAAAATGTGTGTTATGAAATAAAATTTATTTCCACAATTAAGTACGTGTTAAAAAAGGGCTTGAAAAAAATTCACAAGAAAGCAGAAAAAAAAAATTATAATAAAAAAATTATATAGTGTGTGAGTGTAAAAGATTTCTGAAAAAATATTTCTTTTCCAAGCGTATGTAAGTGCATTTACTATTTAATATGTTTAAGAGAGAATACCATTCTTCAATATACATAACTAAAAGTTTCGCTTTTTATTGAAAAACAATACAAGCCAAACAAGATTAAATTCAAATAAAAATCCATCAACAAATTCTTTTAAGTACAAAAAACAACAAAAAACCAGGTGACAAATATCATGCAAAAAAATATACTAAAATCTAATCAAACACTTTTTAAGAAAGAATAAAAGAGAGATTCTAAACCTGCTCCAAATCTATTCTTAAACTTTCATGAAAAAAATTTCTAATAAATTCCATATTGTTGTCGTTAGAGAGTGGCTTGTGGAATATCATTATCATTTTTTTATTTTTTTTTGTTCTTGCTGCCGCAGCTCTTCTTCTCTAAAACAATTCAAGCGTTTATCCCACTACAACAACAGCCCAACAAAAATAGAAAAAAAATGCCACAACCATCTCATCAACGGTATAAACGTGATTTTGTTTGGTTTCTTAATAAAAATTAAAAAAATAAAAAAGATATCATCATCAACAACAACAACCAACAATTTATAATAATAATAATAACTAGATGCACTATGGGTCGAAAAAATTTAAAATTTTCAATGCTGTGCTCGAATAAACAATCCCTCTTATTATGATTGCCGCGTCAACGTCACAGCAAGTCGACAGTAAAAAAAAAAGACAGCAGTTCTGAACTCGTTATAGGCAATGATTAACTAATATTGAAGGCCAATTGTAATTTTATATGCCATAGTAGTAGTAATATCCCATCAATGATATTTAATAGTTCTCGATAACGATCCCACAATTGCCACTTGATGTGACGTCGACGTCGACAATCACAATAGAGGCAAATAATTTTATTAAATTCAGTAAGGTCGCAAAAATTTTAAATATTTACAAATAGTTTATAAAACGAAAAGTAGATTTTCAATTAGCGTGTGAAGGAAACTTTCTTTTCATTTAGTAGACTCATATACATAAGCCCTTATATATATGGTATATGTATGTTTAGTGTACTAGACTAGTATTCGAAAGGTCGCAGGTTCGATTCCTGCGAAAGACTCTAAACGTTTCTGTAGACAAGCCAAATAACTTCGCAGTTTGTTTTTGTTATTTAAAAAATATAATAAAAGCTAAATAAATAAAAATTATTAAAAAAAATTTTGTTGTTAGAAAAAATCAATATCGAACGCGATTTGAAATGGTGGCATGATCCAACAAAGAAAAATATCCAACTTTTAACTATGAACTGAGTTGGCTTTTAAAGATTTCAAGAAAAATCTTCGCTTAATCTATGAAAAATTGATCCGCTTAGTTGATTCCAGTATACTACATATGCATCTGTTGCTATACCTGGGAAAAAGAAAAACATAGACGTGAAGTCTAGGAAGAGATGATGTAAATCGAAGATAGCGTATAGAAGCCGAGAAAGATCTTAGTTATGAGCGGTCACGAATAGACTTGGGTCGGAGCAGAAACCACACGCTGCTTCTGGTGAAGGAGTTTATCAGATGTAGTCCCTTAACCGCGAGGTCCCCAATTTTTTGATTTAATATAATTAAAAAACCCAAACTGCGAAGGCAGGAATCGTACCTATGACCTTCCCACTGCTAGTCTAATACACTAGCTACTAGTCCACGAAGACACGAATAATGCCCTGGTTGGTCTCCAAGTGAAGCTGATATACCGCAGATTTCAGTAATTCCCATCAAAGTGCTACTCCGTAGAGTAGCAACGTTTTTATTACTTTCAGTAACCGGCCAATTTGTACCCCAAAAGCGGCCGATTGCATTTTTGCAAACAAATGAGGAGGTTGTTCTTCAAGGATAATTTGCTGTACAGAATGACGCCTAAATTTTTTGCAGTCCCCGATTATGGAAGGCTAATGCCATTAAACTACAGCGGCGAGAAGGGGGAATTATTGCATTCTCTGTAGAAGAGAACAATTTCCATTTTTACCAACTGGACACTCGGACCGCTCTGCGAAGTAGTATCTGCTGATCGGTCTGAGTGCCTTTTGCATCCGCCAGCAATGAAAATGAGTACAGTGCTTGCCATAGAACTAGCTGGCGGAATATACGAGTACAACCTAAGCCCATAGTGCAATTGTCAACAAAATAAAATAAAGTACGCAACTATTTAAAGTTGATGGTCACAGCAAGATGATAATGACGATGAAGATGTTGAATACAAGATAAAAAAGCTAAATTATGGTCAATTTTATATAGTGTGTGAATTTCCTTTTTAGAGCAGGAACAAGCAACAACAACCAATAGCAGCAACAGCAAAGAAAAAAGCTGAATATTATTTTCGAATTGTAGTTGTTGCCATATTTTATTGAAGCCGCTTTTATTGCTGCATTGCTGTTGTTATTATAAATAGTTGTTGTTGCCGTTCATTTTAGCTCTAGTTGCTGGTAATAGTAGTTGATACAAACAACAGCATGTTGAAAGAGTGGCAGTGACGATGGCGATGACGATGACGATGTTGAAGCAGAATACCTTTGCTGTGAAGCAAGATGTGAGGCAGAGCGAAGAGTGAGAAACGTTGTTGGATGTAGCAAAGCGTAATTTTGTTTTATAGTCACGATTGCGACAAATATTGTTCAGTTCAGTCATCGCCATCAGCAACAACTACTCGTACTTTGTTTCTTCTTCAAATGTTCTATAGTTGAGTGTAGTTAGAAAAAAGGCCAAGTGTAATTATCATTTAAAAGTATTAAGAAAATTTAATCAATCTATTTAGACTGTCTCCTTATGTGTATTAATAAAAAGGCTTAAAGGACTTGAGGCGTTTTCAAATATATTGTCCTCAGGTGTGTGTTCTTTTCTAATTTAATGTGCAGCAGTACAAGGAGAGAATATGTTGAACGCATGCCATGTAAATATGCAACATGTTTTACACTCAATTTTATTTCAGGGTAAGATACTACCATTTTTTACAAATGCGCTAACTATCTTTTCTTTGAATACAAATAAGGGTTTTGTATGAAAAGTTACAAAAAATAATAATAAAATATTTTACATATGGACATTAAATATTTCATAATCAAGATATTATTGGAAACATATTTGTCATGTTGCCACAAATCTTAGAATTTGTTGCCATTTGCTTACGTGTAAATTTTATGCTTTTGTTTCACTAAATTTGTCTAATACATTTTATAATTATTGGCCATTTTCACTTAACGAACGAGAAAAACAAATTTAGCAATAAGACTTTTAAATTTCCACTTCAAAAAAAATTCCCCCAAATTGTAGGATCGAAATTAATTTTTCGACCGGTTGAGGGTTAAGAAAGAAAAATTTTTGGAGATCTTAGACTCATAGCGCCTAGTTTTGGAAAAATAATTTATATTATCATCACTTTTAAGGCAGTTAACCCTATTTTTATATCTGAACATTTGGGTAGATAAGTGCATTGAAGTCTTCGACTTATCTGCACAAAAAATCATTACATATATTTATTAATAAGATTTGCATTTCCTAAAGCATTTATCCAGCTTTTTGTCTCGTGTGTCTCGTGTCGTTTAGAACTAGCAAAACTCCTACACCGGCTGTAGCGTATAAATTTCATCCTCAACACTATTATTTACAATTTATGTTGTTGCTTCAGGTTTGTTTAATGTTATAGTTGTTCTATTTTGCTTTTTCTACAATTAAGTATGTATGTATCACAATAATGACGATAATCATGATCTTCACTGTGGCCATCATCATTAGCGAAGATCATTATTGTAGCGACATAATTTTCAGCATCATCCATTGGTTCTGCTTGAAATATTCTTCATTTTTGTATGGAATTTCTATGTACTTACTAGTCATTTTTAATAGTTTATTTCTATCTTCTTTTTTTGGGTACGTCTTCTGTCAGTTCCTCGTTGCACAGCAATGGAAGAAGTAATTCATACTTTAGAGTACTGGTACACATCCATTCGCAAAAGATTCTTGAAGATTTAGACATCGAGTCTATTTGTGAGAAAAGGAAAATTTATAAGAAAATAAGTGCCATGAGCAGGGAAACCAAAAATATATTTACGAGTGTCAAAAGCTTTTCTTAGACGTTGTAATTAATTAATGCAATGTACGAAATTGTCCCCCTATTTTAAAGATATAAAAAGGCAATATAGAATATTCGCACTCGCACATAATGACTAATTTTGTCCGCCAAGATGTCAAAGATCCTAATTTAGTTCTTTTAGTCGAATTGATAGGTAAAGAAAATTGCACCCAATAAACTTCTTTGTCCAAAATTCTAGTTTCTTTATTCCATTTCATTAAACTCTTTTCTTCGTTGATTGACTGTTGACGTTTGGCGAATGCTGAGTGAATAAAATCAATTAATTTTATTTGTTTAATCGATGGGTTAAGATATTGATTCTATCTGTTGTTTCGAGCCAGATTCCACGTATTGCATTTTTCCCCTGAAGGAAATACAATTGCGTATTCAATGGAGCCTCGTATTCCGTCGTTTCGATTTGCATCGCTTTTTAAAATTTGCTTTGATTTGCGTTGCTGCATAAGATTGGATTTTTTCGTTGAAGTCAAATTCACATGATCAGAAAAAGGTTTAAATATTTTACCAAATCAATAATAATCAGATAGAGGACGTAATCAACTCGACCTGCGTCATTTCGTCTTGCAACGCATTTGCTCGTTCCACATTAGCGACGCAAATCGGAGCTCTAGTGTGCATTAAGGTTGTTGCAAATACAAATAACTTCCTCAATCATATCATTTTTCTGTCCGAAATATTGACTATCAGTCAGTATCAAATCTCCTCGGACCAAAACAAGTTACTTTTCATTATTTTAAATAATAAACACTGAGAGACGTATTCGTGCAATGCCTTATGGAAAGTCGTATAGAGGGAGTTGTGTCTGTGGACATTCAATTCGAACCTATGCACACTAAAAGTGACAGGAAAGGCCTTCTCAAACAGATTATTCCCCATACAAGTTTTCCGCCTAAAGAACGAGGAGGTCTCTCTGTAACGCTAGTGCGATTCGCTGGCATGAATTTATGCGTTTTAAATAAAAGTAGCGTCATTAGAGCGCACTCCATTGAAAACTGATTGACAGAACTACGAAAGGCAGTCCATACTTGCGGCGACGCCGCTTCAATGAGAGTTAGGTACACTATTGTCACCGATGAGCTTCTTCGGCCTCTCCTGTACGCGGTCGAATAACTTGAAAATAGAATTCGAACATCACACAGGATTTTCATGCCAAGAACATCAGTAGCTTCTGAATCCTCAATATCTATATCACCCATAGTTGTGAATGGAGCAGCATGTTTGGTTATACATTCGTGCGTCCAACACTGGATTTACGCCCAAACAATGTTGGGAAATATTCCAAAACAATCGGAAATACGAAATGGCCGCATCTTGGGATCGGAAAACCCTCAGCCAATGAATCCGTACAGTATGACAATTTGATTGGAGTTTTGTTGCTGTTAACATTGGCCAACTTTTTTCGAAAATGCTGGAAACTCCATTTCAGCGAATAACGAGTACTACCGCGCCTTGATTACGGACTTTTTATGGCCTCAAATGAAAAATATGAACTTGGATAATCTGTGGTTTTAGCTGGATTGAATTGGACTACCCCACTAATGATTTTTTTATGATTCTGGAACACCTCAATTAAAATCATGGCTAAATTTACAATAATCTGAGGATTACGATTGAATTATATTGTTGTAGTTAAATAATATTTTTATCAAAATTTAGGCGAATTCATTTTGAGGATTTGTATTGGCAGGACGACAAGACGAGGCATTATTTATACCACGTTCCTGCTTGTCGTGTTAATTTCCATAAAATCATATTCTTTGTTTTCACTTCCTTTCATAACTTTGTTTCACTTGATCATAAAAAGATGAAATTCAAAACATAAGCATATTTTACATGTATTTTTGATGGGCTTGAAAGTATTGGAAGGCAAGCTCTCTGAGATGTGGAGGTGGAAGAAGTGCATATTGTAGTACCCACACTGACTTATAAAATTTCCATTTTGGAAACACTGATCTGTAGTGGCATACTTATCGTTAAATGATTGTTGTTGGAAAATGTATGATCAAGTCATTTATAACGTAATGCGCCTAGATAGGCTTGTCTTGGGGGCTTAGCCGCACCCAGTAGTTCAACCCCCACCAAGAAAATTTTCTTCTGTAGAGTTTGTAATAAAAGTGATATATTTCCTTTTCGTTAAAGGAATATAAGACCCCCAAAAAAAATTGTAAGTGATCAGTGAGATCTGAGTGACTTTTCACCATAACCTTAACATAGAGCCCACAACTGCTGCTGCTATTTTGGCAAATTTGTTTCCCACAATTCTTTCCCATTTTAGAGGGATGAAAAAAATTATTGCCAAATCAGCAGGTCGCCTAGAAATGAGATGGCATCCTGATGATGACGAAGCAATATCAAGCGTCTTACGATGTAGGGTTGGCTCTAGGTATCTCCTAGTTAATAACAAGTCAAAGCTCCTCTAATGGCAAGCGTGAAACAAATGACTTGGACTATTTCACTTCCGTCAATAATGAAATTCTTTAAGAAGTAGATGCAAAAATCTAAGAACTTATTTTTTCATTTATGTATTTTAAAGAAATTTTATTAACGTATAAAAGGCATTTTCCAGAGCATATTTCTGGTTTCCCTGGTTATCAAAAACTAAACCAGTTAAAGGCTATTTTAGTTGCCATATTCTTAATGTTGTTACGTGGTGGTAGAAAAAACGTTTTCCAAAATTCTTTATAAAACAAATAAATTAAAAAAAGCAACAAATTACAAACCATTTGTTACAAGATCTTTATGTGGGAATTTAGTTTGAGGGGGTTTGTTTTTTGTTTTTGCTCAACAAAATAAACGGAAAATATAAATTATTGGACACAAACATTTGGCCTTATAAATTTGTACCTTAAAATACCTGTAATAAATTTTGTAACTTCGCATATTTGCATTTAATCTAGATCTTTAGGCTTGTGAATTTCGGCCAACTAACAAGTATTAAGGGTAAAAATTTATATTCTCTTGTATAGACGTGCAAAAGTTTAAAATGAAAAAACGAAACAAAAAGTAATGGTTTAATACGAGTTGAAAAAAGAAATTGCACATTCATATTTCAAATTTTATTTTGTTAATTTTTTTTTTGTTGCCAAGGATGGCTTATTAATTCACTGTGTGTGTTGAAATAAAATAAAGCAGATGTGTGAGATAAATATTGACCTAAAATTCAGAAAATATTTGAATTTGCCGCCCTATTGCGATAAGAAATGGCAACTAAATATTACAAAATAACAGCTGACAGTTTAGAATTATTTAAAATAAATTAGTACCGGAAAAAGCAATATCGAATGCTTTATCGAATTTATCTTAAAAAAAAAACAATGAAATTTATGGCGTTTTCCTTTTTGAAAAATATAACATTTTGCTGATCAAATTATGAAAAATAATCTATTATCTCGGTAATTAAACAATTTAGCTCATTTACAGGGCTGCGTGCACACTCCTAATAAGTTTGTAATTATCAATGAAGACTAAATGTCCTTTTTTATCTTAAATTGTAAAAATTTTATACTTTATGAAAGACTACATTACATACGAGGTTGAACACAATTTGAATTTGATCATTGAAGTTCTGCAGATGAGTTGGCGTTAGCTTTAACGAAACCCAAGCACTTAGACATTGGCCCATGACATACATTTTTTTTTAATTTTTCTTTTCTGAATACTCACATATATAGAAGAGGATTTTTTCTTTTGCTATTTATTTTTCATTGTAAATTTTTAATAAAAGTGTCGTGACATGTGACAATGCCAAACATCCGCAGAACAACGCTTGCAAATCATTGAATTTTATTATCAAAATTCACACTCAATGGGTACGTCAAAAAATGGAATTGGCGAATTTGGTGTCGATAGTAAAAAAGCATTCACACAACCAGTTAAGCAAGTCATAGGCGTTACTATTTTGTTGATACATTTTAAGGATTTTTTTTTGCATGTGGTAAAATACGGTCGGAACGTGTGTGATGGTGTTGGGGAATACTCTTCTCCTTCTTGCACACATTGATCAAAACACAATCACTTCTGGAGAGTAATAACTTTAAACACTGTCACTCGTATGATTCGCCAGATATAATATAAATAGGTATGGGAGATGCCATTCCCCTTGCTCCTAACACAGTTTTTCTTGGAACTGTGTACTGCATTTAATGCAGAGTAGTTTACGCCAATTTTGAAGAATCTCACTTTTATGTGAAGCAAAATTTAGGACTATTTAATTCTAGTTGGTATGTGAGGTACCCTTCTCCCTCGGACCTATCTCATATTGGTTGAAATGATACAACTTCATATAAAAAGAAAAACTTGCTATTAAATATACAACTTTCTTCTTTTTATGCAGACAGTTAAGAAATTCAAAAATATAAAAATCCAATCGCAGAAAATATAAAAAAATATAAATAAAATAATAGAGGAATAGAGGGGCTGTCACACTTTCAAGAAAAAAATGACTGGCCCACTTCAGTTGGTTTTAAGTAGTATAGAAATATCGTTTAACGTTTGGCGTCTTCGAAGGAACAAAGACACTTACATAAATACAATGTTACAATTGGACCACTTAAATATAAAGGAATATAGAAAAGTAATTACATATCAAAATCGGTTCACAAATCACAACAAAAAATTGGTGGACACAAAAGCATTGAGTATAATATGTATTTTATTAATTTAAAATCGGTTAAAAATTCGAAAATATGTACTTATGTATGTACATACATAAGTATATACATAAGTACATACATACATACATATGTATGTACTATGTTTATATTAAATTCTTTTAAAACATTGATATGTGCATGTACTTACATAACTGAAATCTCTATAATTGTAAAAAGTAAAACATTCACATTCAAAAAGACTTGCTTATAAAATGAGATCGTTCACAAGATTGTTGTCAATGTTGTATCGTTTGCGGGCAAAACGCACAGCTTGATTAACAGCCGTACCAACGCTCTCAATATCAGTGGCTTCTCTAGTTAATTGTATTTATTTTAGCCAACTGGTCTTATAAAAAATAATGACAACAACGATGTAAAAAACAAGCCTACTACTACTATACACACACATCATACATACATACATTCATACATATATATATATATATATATATATATATATATATATATATATATATATATATATATATATATATATATATATAAGTATATATATATATATATATATATATATATATATATATATATATATATATAAGTATATATATATATGTATATATATATATATATATATATATATATATATATATATATATATATACATATATATATATATATATATATATATATATATATATATATATATATATATATATATATATATATATGTATATATATAAAATATGTACACAGACATTTCTATGTGCTTGAGTTATTGATCGTGAATGAATTTTGTTAGTTAAACATTAGATTTGAGAACAGCAACTCATTGTTGAGGTACACAAACTCAATATAAAAAAAAATAAACACACATGCATACACACTAGTATGACACATAATTTCTACACTAATAATTATGTTGACAATGATCATGATCTCAACATGATCAACAACATAATGACTAACTTTAATGATGATCATTAACGAATTGATGTTAAATTTAATAACAATTTCGTAAAAAGATCGCATGAATAAGTAAAACACGAGCAATCATGCATGGCTTTCAGCAATTTAAAAATTACGTTTAACCAGCCATATGAGTACATAATGATACAACAGGAACGAAAGAGAGTGGGTACAATTGTCAGCATCGTGCCATGCCATTTGACAGAAATTGGTACCTTTAGCTATTTGGGTATCAGAGATGGATACCGTTCGTATGCATGACATGAACCGTGGGAAGTTTTTGTCCTGAGTGAGTAATTGAAAATGAGTGAGAATTATAACATTAATGTTTCCACTATTTGGACTTGGAGTTGTATATCAGAATTAGTTATATACAGTAGGCCAAAAAACTAAGGAGACACTCACATTTTGTTAATTTTTTCAAATAAAAAAACAAGCATGTACTAAACGAAAGATTATGATCGGAAAAAACGAATTATAATTATTCAATTAAATAAAAAAGTCAAAATTAATTTCATTAACCAAGAATAATACAAGAAATTTTAGCGTAACACTTGAACTACGCACCGCAAAACTAAGGATGCACTCGCGAAAATTAAAAGATTCGTTTCAAAACCTACAAACATATCGAAAATATCAACTCTTCGGTACGTAGTTTTATAGCATATGTCCTCTAAAGCATCTTTAAATGGCTATTGTAGGAAGGTCCTGTTCCATTTGAATTTTTCCTCGGATTCTCTTTTTTCTAATATTTTTTTCCATATGTTTTAATTTTTTTTTGCCGTTTTATTTATAAATATAATTTACTTTCTCAAGCTTAAGGTCTCTAATTCTTTTAATTTTATTAATCGATATATCGGTACTCATCGAGTACCATCTTCAGGATGTATGTTCATTTCATAAAAAACTTAATATACATATTTTCTCAAGCTTAAGTTAAATTTATAAATTTTTTTCAAACACTTTCCGTCAGGGCTTATTATGGTTGAGGTCAGCCCTTTAAAGAGGTCAGCCCTTTAAAGAGATATTTTCTGAATCGGCGCCAAAGAAGACCAAGGTGTATTTGTAGGCCAATAAATGCAAATTGAGTATTTTCAAAAGGGTGAAACAATCAATGTCGATTTAATGAGAATTTGAAAAAAACGACCGCATTTGACCAAGAACGAAGTTCTCTTCCATCAAGAAAATGCCATGGTGTATACATGTTTCCAATGCAAAATTGCGGAGAGAGATTTGACCCCAACTCCAACGAAATCATCTCATAAGCAAAGACTTATATTGATGACCTTAATGAATCTTATTTTCTGGAGGAGATAAAAAAATTGGAATAACGTTGGACAAAGTGTATAGAACTCAACGAATTTTTTTAATCAAAAAATCTGAATTTCTTTCAAAAAGTCAAGGGTCTTGTTGAGACGCCCTCGTATAATTACGTATTTAAAACCTTAAAATATGCTTTCACAATCAAGGCATCGAACAACGCTAAACTATTTTCGTTGGAAAAGTAAGAAATCACTAGACTACGCCAATAATTCCGGAACAAATGTTGCCTTAAAAAACAGCATTTACGATATGAACCTCAACACAGACCTCGTCCGTATTCTCTTTGAAACAATGACAATTTCATTGAAATTTTGTAAGTCACTAGAAAATAAATACACCTTTAGTTCAGAGGGCCAATCAGTATCGATATCGATAGAAATTTTTACATTCGAATTGTATTAAAATTTCTATGGATATAGAATGCACCAGTACGCTCAGCAGCATTTTAAAAACTATGTATATTTGTTTCCCATCTCTGTTGCACCCATACTAACAACGAGCATTTAGTATTAAATAAAAATTCCAACTAAAAAATTAATGAGTATTTAAGTACTTCGTCCAAAATCGTGTCGTTTATTTTAAGACTCTCTGACACCCATTGAGACGTCAAGCCGTAACGATGCTTAATTTTTTTCCTTTTTTGCTTAAATATGTATGGTTTCTTGCAAATTTTAAGTAAAATTTTCGTTTTCTTATTGAATTGAATGCTTTAGTTTTTGTCGGCTTTATGACGACAACATCCGATAAATACGGACCCCGTCACCAACCAGTTTCGTTTACGGCGTCTGACTTGGTTTTAGTGAACTTTTTTCCCAACATTTTAACGATTTTTCTTTTCTGATATCGAGCTTTTTCGCTTGTGTGTGTGTGTGAGAGAGTATTTTTTATTTTGGAAATAAATTCGATTTTTCTTAGTTTGGGTTTTCTTTTTAATTTTTCATCCATCACTGTGAATGAAGTTGGAAGTTTTATTTCACAGACTTCATACCGGTTTTTCAAAAAAAAGTACATTAAAGCGAAACAGACTAACGTTACGAATAATGGGATAAAGACAAATGCTGCGGTAAGTCTTGTTAGCGATTTGGGTGTAGTGCCCTATAACCAGCCATTATATACTAGTATATGTACATATATCTCTCCTATAATGCAACATAGTCATGGGTCAAAAAGTAGAAGAAAATTTTAATTATAACTGACGTTAAACCAAAATTATATTAAGTTTTTTTTCGCTAAGGAATCAAATATTTTAAAAACTTTAATTATATATTGCCAAGCTCGATTAATTTTTTTATGAGATATGACGATGTTTTAATAAGGAATCTGTTATGAACTGATTTAAGGCATTTACATAAAATATTTAATACGTAAAAAGTTTGCAATAAAAATTTAAATTTTTTTGGGAATTTCACGTAGAGTCTCGACACTTTCTTTCTTTGGAAACAGAATCTCATTTTTGTACAATTAAATGATTGAAATTGAAAATCCAATTCTAACAATGTAAAGTTTTAAGTATTAAATTACAAATAATCCATACTTTTTGTCAAATCTAAACTTTTACAACTTTTAATGAAAACGGTAGTAATTATCTAATTTTGACAGTTCACTGCGAAGTAGGTACACATGCACTTAATTTGAAAATTTTAATTAAGCGCCATTTTGGAAACATTTGAACCCACTGTGCGATATGCCGATCAGAGAATAATAACGAGTGCCTAATTAATAAAGGCAATGGAACAACATGTGTGTCATAAATATACCCATTAGTATAGTCTATATGTTTATTGATGTTGTACTTGTAATTTGTAACAGGAATATCAAAGCGAATCACTCACTCATTATCATTCTCTACGATCAGCAAAGTTTCTGATCGTAATCCATTTTCTTCGACTTTTCGACGCTTCAATCACTTGTTGACGCGCAGAGTTGGACTCGATGATGTTGCATCTTCTGGGCCTTGTATCACTTCAATATAAAAAAATTAAATATTTTTAATAAAATTAGACTAAACGTATGCCACTGTGTCATGGAATATTTAATTCCGTTTTTTTACACATAGTAAGATAGAAATTCTTTGATCGTGCAAAGAAGCTTCCAACCTTTAGCAAAGTAAAATCGACTGCTACATAAAACAGTCACTTCTTGACAACACTTTATGAATTAGGGAGAATATGTAGGATATATTTTATGTCACAGTGTCAGATTACCAAGGAAACGAATTGTCCTGAAATTTACTGCCTTCGGCACGATCTTCATTCTGAATTTTTAGCAGACTTTTTATTGGTGTATCGTTGACGTTAAGCATAAAGGACAACTTGGTGTGGCTGCCACTTGTAGCCAAACTTTTTTTGTTGAAACTTTCAATTGTGTAGGGCTCCAGATCGAAGACTGAAATCTTTAAATTTTTATTTCAGTCAACTTTTTTTTTTTTAATTGCAATACGAAATTCATAGTGAACGAGTATTTGTAGTAATCGTTGTTGTTGTTGTTGTTGTTGTTAAGCTGTTGGCGTTTTTTACTATGTTTCTTTTTATCAAACTGGATACGACCACATTCTTTTGGGAGACTTGATTGTTTTTATTTTATTTTTTATGTCTTTCTAAACGTCATACCAAACTGGACGTGTGTACGTGTGTGTTGTTTTTAAGCGCGATATTTTTTCACTCAATCGTTTCTCGAAAACGTTCATTTATTCTCTATTTAATTGTTTGAGATAAAAATTGAGTTTGAGTTGAAGTTTTTCGAAACTGGAATGAATTCATTCGGCTGTTAAACTTCGTTTTAAGTTGTTGTGAAATAATTAACCACGACTTTGGCGGTTAAAAAAATTCTATTGTTTTGAATTATTTTTTTTTCTTGTTCAACTCTTGAATACAAAAAGAGACTCTCTTAAGACATTTTTGTGGGTTTATCGTATCATTTATTTTGTACGCAAACATGTATTTTTGTTTGTATAAAAGAAAAAAAAAAACACACTTCATTGAAGAATTAAAGAATTCGAACAAAAAATAAAAGAATTTTTTTTATGTTTTTTATTACGTACCACGACCAGTTTTTATATTAATGAAAGAAGGGAAACTTTTAATAATTCGTTTTTTTCTTGTTTTCTTTTTAGGTGTTAAATTTAGGAATTCCAAATAAAAAAGAGAAAATTCAAGTGAAAAATTAAAGGAAAAAAAATTTATCATGAGTGTTTGTTTAAAAGAGTGAAAATTTTAATGAAATCGTTTAAAGAAAAATCTTAAAAAAAAATAAAAGAGAAAAGAAAAATACGAAAAGGGTGCGCGCCTTATTTCAACAAGTTTTGATGGCCGGTTTCGTGTGCGTGTGTTTGTCTAAAAAAATTGTGATTTAAGACTTCAATCGGGCGAAGAAAAAAGTTTAAAATTCAATACCTGTCTTCATTATTAAGTGTTGCTGTTTGTGCCTTTAGCCTACCTCCCCAGCTGCTGCTGCCATCACTCGTCTCTGACGTACTGGACACTAAAAAAAAAACAATTGTTGCCGCTTCGTACCTTTTTGGATTTCAATTGTGATAAATCTCTCGTTACATGTTGTAATGTAAGGTCAGTAACATTTTTTTATCTACATTTTTGTATATTTATTTAACCATTAAAATACCCCAATGTTTTATAATTAAAACATTTTTTTCGTACAAGTATTTTATAGTCGATTCGAAATTTGTGTTATCAGACCTCTAAACGAAATTGTTGTATTTGGGTGAAGTAAATTAAATAATGTTTTTTTGTGTGGCCTTAATTTGTAACTATAAATTGTACGTGCATAACTGATGTGGGCAATACATACAGTTCCCGGCAACAAAAATAAATAAATAATTCAATACCAAAGCAATGGTTGCATGCCAGCAATATACTGTAGGAGTGTTTTAACCCTTTATTGACCAAGACATTTTAACGTTACAAAATTTGTCTTATTATAAAATCCTTGTTCCTGGGTAATTTGGCCTTGAAAACCAAGTTTATTTTTAAGGATCGGGAAGGGCACAAAATATTCCTGGTACATGCCTGTACCGTTGGGTCTTTGGGAAATCGTTTTTACAGATTTTGATATCTATTCCCTTAAGAAATTTAATACAATGAAGGCAGGAAATTTTTTATTATTTTATTGTTTTTTTTTAATATTTATTCTTGTTCAAATTAAGCTTGAGATTCTCTCGAGTTACATTAATATTTGACTGAAAAATATGAGGGTGGGTCAAATAAGTCGGTGATTTTTTGAATGAAACACAAACAAAAAAACAAATTTTATTTTTTAACATGGTTTTCCAACTTTTTTATCCCTTAGAAAAAATAACATTTGTCAAGGTCATCAAAATAGGTACTTGTTTGTGAGATGATCTAATCTTCGGGGTCAAATCCTTTCCATCCAGTAATTTTTTTCAGTTTTTAAAGCATTAGTCAATCGTTGCTAAATCCGTGTAATAGGGCAAGTGAGGGAGTCATTCTAAATTAATTCATAAAATTTTTTGCATGGAAACTGCACGTGTATGCGGTTTTGCATCGACCTGGTAGAAAAGAATTTTTTTGGCCAAATGCGTTTTTTTCAATTTCCCCTTAAATCAACCCAATATATTAGCATAATACTCGCCATTGATTGGTTCAGCATTTAAACGTAGTCAATATTGGTAATACGAGTTGGAATCCAAAAAACGGTCACCATGACTTTATTGACTGGCAAGTCCACCTTTGGCCATCTTCGGTGTACATTCACCCCGAGTAACCCACAGTTTTGTCTGCTATTTGGCCTCTGTTGTGCTGTGGTGGAACAACGTTTTGTCCACGATTACGAAACTGCACAAAAATTCGTCTATCTTGCGGTTGAACAACGCCACACACTCCTGCGAAGTTATCAGATGATTGGGTTTGTGGCCGATTGTGGGCAAATGCGGCACCCATCTTACGTGAAACTTTCCCATACACAAGTGATCATTTAAATTACTGAGTTGCTGGTCGACCAGCAGCATATTATGGACCTCAAATGAGCGTTCAAAAGGTTCCACATCTTTCGTGTTTGTATGGCCACTATGAAGTTCAGTAAACCACTTTCTTGTCATTGAAATTAATGGTGCACAATTCCCACAGTATTTACCAAGCTTATCTTTGGTTGGAATGATAATTTTTCTTCCGTAAAAAGTAATGCTTAATGAGCACACGCTGTTAACTTTTCTCCATTCTCTCTTCAAATCATGTAGTAGTCAAACACAAACTAAATGACGCAGCTTGTTCAAATATTGACGGAAGTCAACTGAAACATGCTTGTTGACAGAAGCAGCGTTGCCCTTTCAGTTAGTGCTGTTTCACACACGTCAAGTTTTCTTGATCAAGTTTTAATTCAGGTGGGAGAAAGATAAAGAAAGGAATACCTTCTCTCCCTATCGCTCTCCCATCTGAATTGAAACTTGAGCAAGAAAACTTGACTTGTGTGAAACAGGACTTAAGAGGCAGGAAATTAAAAATGTCGCGGAGCTATTGACCTACACTCGTGTTAGCATAATATGATTAGCCCTTTATTTCTCTCTCTTTTTGATATTGAAATTGTACTTTTTTGTTTTGATAGTATCAAAGCACGTAACAAAATAAGTACAATAATGTATTTTTTGTACATTTCAATTCCCGGTACTTTTCCATGAATCGGAAAATGTAAAATCGCTTCATTTCTCGGGAATTGTACATTAGAAATAGCTTCCAAATCTGTGAATTAGAACAAAAAACGACAACATCAACGAACTTTCGCTTATAACGAACTCTTTTTTTAATACAAAAATACAGGAAAACAAATCCCTAAGCTTTTCGGCTGATTCCATATGCCGTCAAAGTATTTATTTTTTTCCATTATATGGCAAAGCAATTACAAAAGTAATAGAAGATAATTGAAAATTGTGAATAGAAATGTATATATTCCATAAACACATGGAAAAAAAGATGTAAAATGTATTATATTGCATTATTGCTTGCTTTTATTTGCTGTAATAAGAATTGTTTACTCCGTTTATAACTAAATAAATTGCCCTACCCTGAGGAGTTCGTTTTATAAACGTACATCCTTGTATACTCGTACTGTTTTTCTTTTCGTTCAATTTTATTTTGCTGTAGTAACTTTCAATGTAAATTTATTGTTATTAATGAAATTTCTAAAGAACGATTATTTGTAAACGAATTAGAATTTTTTTCTTTATTGTACTTCGAATTGTTGAAATGAGACGTTTGTTTATTCTTTAGAAAGTGAATAAAAGAGGGTTTTATCATTGTTAGTATTCCGCAAGTAAAATGTGAACTTGAAAGAGTATTGTGTTTGTTGGAGCCGCAGGTGTTAAATACGTTTAGGATATTTCTCTCCAATTGTGTATGCAATTATTTTTGAATTACCAAGAACACTCCTTCCAAATATACTGGCTGTTTTCACTTTTATGCTTTTCATTTTTCCTTTTCAAATTTTATATCCCCATGACTCGCATGGCAGCCTGTTGATTACACCGGCCAACGAATTGGATTTTTTCCTTCTTAATTTACAAACAGGATTAGCTGATCCTTATGTATTTTCATCTACTGATTACTGAGGGTGCTGTTGGCTGAGGTAATTAACGTATTGACTACAAAGCAAAATTATGAGTTAAAACGTGAGTTCGATATCAGGACAAAAAAATTAATATAATTAATTTTTCGTATGTAATACAATAGTCTGGCATTGTAGCAGTTAAGAAACTTAATGCGCCTACTTGAAACTTAAGAAACTTAATGCGCCTACTTGACACCAGAGGCACTGCAACATTTCTTTAAACAAGATTATAAAATGCTCCATATACCGAGTTAATAAAAATAAGCTTTCTCCTTTTACTACCACACATTAAGTAGCAGGTATTAACTACCCGCGGTTGACATCTCTTTGATAAGAAAAGAAAAGAAAAAACCATCACTACTTATTTTCTAGCATCTGTGGTTTTAGAGATATCGTTGCCCTGATAATATTATATGAGTAAAATTAACTGAAAATGCAATATAAAATGAATTAAAATTCAATTAGAAACCATTCTACGTAGTTTTGGTTTTAATCAAAACAAAAATTAATTTACTTTTAAAACAAAACAATCCAATTTCTCAACTGATGTTGTTCTAATGTTAGAAATATAACCAATAGTTGCATAGAAACAACTGATTAGTTTTCTCTATTTGAAAAATAATTATAAGTGATTTTTTTAAGAAAAACATTTTAAATCACAATCAAAAAACGTATACAATTATATAGTTTTTCCAATTTTAGTATAATGTGAATTACTGGATCAGCCTTTAAGCCTATAACCCTTTGAGCCATTTGAATTTAAAAATAAATAATTAAATGTCGTTAGATTTAGTTATGAAAACTATATATTAATATAAAAACGATCTGACTATAAATTTTATTGAAAAGCGCTAAAAGTAGTATTCTATTGCTAATGGAAACACTAATCCAAAGATTCTATACCATTATAAATCGTTTCTGTAACTGATGTGAAAACTTTTCCAATCGGAAAAGTTATTATTATCCTGTAATAAACAGATTGAGTAAGAAAAAAAAAACGGAAAAATTGGATATTTTTCATTGAACTGATTTCATTATGTTAGGTTAGGTTAGGTTAGGTTGATTGGAGGGGTGTGATTGCCCATGTCATACGACATACACTTAAGCCAGTGAAGGCTTGTTGTGCGCTCCCTTTAATTATCAGACACAAACTGCCAGAGTTCTGCGGCAGGATTCGAACCTGGGACCTTCGCACTACGAGTCTAGTACACTACCTACTAGTCTACGAAGGTCAGTCAATTATGTTACAAATCATTAAAAAAATTAAAATGATAAATGTGATTTTTAAAGTTTTTTCGATATCAGAACTTCTCACAAGTTGCAAAAACCAGACTCAGAAGAGTAGAGTAAATACATTTTGAAATTTTTAGAAAAAAGGTTAAAAAATTTAAGAAAAGAAAACGTAAGGAGCACTTTTAGTTGTAATGAACGGATACCAAATAAACTTTTCATCTGTGCCTCTATTATAGTCTTAAGCTACAGCCATCAAGTGTTAGGAAAAAAAAACAGAACAGAAGCTCAGCTTTTCTGTAGAATGAAAACTTTTTTAAACATCTTTTCAAGGACACTACGATTATGAATATACATTCGTTTGTAGTTATTTATGTATATGTATACTTACTGCCTGAAAACCTTGTTCATATGTACATACATATGAACATATACATATATGTACGTACACATATGTATATATGAAACAAGCCTTCCAAGTCCAAAATAAAATTAAAACTTTAATTATATGTACATATGTATATACACATATGTGTGTACATATGTACATATATGTATACACCGACTAACTTATGGATGTTGATGTGCAACATCATTAGTTTTACGCAATATACTAACCAATTTCAGTTTCTACTTGTACTTATGTATGTATATTTTCTCAAAAATGTAATATAAAAAATTATAAATTTTCTTAATTATTGACATCTTTTCATTTACCTGACGTGTTTCTATTCGTAAAAGTAGTTTTTGTCTTGGCAATTTTCATTTTATAAAAAAAATTAATGGTTTAAAATGAAAATGAAATCAACTGAATATATTCACTGAAGGGAAAATCGTTAATACATGGTGGGTTTTTTTACCGACATGCCTAAAAATTAAAATTAATTTTCAATTTAACCGAAAACTTCTTAAATAAACAACCGTGAGTGGAGGTAACCATTTTTTGAATGTACAATTGGTAAATGCATTTTTATTATTCTTGGCAAAAAATTTCATGGACGGTGGTACTCCAACCGAAACGATACTTAATGGACTATTAATCTAAACAAAAATTACTTTCGATTCAGTACAGTCTTGTCGGTGTGTTTCAGGACATCTGACTTTTTTATAAAGTGAAATAACACTCAGGATGCCTACTAATTAAGGTTGTTAATTCTTCTTGAAAGGGAAAGTGGTAGAGAGGAGGCAGGTTGTGAAAATGAAAGAGAGAGAGAGAGAGAGAGAGAGAGAGAGAGCTTAAATTCGTATGCAACAATGATTTTCGCTTGTTACAGCGCCTATGGTGTTGAATAGACGCATTAACACTCTTAAGCTGTATGTGTGTTGTGGTAATTTTTATAATTGTTTTTTAACTTTGCCAGCGATCCCGCTAACATTACCTAAAAGGAGAGGCGCATTGATGTACATTAGCACTGGAAGAGTATCAATTCCTGCCGGTGCTGTTCAGTGACCAGTTCTACGCCTCCCCTTCAACACTTACTCAGTCCAATAATACATCAAGAAAAATTCATGGTGTTGATGAATTTTCCTGAACAGGCGTCGAAAATCACGTTCTCAGTCATAATTTGCTGTGTAGTCAACGCGCCAACTATTTCAAACAACAGCACCCTTGGCACTGCAAGGAAGTTTTTTTTTTTTTAATTTTCAATAAAAGCAATTCTTAAGCTAAATGATGAGACTGGTCTTTTTAATTTAATTTAAAAAAATGCTACTTCTGTTTTTGCTTTGCCCCAAGAAAATTAGTGACCTAGTTTCCTCTACAAACTAGATTTTACCCCACTGCCAAATTATCCTTCCTCTCTATAGAGCTTCCTGTATTGCCCTTTCTCTAATAGGATGCATTTTGATCTTCGCGATAAATTATTTTTTAAATATTATTTTCTTTAATTTTCTGGCAATACCCCATTTAATTCATTAAATTCTTGCGGCCTGCTGCCACAAAACACAAATACTCGTTTATACATAGTTTTCTTATTAAAGTATTACAAGTCTGGTCACTCTAATATTAAGTTGCTTTGCACAAGTTGTATGTTTATTTTAAACTCATTATGTTCACCTCAAACAAATTCTTTAATTCAATCCATTTTTATGTCCTTTGGGATTGTAATTAAAAAAATACATTGGCGTAGTTTAATTCTGTCTGGGGAGGGCTAAGCCGCCTCAAAACCAATTTAGCCTCCTTTTGACCCCAGAATTTTCTTCTTAAGAAATTTTTAGTACATGACTGACTTTTCCTCTTCGTTAAAAGGCTTTAGCCCCCTTAAGAATAGTTATACCAGTATATGTAAATGCTTTAATAGAAACGTGTATTTTATATATTTTTATTTTTCGCTTTTTAAAAACGCACTTTCTTACTCAAGCACACGTTTGCACAATATATTTTTTTTAATAAAGAATTTTCCTGCAAATTCTATAGCAGCCTATTAAATTTTAATTTTTTTCTTTCCCTTTGGCATTTCTTACATTCAAACAGAAATTTTTAACAACTCTTACTTTCAGCTGTTTGCAGCATTATGCCACTTTAAAAAATTCATATTTTTTGAACGAAAATTCTCCTTTGAATTTAAGAATTCAAAGAAAAAAGAAATATACATTTACGGTTGTGTAAATCATGAACTTGTAAAAATATACAACTACTTGTAAGTAAATTCCTTTATTGGAATAAGGCAAAAGTTAAAGTGAACTTATGTGCCCAGCAGTTCTGGTTAAGTGAGCTGAAATTACTATTTAAAACAGAACTATTTAGCCACTTACTTTAAAAACTAAATAATGGATTATGAGATCATCCTAAATCGCAACTGATAGAACTGAAATAGAGGAGATTGAAATGCATCGCTTATACCCAACAGTCCATGTTAAACTGTTCTTGGCTTGATAATTACTTGTGTGGATATTTTTCTACCGTGTAGAAAAAGAACTTCCATGGGAGTCAATACGACTCATTATTTGTGATCAGTAAATAGTGTAAATTGGGATCATCTACACTGCGGCCCAGTAGCAATATTATGGCGCAAAAGTAATGTCTTGATTTGCACTGGCCGGCATTTTGTTATTTGAAAAAAAAAAGAAAAAATAGCTCTGAATAATGGCTGGCCTATAAGTACGTGAGGTTTTGAAAGAAACCCAGGATTTTTGATACATTATCATTTTATTTTTCAACATATTTTACTCTGAGCTCTATGCACTTTGTCCAACGGTTCTAAATTTTTTATACCTTATAAAAAATTAGGTTTCTCGAGGTTATCAAAAAGGAATTTGTTTGTAAGATGATTTCATCGTTGGAGTCCAATCTCTTTCAGGGCTGAATTCGAAGAATGGGGCGTATGAGGGAGCAGTTCGTGGGAATTTGACTAGAAAGAAACTGCACATGTGTGTACTTTTTTCTTGGCTATACGCGGTAATTTTTTTTGAAATCCTCATTAAATCGACCAAATAAAGTGGAATAATATTCGTCATTGAGTGTTTTACCCTGAAGTGGATTATTATGCGCGCATCCCAAAAAAAGTAGTCGCTGACAACAGATGGCTGGGCCTTCTTTGGTGCCGGTTCACCTTGAGAAATCCACTGTTTTAAGTGCTGTTTGATCTGCAGTGTATTGCAGTGTATCCACGGTTACGAAACGGCTCAAAAACTCGTCAATATTGTGGTTGAACAAGCCAAGCACTCCTACGAGGTTCTCACGCGATTGCGCTTGTGAGCAAATGCTGCTTTCTCATACCCAAGTGATCATTCAAAAGTAAAACCATTGAGCCATGTGATATGAACACGGCTTGCACATGTTTTTAACATGTGCTTGTTATTATCAGATATTCGGTTTTTGGATCCTATTCATTAGATCCAAAGCCATCTCCAAGATGTTAAGAAAAAACAATTTTTTTGTGAAGCATATCAAATGATTTTCGTGCTAAAGCTTAACATATGAAATGCATACCTATTACTTTTATTTCCCACTGACATTTTTGTATTTTATTGATATTTTTTTTGTATAGACAGTCTAAAATTTCGTTTTCTTAACAATCATTTTGACGCATAGAAAACGCATAAGGTTTCATATTTTAATACTCAATGTCACGTATTTATAAGAACTTGGAGCCCAAGATTTTTCATTATTATTACTCAATTAATCATTTATCAGGATGCATAATGACACATATGTCCTTCAGAAACATACGGTGAAAATAAAAACTACAGGGTTCCTGATTAATGTCATGCTAATGTTCGTGGTATATTCTTCGTATCGGTTTAAATCCAATCATAATAATAATAATTGTAATCATATTCAAATGATGATCAAACATATCGCACAGATATGAAAAAAATCTATAGTACTTTTTTTCCTTTTCGTTGCTAAAGTTTAAATAATAATAACGACATAGAATTTGGTTTTGTTTGTTTTATTTGTAAATATAGAAAAAAAAATTAAATGTACGAATATGAGTACAAAAAAAAACTATTTCCTTTTTGTTAGTTCTGACTATTGGCACAGTATTGTTTTTCGTTTGATATTCATACAATATAAATATGCAACAAGAAAAAATTGTGTACTCGTACACGTCATGCAATGTGGTCACTGCACTCCTCCTTATATTAGAAAAATTTTTATAAATTGTCTTGCTGATATACATCAAGTAGAAAGTAATGCTTGCAGGAAATCAAATCTCTAAGGAGGGAAAAACAGGACTCTCATCATTTTGAGAGGAAGACCTCGAACTAGTACAACGAGTTTCTTGTCCAATTTGATTAAACAATTTCGAATCTAAGTCCAAAATCATTCTCTGATATGATCATTAATTTTTAAAATAATGAAAAAGTTCTTTGTAATGAAGGATATATAGATAATGAAGTCCACGTACTTATACATTCACCAAAAAGGATAATAATTTTTAAGGCTCTACAACAAACACAAGAATACACAAATAACAGGTACTTTGTGCAAAATATTGCCCGACTTTCAAAAACAGCTGACAACCAACAGAGTGTATCAGGGATGGCAAAATTGCTACATTTTACTTATTTTGCTACTGTTCGAAATGTGATAGCAGTGTTTTAGGTCTTAATTTGAGACAAATTATTTTAAATTTACTAGTGCTTACGCTGGTTTTGATGTAAAACTGTGTGTGGCAACAAGTGAAATTGAAAATGGCATAATATTTTAGTATAAAACAATTGCAAACAGTATTGTATTAAGAAAAAAATTCGATGTTCCTGTTGAAACTCTTAAATTTATTTAATTTAGCCATGAAAATATAATCAATAAAATAAACAATACTGGTAGTAGTAGTAGTAGTATCGACTACGTAAATTCTCTTGCTGAGGGGGCAAGTAGAAACATCATTAAAAATGCCAATGCCATCACTGACGTGTATTTTGCTTTGTTTTTTTTTTTATAAAATACATTCCACTGTATTTTGACGTTTAACAAAATTTGGCAAAAATAGAAACAAAGAGAAATTTGAGGAAACTTCGTGTGGTACTTTGTATCAAGTTATGAAAAACGAATCCGCCCAGGATACTTTGCATATATCATTTTAATAAAAATAATAATTTAAGCTAAAGTTCACTAAAATTTGCAATATTATTATATTTTTTATTATATATTATTACTACTTTTTTTAATCACTGCAAGGATATGGCCAATTATTAATAAAAAGTAATACTCAGGCAATTGATTCCCATTACTTAAAGTGTTACTTGTTTGTGAAAGGGTTAGTTGGAGAGAGGAGACAGGTGGTGAAAATGAGAGAGCTTTATTCTTATGCAACTCTGCCATGGGTTGTTTAAAAAAAAATTGTATAGCACTGTTGCAGCTCATCTACTGCAGCCAACAGCACCCTCTAGTCTCTTACCGTTTTATGAGAAATGGAAGGCTCCAAGTTATATATATATATATATATATATATATATATATATATATATATATATATATATATATATATATATATATATATATATATATATATATATATATATATATATATATCTTTTTAACCAATTTCAAAAAAGGAGGAGATTTTATATTCGATAACATGATTTTGTTATGCGCAGTCCATGGTGCGATACACACCTCAAGCACTCAAGCACGTGGAATTATTGCCGACGACGTCAGAGAGAATCCTCAAACATCAATGAGACGACGAACCTAGTAGGTCTTGAAAGAAATTACTAATTTGGTTCCGAATGTTTTTCGAACAACAATTCAAAATGCCTTAAAACGAACGCAATTATGCATAAATTCAGGCAATATAATTTTTTTCCAATTAGTGTCATTAAATAAATTTTAATCAAAGTTTTTATGAAAACAGAGATCAAATTCGGGCATTACTTTTCCTCCATCCCGTGCATAAGAAAATGTAAATTTTTTTTGTCGGGACTACATATTTTTTTTTAATTTTCATAAATTATGATAATTATTTAATAGTTGAAGTTCTAGACTGATTTTTCAGTCACTTCATGTGGAACAAGTTGTATCTCACAACACACGACTATTATAGATTTTAACTAAAGTACAAAAAATAAATAGTTTTTTCTTCGAGTAACCCACTGTGCAAGTACGTGGGTGGGTTGGTCCCAATTGGCTTCGCTTGTAACTGCATTATAAAGTCATTTTGAATGTAAATATATTGTTTTATTATTGTGGCTTTTGTTTTATTCAATACGCAGGAGACTTTTTGTTGAATTCAAAAGTACGGTCGTTGTGCTGCATATAAAGTACGGACGGACGAGCCAGTTTTGGAAAATACAAAAATGCTTATAACAGTAGAGAAGTACTCGTACAGTATGAAACGGAAAACAAAATTGTGAAAAAAGTTCAAAGTTCTTTAAAGAAACGTACCAAAAGTTAAATCAAATGTTTTTGTGTCCGTTGATTTGGGCTTCTGGGTCTTACTAATGCTGGCATTATGAACATTTTCTGGGTGTTTTTTGGGCTTTAGTGATAGTAGTTGATATTGGTATGTTAACAAATTTATACTATATAGTCACTCTGGGAGGGATGTCTGGATTTGTACTTAAAATTTATTTTAATCATGGCTGTAAACTATTCATGGCTTAGACTTCGGATATTTCATTTTCGAAAAGAGTTTTGAAAAGAAGTCTGAAATTGTATATAATATTAACTTGATATTTTATAAAGGGTTTTTCATTAAGGGTTTACTATCTTTAATTTTAAATAAAGTAGTGTTTGATATATGAGGTTCATTGAAATTTGTTATTCATTTGAAAGGCCCATTAATGCTATTATCAATGGAATATAACATTGTGCAAATGTCCGCCGCGGTGGCATGCATCCCACTAAGTTTTCTATGGTTCTGGTGCATAAATCAGGCTGAATTTGACCGATGGCATGGGTTGTGTTGGCTTTGATGACCTTTGATATGATGCTATCCTCTTTTCCAGGGAGACGAGAGGTCAGGGGCTTCTTGGATGGATTTTGTTTGGACGGCGGTTGAGGCCATTTAATTTTTTAAAACTCGAAAAATCATGGTGAAAAAAACTTTTTTTATCCTCTGCCCGGTAACGAACCTTGGGTATTTGTATGCAATCACTTTAACCACTACACCTCGTCACCACCATAATTCACTCTTATCGTGAAAAAATTTCCCGTGAAATCTGTTCCCTTTGCCAAAAATTTCGTTCTGCAATTTTGTATTGTTGAGAAGAACCAAATTTTCTTTTACCATTAAGTTGTGTGTAAATTCAAAACTTTAAACTCAATTTCTGCAAAACAACCTTTTTTGAATTATTATGTTATTGCAGCAAAGGCTCGATATGTACATGTTCGTACATCCAATACATCTGTATAGCAATTATGTATATATTCAGAAGCAACCATTTTTATAACTTCCAATCAAATTCGAACAATAATATGATATAATTTTTAACTATTATGATAAAGTATAGATTTTGTGTGTGTTCAGTTTATGATTATAAAGAGAAAGTACGATATTTTTTAATTTGCCACACTACCCTCGCACTAACAAATTATAGCAAATTCATAGTCAACACATGCATTTTCTTTATTTGTTGCTGTCAAATATTAAGTCGAGATTTTTCTCTCTTTATTTCATAATTATTATTATTATTATTTCGTCGCAACTGGCAACTGCTGGCTAGAATGTGATGCATGTTATCGTATATTTTACGCCTCCAAATAAAAATATTTTCAAACACATACATACATACATTTACATACATAAGTATGCATACACAATATATATTTATATATATTTATATATGTACACAATATGTCTTACATACAAATGTAATTAAGTGAGTACATATGGATATTCTTTTTTTTGCACACACACACACACACAACGCAAATTGAGGGGAAGCCACGATAAATACTTGCAACGCACCCATAATCGTATTCTTAATTCAAGATCTTGCTACATTTAAAGGGCAAAATGACACGTTTTATGCGTTGAATACAAAATTTTTACATATGTACTTGCATATGTATATTTGCATGTACATGCATATATGTATGTATACATATGTATATAAATGTACATACATACTTATACATTTTGAGACATAAGGCGCGTATACGTGCATATGTATGTAATTGCAGATGTAAGTGTGTAACAGACAGATTATGGGTATTAACTTTATCTGTTTTACATCAGTGAAGCTCCCGTGTAGAAGACACAAAATTCTAATGCCGCCATATCATCACACGTACGCCATCAAGTCTATGTACTAATTAAGATTTTTCCATTCTTCATTAAACTGCCGAATGTTCCAGATTTGTGTGATAACGATTGTTACTATTTTTACCACATACTCATTGGTTTTTTGTTTGAAGAAACACTAAATTCCTAGAAAATTTAACTTCAATTTTCAATAGAAAGTTTAAAAAAATTGTCGGTGTACAAAATGTAAAATTTTTTTCGTTGGAAACAAATAACTTTAACTTTGTTGTTTTGCTGCCTCTGGCTTCAGTTTACAATTGAAACAGTTTCTGTTTGGGTATCACTGTATATATACAAATATATAAATATGTATGTATGTAGATGTGTATGGTGTAACTATAGCTGCCAGAAAAAGTAGAGGTCAGATCGTCAATGTACTTAAAATCGTCAAAATAATTCACGGAAATCGTGAAAAACTGTCCAAAAAATACTTTTTTTATTTAAGTAAAAATAGTCAAAGGACTATATACAAACAAAAATTGAACCAAGAGACGCAAATATTTTTAAAACTTAGGTCGTGGAATGAGCTCACTTGAATAAGACCGTTAATCTCCTATTCGAGCATTGCTCAGTCCACTCCCGACGGCGAGGTATTTACAATAAATTTATAAATTCTATTTAACCTTTTTAATTTATTCCTGCTTGTCGTAAACATTATATATGTTTCGTTCGGTATAATGAAAATAGTGAGGGAAAAGAATAAAGGACTCGCACGTAATCAGTGCTGATGAGTATAACAATTTTGTTTAAATTGAATGTCATTGATTATTGGCATATCAGAGGCATATATTGAGTATACAATTAGACCCAAAATACTGTCTTGGGGAATACCTGCTCCGATCAGCTGTTATGTGCTTAGAAAGCTGTCTTCTCTAATAGTAAACTTTCGACTAGTTTTTCTAATAGTTTGTGAGTATTCATGGGATTAACTTCATTTTTTTGATTAGTCCTTTGTGCTATACCTTATCAAAAACAGCCTTTGAAACGTCAAAGAGAAAAGTATAATAATATTTTTTCTTCTTTATGATCACAAGTGTGTGCGTTTGTTCAATAGTGCTGTGTTTTCTCCTAAAACTGAATTGTTGATCCGTATTACCTCCGAATTCTTTTAGCAAAGGAATTATCTTGCTGATAAATAGTTTTTCAAATAGTTTTGATATCTAAGATAAAAGACTTACAAACTTTCGTTTGTTCTTTTCCGGTCTTAGGAATCATAGTAATCATTGCAACTATTCGTTTTGCCGGATAGTATTCAAGGCGTAAAATCCGAGTAGCATTAAAAAATTTTAAGGAAAAAAATCTTTTTGCTACACTAGGTTACTAGGACTTTTTCAATTCAATTTTAGGTCAGCGATAGCATTTTCAATCTCGCGCTTATCAAAATGTTAAGGAAATAGCAGCTTAGATTTTTAGCTTGAGTTATTGTGTTCAAGTGGTTACAGCGACGAATTTCTTTTTCGACAGTCCTTGGCCAATCTCCTTCCAGATAACGCAAAGAGGGATTGCTTATTGTAGACCTTTTTAACTCGTATATTTATGTAATGTAACGATTTCGATCGTAAATATTAAAATGCGGCGAAAAGTTAAAGATCTAACTCGTAAATATATTCCAGGGCTAGTCTTGAAATATCCTTTAATTCGCAGACAACATGTTTATACATTTATTTATTTTTCAATTCATCGCACTTAAGCCAACAAAAAAAGATCATGTACCAATTGAATTGCTGTCAAGGCGTTAAGTACGTCTGATATTAACCTCTCTTGCAACATTTCTGTTGCGAATGCATTTGAAACACACAAAGAGTCAGTCATAACACATCCTGCGCTGTTATGTATTACGATATTCCCATGTCCTGGCTGCCTAGTTATTAGAGTGCCAGTTTATCAGCCCGTTGATTGTGACTTCGAAACTGTGCAACGTGAAAAATTCTGTATTGTTATGCTCATTAAACTGGTATACAATATAAAATTTAATAGCTTCCAAATGTATACATGTAGTATATTCCGCAATTCATAAAATTAGCAAACATTAGCAGTACAAGCAAAACAATTTTCGCCTGTTAAACATTCTTCAACAACAATTTCAATTGCCATTAGTTTCAGGATACAGAGTTGTTTTTGTTTTCATGAGTACATTTCCCTGCTTTTAAGTGCGTGTGGGAAAGTATTTTGTTTGAGTTCATGATAATATATGCATGTGCGTGCATGTGTATATGTGTATAAAAATCTAATGGTTGTGTGCTTTACAAATAATATAATGCAAAAAAAGTTTGGACTGCATATTAAATGGTTCTTGACTAGTTTTGTAACGATTATTTGTTGCTGCCATGTTTCTTTCGTCTACGTTTTCCCTTTCTCTCTCTTCGTAGCAAATAAGGCATTAAAATATGTGGCATATATGGCCTTAAACCGCACACTGGCAACAACACAATCATCACTTTTTGGTTTAAATCTAAAAGGAAATCTAAAAGTGGAAGGAAATAAATAAAGAATACAACATAGAATAATGTTAGTTTACAGTACTTTTTTGATTCTTTTCAGTTCCAGAAAAATTATCTATTCCACGTCCTAAGTTATATCTAATTTCCCACATAAGGGCGCACGTAATTAATGGTATAATGGTCCTATGAAAAATTCAGACTGCTTTTGTTTATTAAATTATACAATAATTCTCTAATGTTTTTCTAAAATGTACTAGTACACACATAGAGAAAAGAAGTGGTGGTGTCATAATTGTGACAAATATTTTATGATCATTGCAGACAATGTATTATTGTAGGGAAATGTTTAAAATCCAACTGTAGTCATGATAAACAAGTTCATGTTTACATTTAATCATTGAATTATTAATACAGAGAAAGATTTATATCTTGGATTTTTCAACCCGTAGAGCGTTGTTTTTCAACTAGGAGATAATGGAATAGCATGGCAGCTTTAACATTTTTCTTGTTGACATATCAACAGTAGAATTTTTTGGCAAATCGCACTAAAATATTTCAAATCCACAATGAAAATTGTGGATCCGTAAAAACTACATCTCTTAAAATTCGTGATATTTTCGATCAACATAGTCGTCTTTCTAAAACTAATTTTAGGAATTTGGTAGATAAACTTCAGTCGTCTTGGCGGGTCATTCAAGTTAAGACATTACAGCCGTGAAACACAGTGTTGGAGCAGATTCGAATTTGTCATTTCCTGGCCGTTCTTAATAATGACCAACAATCCTCTAGTAAAATCATATATATATTCACACGAAGCTCATTTTCGCTTCACAACAATCAAAATTGCGGCACTTGGATTTCTGAAAATCCAAGAACGATTGTTGAGAAGCCTTTGCATGCTGAAAGTGTAACTGTATGGTACGGTATGTGGTCTAGAGACGTGATGGGTCATGCATTTTTTTCTGGAAAATTTTTATTGGGAAAAATCCACTTCTTATGCGTGGTCTTGGTGGGAATCAGTTCGATATCATATTTTTATATTTGAGAAAGTTTTCAGAGATGGATGCCTTGTTTGCTCGCAACCGACCACAAACGCAATCGTGTGACAACTTCGGAGGAGTGTTTGGCGTTGTTCAACAGCAATATGGATGAGGTTTTGCACCGTTTCTTAACCGTGGATGAAATGTAGATCCACCAAAACACCAGAGACCAAGGAGAACTTAAAACAGTATGTTTCTCATGGTAAATCGGCGCCAAATAAGGCTAACGTGGCTATGTCAGCCAATAAATTCATGCCGACAGTCTTTTGGAATGCACAAATGACCGCATTCTGCCAAGAAAAGAAGTCCACCAGGACTATGCCAGGGTGCACACAACATGTGCAGTTTCCATGGTAAAATTTCATGATACGTTTCAAGTTTACTTTCGCACAAAGGAAAAACAAATTGTAACTATTGTAAAACCATTATCCTTTCAACACTCTTGTTTCTAGTAGTAAAGCACTTAATTGGTATTTCAATATAAAATTATTTTTTGTAAAAAAAAAATAAATAAAAAAGTTACGTGTTTAATATGTTAAAGATATTTTTTAATTGAGTTAATTTCAGTTAAACAAAATTTTGTGAGGGCAAAACTTAATTAAGATCATTTGGAAATTAACTAAATTTTATATTGAAAGTATTTGGAAATGATCTAAATTTACATGGCTTTTTCAGCAACAAAATACAAAATGACCGTAATGATTTTTTTCTTCTTTGTATGTCTGACAGCCCAGTACATACCCTTTGAATATTGAACAATATATATAGTATTCATATATTTTGCGACAAAATTTAAATTTCATGATTATTATATTATCCTTGATAATTAGAATCTTTGTTTTTAATTTCTTGCAAATTTAACCACTTCTATAGTTTAAATGTTCATAAGAGTCCTCTTGTAAAAGATTTATTTTTAAAATGTTGCTCTCGGAAGCACAAACATATAATTACCTTTAAAAGTATAGAATAGCTATTCCCAAACTTTTACATATTGAGCCACATAGCGTATTTTATATCCTCTACCGACGAACATTTAAGAATGTTTAAATGAATATTATAATATAATTATTGAGTGCCTTCGTAGACTAGCAGCTAGTGTACTAGACTGGTAGTCCGAAGGTCGCAGGTTCGACTCCTGCCGCAGACTCCGGGTGTGTCTCTGCAGATAAGCCAAGTAGCTTCTCAGTTTGTGTTTGTTAATTAATTAATAAAAAAAAAAAAAAAAAATATCTCTTCTCAATTGAGTCCGGACCGTACTTTTTCTCATAGCTCAGTTTATTGATCTACTTAAACATAATAATACTGGTCATTGAACAGTACCGGCAGCAATTGATTTTCTTTCATGCCCTCCTTCGCCGTTAATGTTAGCAGAATCGTCGCTAAAGTAAAACAACTAATAAAATCTCTACAGTACTTACAGATTAAGAAAGTTAATGCGTCTACTCAATAACACAGGGGCTGCAGCATTGCTGTAAAAACCATTAAAATGCAAAACAGCAGAGTTGCATAATAATTACGCAACCTCTCTCCCTCTCTCTCTTTCTCTCTCATTTTCTCCACCTGTCACCACTCTTCTACTATCCCTATCGCAAAGAATTAACACTGTTGTAGTAGTAGTAGTCATCGATTGACTGAAAATAATGTGGCTGTTGCACCACGCGATCAATTGCTCTTAAGAAAAATTTCGAATTTTCAACAATATTTTTCACGAGTGTTTCAAAATAGTTTTTTGTGCCCTTGAGTTAATTTATTACTTAAGCCATGCGTGCTCTGCATGCTACCAAAAAATCAGACACCATCTGGCTATTATTAAAAAAAGTCTTAGTTTTGTTGACCATGCACACTAATGATGATACTATTATTGAAGTCCAATTGCGGTATAAAATACCAGATACCATTTACTTCAATATCAGGACAAAGGACGACGCGGATTTATAAATCTATATGTATGGTTCTTAGGATGTATAAGGTATCAGCTCCTTTGAAATTATTTTATCATGTATCACTAACTCACAAGTAGCTCCTACATGTGACTGCCCAAACAAGGTAATAAGGCGCGCTGGCTTTCTCGAAGAAATCTAGTCATTTCTGATTTACAATTATCAAGTTTTCAAACTATAACTACCGTCTATATACAAAAAAGAAGAGATATTAATATTGACTTCTTGAATGAAACGCAGGCTCTTTGATGAAAAAATCATTTTATATTTGAGCATAGTGTACTATGAGCTCCTTACACTTTCTTCAGTTTTGTTAACACTTCAAAAAAACAAGATTTGTCGATGTCGTCAAAATTGGAATTTCTTTGTGAGTTGATTTTATCCTCGGAATCAAATCTAATTCCTTCGAGCTATTTTTGCAGGTTTGGAAGCAAGAAATGGTCGCTGGAATCTAATCCGGAGAACGATGGCGGATTAGAGAGAGTAATTCGTAGCCTAATTCATGGAATTTAGCCATGGAAACTACACATATGTGTAGCCTTGCTTTGTCCAGGTGGAAAAGAAATTTTTTTTGGCCCAATACGGTCGTGTTTTTTTTCAAATCTCCATTAAATAGACCCAATAAGTTGGCATAATATTCTTCATTGATTGTTTTACCTTTTGAAGGTAGACTGTGTGGATTATACCTTGTGTATCCCAAAAAACGGTCGCCATGATTACATTGGCTGACAATCTCACCTTGACCTTCTTTGACGCCAATTCACCAAGAGACACCCAACGTTTCGACTGCTGTTTGATCGCTGGTATGTTGTTGTGGATCGACGGTTCGTTCACGGCTACGAAACGCCGCAAAAACTTCTCCACATTGCAGTTGAACAACGCCAAACGCACGTACGAAGTTGTCACACGATTGTCTTTGTGGTCGATTGTGAGCAAACGAGGCGCCCATCTTACAGAAGGTTTTCTCATATCCAAGTGATCATTCAAAATTTAAACCACTGACCCGTTTTATATGCCCATGGCTTCCACAATCTCTCGCACTTTCAATCTCCGATCGGCCAACGCTATATCAAGAACTTTTTAATTGTTTCGGGTGTAAAGACCTGAAATGGGCGTCCAGAACGTTCAATATTTTCCATGCCTGTACGGCCACAACGAGATTTAGTAAACCGGTTCTGGTGGTTTATTAAATCTCAAGTTTAGCCTGGCATGGAGTGATTTTATTTTCCGCAAAAAATAATGGTTAATGAACACAGGAAATTCACTTATTTCCATTTTCCCTTCAAATCACGCGGTAGTCAGCTGTCAATGGCTGTCAAAAATAAATTTTGACAGGTGTCAACTGAGAGGTGCTTCTTGACAGGATCATTATTGCTATTTCAGTTAAAAGGCGGGAAATTCAAAAAGTTATGAAATTATTCATCCTTACAAAGGTGGCGAATTTTTCTTCTTCCTTTTTAACCCGCCTTTACTCACACTTCGTGTCACGTGGTGCCATTAACACCCCTGGCTAAAGCAGAAATTTTCTGAAATTAATGAACAATTGATGAGATTCACAGCTTTGAAGTCTGTTACATTAAGACTTGAATTTATAGGTCTTATTCAAAATGATAAATTTCTTTGGCTTTAAATTTCAATTTAGTTAACAAACGCTTTAATGGCCAGTTTGATATTTAAATATCATTTAACTTTAATTTTAAATGCGAATTTCAGTTTTTCATTGCTTTTTTTTATATGAAACTCAAATCATGCCTCGTATATCTGTATCAGCAGCCATCGTATATCGTCTTGAGTATCTATCTATTCTCTATCGATTTGTTAAATTTTAATACAAAGTTTATAAAAATGGTGTGTATGTGTTGTCAGCAAAGTGACACATTAAACTAACAACTTTGGGAATGTCAGCCTTTGAAGTGTACAAAATATTGTTATACCCATGTACTTACAAGTTTGTGAATAAACGAATAATAGAAAATATATGTCATTCGTACTGGTGTATAAAGGACATGTTCTATAACAGAGCTCAAGTAGGCATAAAATTTGTTTTTCATTTAAATAATTGTAAAAATGCATAAAAAAAGAGGAAGGAAGAAAAAAAACAAATATAACTCTTTTCACAACTACGCCAGCAGACACAGTACAGTACTCTGGTATAACTAACTAATAGGTCCTATATGTTTTAAAACTCCTCCAACACACACGCACACACACAGAGACACGTTCGCACACACCCTGACATGCACAAAATACGTGAGCTCATATAGTGCAACGTAGGAGCAGTAGGAGCACATAAATTTAAAATACTCGCACTCTTACACTTGTAATTACAACCGGGTCATGGGTGTATTACTCGTAAGTGTAAGTTTGTATGAGTTCAGGCAAGGATGGGTATGTACCATATGTGTATGTATGTATATGGATGTGTTTTTAGATGCGTGTATGCCAATGTGCTTAAGTGAGTGTGCAAGCAAGCAATGGTGTCATATAAAGTATGTGTGTTTTTTTCTTCCTCTTCACTTTCAGCAAAAGAAAATGAGAATTTAGTTAAAAGTAAATTTCTTTTATATTTAAGTAATTTAACTGCATTATGGAGCTACAAAATCTTATTGCATTTTCAAATAAAAAAAGCAAAAAATAATAAATTGAATTACGTTAGAGAGCTTATGTACGCATTTTTATTTGCAGTGAAACTTGAATGGGGCATAAATAACCTCATTGTCCGTTGCAAGCTGAAGCATCTTGAGAAACTGCAGAAGCTTAAAAGTGTATTATATATAAATTGCTTAAATGTCTTTTATAACGATACCGAGTAGTAATAATAGTGTTGTGTAGCATGTAAAAGATTGGCTGTTAATAATTTGAATAAGATGTTGAGGAGTTGTTAAAACAATACATCAAGTCATCATCACAGTTCCTTATAAAATTCATTAGGTATAGGAAAAAGCATTCTTCTCGCTTATATTACAAGCTCTGTAGCTGCTTAATGATTTCGACTCAGGTTTATTTTATGTAATTCAATTGGTATACACCAGACAATGACAACGAGTGGTCGCTTTAACATCCTCGTTACAAAATACAGCAGCTCTGTATACATAAAGTGTACCAATGTCTCCACTTATGACATTTTGGCATATAAGATTCGTACGAAAAAGTTGCGTATAAATAATAATTTAAATATTAACCCAGACACATTCACTCATGTTTGATTGCATTGAATAATTAGTGACTGTCATGCTCTGGTGGATACTTGGTATACATACATAATTGTAGCATGGAAGTAATAATTATAGCATGATCTCTGTAAAACAAAATATTGTTGCTGAAAGCAAATAGTGCCTGCTTTGAAATATGTCCAATCAGTTCATTCAAACTATAAATTTCTTTAAGAGCTCAAATATGGTTAGACTACAAACAATCGTTGGCATTTTGTACAAAACTAAAATAATTTTTAGAAATTAAAATATCCTAAAGGGAAAGAAGCTGAAATAGGAGCACTCACTGAAAGGATCGGTCCAGGTCTCAATAAATTTCATAAATGATTACTGCCACCGCAAAATGTCTTAGATGTAACCTTCATGTCTTCTGACTTTATTGACACTAGCACAGAGGAAAAGAAATACATGGGAAATGTATAGCAATTTCGTTTTAACTCAATTTGGAATTGTTGTTAAAAAAAAAATAGAAGAAACATTTGTCTTTTATTCTTTCTTCATATGCAACTGTTTTAAATAGAAATGGTTTCCCAAATACAAGTAGACGCCTAAAAAAGTCTGATGATGATGTTGTGGCGACCATCGAAAAACATATATTTGCTTTAATTTTTTTTGCTCAGAAATTGTTAATTTGTGACTTCTTGTTTCTTTTTTTCACCTTGTATAAGGTGGCGCAAAAGTAATGTCGTAATTTGAACTGGCTGCCATTTTGTTATAAATGAAATAAAGGAAATCTGCTCGCACAAAAAGTTTATTTGAAAGTGTGCAATTGATGGCTTTAAATGCAAAAAATTACGTCGCTCATATGGCCACCTCCCGAGTTGATGCACAATTGTGCTCTGGGTTGAAATTGTAGATTTTTTCTTCTATGCTAAGTTTTAAGACTTTGAACGTTCGTGGTTTGTTGTTGTAAACACTTTATTTGGAAGAAGCTGCAAAGGAAGAAGTCCGCTGCTGTTAGATCTGGCGTTCTGGACGGCCAGTTCAAATCTCCAAAACGGGACATCACTCGACCTGGCAATTGGTGTCTCAAAATCTCCATGCTATGTGAGCGGTTGCTCCGTCCTGTTGAAACCAATAATGATTGAAACCCAACGCTGCAACTTGCTGCAAAAAAACATGTTTAGCATCTGCCTGTATCGCCCACCATTTATGGTTACGGTGGTGCCATAGGCGTATTCAAAAGAATAAGGGCCAATCACTTTTACTGCGAATGCCGCACCTAACATTCACTTTGATTTTCTGTTACCCAGAAAAGCAAATTTTGCTCGTTAATATAACCACTTGGAAATGGGCTTCGAATTCATTCTCTTCTTGCATCAAGTTTAACAGGGTATGGCAGTAACTTAACCTTGTCCCACGGTCAGCAGGCAGCAAATCGTAAACAGTTTAAACTTTGTAGGCGAACATTATCAAGTTTTTCAAAAATTTCGTTGCAACGAACGTCTGCTAATGCCAAAATGGTGTGCATCATTGTCTCGTTAATATTTATGGATACAATATGAATAAAACAGTATTGATCGTTGTCAACAATATTGATGTTTTCGGTCGAACTATCAATACGAGACCGCCTACTTCTTGCGACGTCTGTAGTGCACCTAGTTTCCACGATGATCTCAGCCAAACGCATAATTGTTCGATCATATGGAACACGACGACGAGAAAAGCGACAATGAATTCTCGCAGCGCCAAAACAACAGACTGGCAATTTGTCAAATAAGCAGTAGCAGTAGTAATTCCACGTTCGTGAGTTGTGTATCGTTCCATGGGTTGTTGACAATTGATTCTCTATATGTCTACATCATAAATTTTAAGGCACAGTGACATTTAGCTTCTATTGTATATTTTCTGATATTGACATAAAAACCTTCTGCTGTGTTTGAGGTGCTGGTCTTAGTGCTTTTGCAATACCATCCTAAGACATGATAAGTATGTCTCGTAATTTAAGGCATGCGACCAAATCCTTGTATCACACATACATGGTCTTGTGCCTCGTGTATGCATTTTTTTCCAGCAAACTAAAATAAAAATTGCTACTCGTAGACTCGAGTGTTGGTGAGGTGTGTGGCGGTTACGAAAACGTGCTCATGTGCCCCGCTTATAGTCAAATTTCATGGCTTTTTCATTCCTAGAAAAAAGTGCAATATTTTTTGTCCTTTCAGAGAGAAAAAAGGGAATTTATTGTTTTTGAATTTGGAACGATTTTCCGTCATCCCACGTCAAATTTGGTTTATGAACAGACCGGTTTCGGCTTTGACGTGGGATGACGGAAAATCGTTTCAAATTCAAACAAACCCCGTCGGAAGAATATCACAAAAATCGAATTTATTGTTCCTAAATACGCGCAAATTTACTTAGAGAGAATACAATATCCTGTAAGATCGTTATTTTTTTTTCAAATTAGAGCGATAAATAGATTTTTTTTATGTTGTTCAAAAAATGTTGCACTTTTACTAGGAACAAAACAATTTTCCTGTCATTTCTAATCATTAAACACATTAAAAAATAAATAAACGTTATTTTCAAATGAAGTCTGACGAGATTTGAAATAACATTAGCTTTTGTGAAACGATCGCCGTATTTATTGATAAAAGTGTTTTACAATAAGTTTTTTTTTAATATTCATTTATTCCAATTAAAGCTTAAGCATATGGTACATACATCGTTCAGTTGTGTTACTCACGTTAGATCGACTAGGATATGTTATTTTCCATATCGCTCAAGAATTTATCATCTTAAATTTCTTTTCTAGTTCCTATTACATCTATTTACTTTTTGAAATATAAAAAAATACGCACTACATCTCTACCAAAGTTGTATATGCCACCTGATCATTATTATGCTACACAACATGTTTGACTTTTTCCTTTTGTTCATATAACTTTTGGCTTGTATTTTAGTTTTAGTTTAAGCATTTTCTAATATGAGTTGTTTAAATTTAATACAACAAACTGACATTTAGAAGGAGAAAAATTAAAAAAATAAAAAAGAAAAACAAGAAAAAGTTTTATTTACCTTTTAAAATAATGAATTGCTTAAATCATGTAAATAATGTAAGTTTCACGCAAGCTGTGAACTGACGAAAGTAGTACAGTGGTGTATAAAAGTTTGTGGACATTAAATTAATATAATGTGAATACTCGTATTTGACCATTATTAAACAGATTTTTACAAGGATAATTATAAGGGATTACCATTGATAAACATTTAAAAGAGTCTCTCTTATTGCTCATACTTTTGTTACTCACTGTATTTGTTTTGTTTGTTTTTCCCCCATCAACATCATCTATACGTGTGCTGGGCTTGTTAAGGTTTGGAAAATTTGTTGCAAAGCAACCATCTCAGATAGTTGCAACATTTACTCTTCTATTTAACTATTTTTCTATTTTTAATTTCAAAAACCATTTATTTTTTTTATTTGTATATAATTGCACACAAGTACATACTCCATAGACTCTGTGTTTGATAGTTTGTGCTGTTGATTTCTTTTAATCATACTCGTACATACACACATATATATTTTTTAATTACTATTTTATTACAAAATAAGGAAAAACATTTTTTATAATTAAAATTAAACAAGAAAACCAGCAAAAAGTTGTTGGTTGCTTGACAGAAATGAATGTCAGCTGCAGGTATTTGATATCAAGCGAGCAAAAAAATGGCATTTGTATAAAAATTGTACTTGTCTCTTGATTTGTCTTATCAAACTTAAGAGGCTTAAATATGATGTTTGACAATAAATAAGTACTTTGCTTTAGTTGATATTCAAATTTTGTCTGCAGTAAGAAATAACTTTTACCAACTGAATAGCAATGAGCCAGTTAATACAAAGTATTACGTTACTTGGTTCTTTGAAAATACTAAGGGACTTTGTTTTACTAACGCTTGCTAATAAATGCAGCAGATTGTAGTGGTGAGTTTCTTAAGGATTAAGTAAAGTGTGGTAAATAAGAAATTTAGAATTACGATTTTTTTTTCAAAAAATTATAACAAATTATTATCTTACAACATGTGAAATTTACCAACATCTTTAATATAAATATAATTTTCAAATATTCTAAATTTTAGCTAAAAGCTGCAAATGTCCTTTCTTCGCATGTTAAAATTCTCACACCGTAACAGTTGATTTCTTAATGCATGGCAGTAGTAAAACAGCTAAATTGGGGAGGTAAATTTTGTGTGAATTATTCTGTATCAAATTTATTCATCAGAAAAAGTAAAGCATCCAAGGGAATCCATAATAAAACTTTGAGAATTGCTAAATTTTTAAAATATGACTTAAACAAATGCTGAATCGTTGAACGGGATTTTCTTTCTTGCAACTTTTTTACTGAAAAGTGATATATGGGAATATGATCGGTGGCAATGTTCTTCTCTACTCTTTATGAAATTATGTTTGGAGTTTTTAAGCTATAATGCTTCAAAATAAAACACTTAGAAACTCATTAAACATTGAAATGTTCCTAGTGTACGAGTACCTTTTCCTCAGCCAAAAATAGACAGTAGTACACAATTTGTCCAAAAATCCTCTAAAAACAAGAGAACTTAGCGATTAGACAATTAGTAACGAGACTTCAACGCGCATCACTAATGTATAGCGGAGAATAACGAATATTAAAGGGATCTTGTGAACAGGATCAGTAGGGTCATCAGAGGAAGCAAGGGACGCATTAAGAAACACGAGCAGGATAAGGCTACTTGGACTACTTTGACATATATGGGCAAAAGTTTTTAGGAAATACAACAATAAACAACTTGAGTAGGACATTACAGAATAGCACTAAGGAAACAGACCCTCTGGACAAACTGGGTGTATACAAATTATCCTGCTCATGATAATGTAGGCAAACGGGACGTACGATCAAAAGAACATTTTGGGAACACATAAGGAAGGGACTACAATACGAAACTAAGTAATCCAGGATCGACACGCGAATCGAATTTCGCGCACCACATATTTGACAACAAATGTACACCAGCATACATATAAAAAAAATGGTTAAACTGCTGCATTTACAACATAAAGGACGACGACTAAACATATTGGAAAGCAGGGAAATATACAAACAGAAAACATTTGACTGAAGTGTAATAAATGAAGAGATAATCATCGCATCAGGTATAATATTTGCCCCCATTGAAACATTTTTCTAAATCTTAGTCGAAATCCCTGGAATTCGAGCCTTACATAGACAGAGGAAGAAGTAGACTACATAAAATCAGTATAAACGTATCTTAATGGGCTTATAGGATTTTTATTGGCAGGGAATTAAATTAAATATAAATATTGTTGCATATTTTTTTAGTGTACAACATGTCACTTAGTGGTATTTTTCTTATAAAAAGGCAAATTTGTAGAAATACATATTTTAGGTATGAGTGCTTGAATGTCCTTTATATAGAATATTATCGTGTTTTAATTTTATTGCTTATTTATTTGAAGCATTAGATAATTTCACTATTGAAATAACTATTAATTAATTACAGAACTGCAATAATTTAAATTTATAATTTTTCAAATAAAAGCACAACTAGATGGTTTGTGTTTTACTAATTTTTTTAAAGTTTTGTAAATTTTGAAACAGGATATAAAACTATGAATTTTTTTTTAACTGACAATATGCAAATACCCTCCTTGAATATGACTGAAGGAGCAGTATTGAAAAATAACGTAATTTGCCATTATTTGCCGAATGTCCTTTTTTCTTATTATTATGCTTTAATCATGTTTTTAATCAATTAGCAAAAAAAAAAACAAGTTTTTTATTTAATTAACTCTGAAAGGGCCTGTACTTGAATTTTTCGTTAAATGTAAAATAATTTAATTGCATTATTTTTTTAAAAAGTTGATAGAAATAATGCAAAGTAAGCATAATAGATTTAATGATCAAGTAAATACATATAATCGTGAATAATCAAAATTTTTAATTAAATATTTCAATTCATTTGGAAATTAAATTTTAGCGTTTGAATTTAATAAATATCGTTGGTAATTTAATAAAATACAACTTCCACATGAGTGTTTGCAAATAAGCACATACATTGAGAGATGGTGCCAAGGCAAATATTTGAATTTGAAATGAATGAATTAAATGAATGAAAACAGCCTTGACGCATGATTGAGTCCGAAATAGTTTTTGTGGACAGTTTTAACAAAAAAAAATTTCTGTTAGATTTGTTTGTTTTTCGAGACACCAATTCCACAACTAAATAATCTAATAAATACAAAACAGAACTTTGATAAAAGATCTAAATATTTCAGGAGTTAAAGAGGAAAAGTTTGAATATAAAAATATATTTTTTAGATCAACTATTTATATTTTTTAAAGCCTACAATGCTGTAAAAACTCATATTTTACTTAATTTATCCAGGATAATTAAAATTTTGGTGACACTCGTACCATCCTGAATAAGAGATTACTCTACTACATACTACATGCACCCGACGCAAATCCAGCTTGAAACAAAGACAGATAAAATTAAAATGCATTACTATTGCTCCCCTTGTATCTGAACCTGCAGGACATTCTGTCCAAAGGATTTTTTAAAAGCATTCTGTTTCCGAAGGCACATTTTCAAATGTAGTTTTTGCAATAGATACTTTTACCAAAAGTTATTTTCAAAGGGAACTTTTTAAAAGAACTTTTTTAATATGGTACGAGTGACTTCTTCATATGAAGATTCTTCATGTGAAGCTTAATATGCCGAATTAAATATGCTTTAACGTAAAATGTTAGTTTATGTAATAGTTAACTCCAAAGTTCAACGTGTCTTACTTAGGAACAGGCTACATTTTTAATATTAACTTGAGACTATTTTAATGGTCTGTGAGAGATATTGGTCACATCCTGGGATGCCTTTCATCCGGATCGTATGGAAAATGAAGCCTGAACATTTCTACAAATAAATTTATAAATGTTTCTACAAAAGGCAAACGTGTATTCTACCGCTTTGAGGGCTTTTAAACCACAAGTAAGAATAGAAGAGAAAAAGTTAAATAACTAAGACATTGGAGTTTCGTTCTATCACATTTTGGTATGTAAGAGAAACGTTTCGCTCTTTGAATTCTTTCTACATACAAATGCGTAGTAACTACCTGTTAATCCTTAATAACAGCCGCCTAGAAGGTGGTAAAAAACAGACACATGAACGCAGATGATGGTGGTGTTGTGATCATCCATTCTGCTAGTGTAATTGGCTTTTTCTTAAGTCTTCCTTAATGAAAAATTATTAATTCAAATTCACAAATTTTTTAGTTTTCACATCAGGAAAAAATTCAAAATTATATTTGCCATCTTCTTTTTGTAAAATGATTCATATGAACAAACCAATTAAAATTATCCAAAAACATAATGTTCCCTCGGGCTTTGCCTATCACTGGGTGACAATATCTTCCATAAGTTACAGTGTAAATATTTAATATCAAACTGTTCCCCTTAGAAATAGAAGTAAACAATTTTGAATATCGAAGATAACTTCCAAATTGGTGAAAGGGCACCAAAAAAGGAAACACTCTACAATAACAAGAATATGTTATAAGCTATGGATTTGAACCAAATTTGCCCTAGTTCCGGATTGAAGTCTTTTGATGTTCACGTTTTTTTTTTCTACTTCTTGGATTTACCATGCAACTTTTATGTAAATGCTCTAGACTCCCCCACCAAACATTACTCTTTATGAATAGACAAGGTGGCGCAAAAGTAATGTCCTAATTTGAATTGGATGCCATTTTTGCAGCTAAACATCAATGTGCTTTGCACATAGAGAATAATTGCCAATAAGCCATGGAGCGATACCCACCTCAAGAATGTGGAATTATTGTTACAGCTTATGGGATAAATTTTCAGTTTGTTGCATCAACGCAGCGTGAATTTCATCGTCCTGTTCCATGTGCTCGAAGAATTAACAAACAAAATTTCCATTTCTGGGGTACAAAGAATCCACATGAAATGTATGGAAAGCCACTTTTTGATACGGCATTTTTAGTGAAAAAGTGGTTGGCTCTTATTTATTTTGAAGACGGCGATGGCACCCTCTTAACCGAAAACGGTGATCGTTTCAGGCAGATGCTAAACGAGTTTTTTTTTATGCAAATCGCCGCGTTAGGTCTAGATCATTGTTGGTTCCAACAAGACGGAGCAAATGTACACACTGCTCGGGCAACTATTGAGATTTTGAGACATGAATTTCAAGGTGGAGTGATCGTCCGTTTTGGATATTTGAAGTGGCCATCCAGATCGCTAAATCTAACCAAACACGTAACTTGCAACTCTTGAAAAGTAACATTGAAAAAGAAATCGCAAATTTGGAGCCAGATGTCTTGCGTAAAGCGAGCACAATGATGCATCAACTCGAGAGGTGGCCATTTGAGCAAATTAATTTTTTTCCAATTAATGTAAACAATTTTACACTTACAAAAAAACCTTTTATGTAAACAGAGTTCTTTTTCGTTTATAACAAAATGGCAGCCTGTTAAAATTATGACATAACACTTGCGCCACCTTGTATTAACTTTGTGATAATGGCTTAAGGACTGTCATCGCTTCCAAAGTTGCTATTCTGCATGCCGGAATGGAAATTTAACCAAAATTTAAATAGATTTCCGAATAGAATCATGTGTTAAAAAGACAATAATAATAATAATAATAATAATAATAACAGTAATAAAATAAAATAAATAAAGATGAAAAAGTAAAATTTTGCAAATATCAATAAAAACATATTAAAATTTCCCCTACGCCACGAAAAGTTTTTGCTTTGTATATATTTTCAATCTTATGAATTTTACTTTAAAATATTTGTACATTTAATTGACGCATAATTGCGATCGTTTTACGGCATTTTGAATTGTTTCACGCAAAATATCCAAAACAGCCAATTAATGCAAATTATGACATTACTTGCGCCCCACCTTGTATAATAATAATAATTAAGTAATAAATAAATAACTTGCAAATATTATTGTAGCAAAAGTCTATTTATGATTCCAATTCAAATGAAAATATATTGAAATTTTCCCTACGCCTCAAAAAGACTTCCTTTTCTATTTTTTAATGTCATGTATTTGACTGTAAAGTTTTTGTACACGGCAATTTATGTATGTACATATGTATGTGTGTATGATTATATGCATGTATGCATATTTTAAATCTTTCATTAAAATCTATAAACCATATTTATCCCCCCAAAATTTATACAGGAATGGCTCTAAATATTTTCTGCTTTATTTTTATTTTTTATTTTTTATTTTTTTGTAAATTTTTTGTTTTATCAAAGTGAATCGCTGTATTTATATTTGAAGGTTTTCAAAACGGCTCATACATACTTTTGTATAAAAGCTGCATAAATAGAAAATCTCTATCACGAAATGTATGAAATTAATTTTTTATTAAATTTATTGAAGCAAAAAAATGGCGCAATGACATGTAAAACAAATTTTTAAAAATCTGTAAAAATTAAAACAGTAGAATTTAATGAAAATAAAATGAAAACTAGAAAAAAATGGAGCGATTTAATAGGGGGAATTATGAATATTTATTAAAGTTTTTTTGTGATTTATAAATAAATTAGTTGTTTAAAAAAGATCGATGTTATCGGTAAAAGTGGACTTAGCTTAAGACCTAAGGGGTGGAAGCTTTAAGTGAAATAAAATTTTTTTAAATTTTCTTTCACTAATGTAATGCATAATATTATCCTTGCTGGTTCCTGGCTAGATCTTGTTTGTACAAACGCAAAGAAAAATTATGTTTGATACAGTCATGATCGCAAACTATCATTAATGTCTCCTTTAATGATTCTAGCAAACATGTTATTATATTAATCATAACTATGTAAAATATCCTTATAAACATGTTGTGATGTTTGTCCGAACTATATTAATAGGACCTTCACAATATTATAAAAAAATTAAATGTTTGCATTTCTAATACTTAATCTTGAAATTTATTTTTTAGGATGCTTTCCCCAACCAATCATTTAGAAAATGTTTATTGTTTGTTGGGGCATTAGCTGTTTATATGTATATGCCGGCATTTAATTGCTCGCTTAAGTCAGTGAACTTTAAAAAGTTTGAAAACATTCAACCTCGTATATTTATGCCCAATGAATCAAATACAATATGAGAATTCTCTATCGTGCAATTATATGAATATTAAAAAAATACATAATTCTAGTAGGCTTAAAATGCTCTTATACAAACGACATTGCAAACAATTTTATACTCAGTTAAAAGTATAAATGTCCGAACACTATTTCAAGAAAATTACTTTTGTTGTTTCAATCATTTATTGTCGTATGTTCTGCAGGTTGAAATTAAAATTGAATTTTCCTGGTTGCATTTCGATTGCTGCCTCATGCTTGATTCTTTCTTAATTGGAACACATTACGAACATTAGCCTACTAATATAAACTAAGAGAACGTAACACAAGTTATGTGTCTAACAGCTTTTTTGATTTTTCCTGCTTCAATCACTTATTTATGCCACTTGAAATTTTCATCGTTTCTTAGCAACAGGAGCACTCAAAATTGTTAAAATAACCCATAAAATTGTTGAAAGGAATTAATTATTTTATTAAAAAATTTATTGCAAATATGTAAAGGCATTTATGGTTAAGAAAAAATGATTTAATTGATACAAATCAAATTAAGAATATTTATACTCGTGTTGCGGTTTTTAACTCTATTTGTTTAAGTAAATAAATTTATTTAAATTTGCATTTATTAACACAACTGCGGCAAACAAACAAATGAACAATCCCATGTGTATATGTATATTTACATGCACATACAAAAAGCCCACATAAATATAATTACTCCTACATGCTTTTACGTCTAGGCCAGGGTTGGGAAACACATTTTGAAATCATATCAAACGGTAACTACAATTGCACTTAATTCCATTTTCTACACAAAATTTTATGGAAATTCTTTGATCCATTTTTTCCGAACAAGCAAAACGCGTCTAACTGTTGTACCTCTCATACATAAACTCAACTAAGAACATATGTTCGAGGCAAGTGTTGCGAGATGTAAAAAAAAACGTTAATCGAATGCACGCAGCCCGATAAATATCAAAATTCACCTTTTCTTTTGAACAGACTACGTATTTGTATCAAACTTAATTCTTTAATCTAAAGTTATAAAAGATCTTAATTATGCTTTACGCTCGTCTCTTGTTAATAATTTTCATTAGAAGATAAAATATCCAATAGTTCGAAATATTGGCAGCTCGTATAACCAATATAAGTTAGCCTAGGCTGGTTAGCTCCAGGAGACATGAAGCAGTATATATATTAACGTTTAGAGTTTCACGTTTTATCTGCGCATGTGTACACTATCGCACTGATCGGTGGAAAAGAACTTTTTTTAAATCCTCATTAAATCGATCCAATAAGTTGACATAATAATCGCCATTGAGATTAATCGCGGAGAGACCTACTGTTTTGATAGCAGTTTGCTCCCTGGTATGTTATGCTGCATTCGCGTTTCGTCGACGGCTACGAAACGGTGCAAAAACTCGTCCATATTGTGGTTAAACAACGCCAAACACCGCTGAGAAGTTGTCGCACTATTTTGTTTGCTGTCGCTTGTGAGCAAAAGCGTCTCGCATCTTGTGGACCTTTCTCATAGTGATCATTCAATATTAAAACCATTGAGCCATGTGATATGCCTACGAATGCCATGATCTGTCGCATTTTCATTCTCCGATCGGCCAACTTCATATCGTGGTTTTTTCATTGTTTCCGGTGTATAGACCTCAACTGAGCGTTCCGAACATTCGGCATCTTTCAAGCTTTCTCATACCTTTCTCATAGTGATCATTCAATATTAAAACCATGGAGCCATGTGATATGCCTACGACTTCCACGATCTGTCGCATTTTCATTCTCCGATCGGCCAACTTCATATCGTGCTTTTTTCATTGTTTCCGGTGTATAGACCTCAACTGGGCGTCCCGAACATTCGGCATCTTTCATTCTTGTACGGCTACAACGAAATTCTGTAAACCACTTTTCTGCCATCGAAATTGATGGTGTAGACTTCCCATAGCATTTAGCTTTGTTTTAAGTGATAGTTTTTTTCCACACGAAATTCACTTTTTTCCATTTTCTCCTCAAATCACGCGGTAGTCTGCTACCAATGGCTGTCAACAAAAACGAAATGACACAGATTATTAAAACTTTGACAGGAGTCAACTAACAGAAGCCTCTTGAGAGGAGCAGTGTTTCCTTTTTAGTTCAAAGGTGGAAAATTCACAAAATCCAAAAAAATATCTTAGCTTTAAATGTACAGGTAAAGGTGGAATAGATTTTACCCCATTTATAATTTTTGAAAGTACTAAAGTGTAATTGTACGGATTTCAACTGAGTTCTTTTAATTTTCCAATATTATAAAAAAGTGAAATCATACAACTAAGTTTACCATCCCTGACTTTACGTGTCCGTGCTTACAAACGAATACGTGTACTTTAAGCAATATTCAAGCCCTACCTTTAATAAGCAAAAAATAAGTGAAGCAAACAAACTAAAATACAATTTATTTATTCATTTTATAACAATTGACTTCTATTGCAACGTCAAGGGAGAAAAAATTAAACAAATAAATATAAAATCTAAAACCAAAATGTGCGGTTATAAAATTTCCTGTTTGTACACACAGAATAACAACAAACAAGCAAATAAACAAAACAAAAATTTCCTGAAAACATCTTCTTTTTTTAAAGCATTAACTTCTTACCGCTCCCTTCCTGCCGCATTCATTTATTTGCCAAGTCTTTTACGAGCCTTCTTTATGGGCCTGTGACGACTTGTGATTTTGTTTTGCGTTCTTGGGAAGTTGTGGTAAATTTATTGTATAAAATTTAATTTTAAGTGATACATACCGGGTTTTCCAATAAGGATTCCACGTGCAAATTATAAATTTTTTTTAATGAAAATGATTGTTCTGTATGGGCAACCTTTCGCTCGCTTCGCCTATTTTATGGTCGATATAATCGTTCTACCGAGAGGTCTATTCGCAGTGTGGTGGACGAATTGGAGTCTACTAGTCCAGTAAACAATGAACCAACAATCGTATGATGACAATATGTAACATCTGCCGAAAACATCGTGTGAAAGTGTGCAGAGGCATCCGTGGAATTCGATTCAGCGTCGCTAACAAAAACTCGCCGTTTCACAGGCCACAACTTGGCAAATTTTGCGTCGTGACATCGGCATGCTTCTGTAAAAAATTCAACTGACCAATGAGCTGCAGATAAACGATTATAGACAACGACATGTGTTCGCTGAATGGGCCCTGGAGCAGTTGGAAACTGACCCTAATTATTACAAAATATCTTTAGCGATTAGGCCAATTTCTGTATGAACGAATACGCCGAATGTCGAATTTAGAACAATAAAAATCTACATGAGATCCAAGAGCATCCAATGTATTCCGGGATGACGCTATCATCGGTTCATATGTCTTTGTGAACGACCTTGGCCAGACCATCACCATCAACTGCGAATGTTATAAGTCCAGGAATACCACTTCTTTTGGCCTGGATCTGATATGGACACCAACGATAAAGACAACGTTTCAACATGACAACGTTTCCTGCTTCATTGCTCATGCCACATTGGATATTCTGCACGGGTGGCTTGAGGGCATGGTCATTTCACGTAGAGGTAATGTGAACTGACCGATTTGACCCCATTAGACTTTTACTTGTAGAGTTTTCTTAAGTTGCAGGTCTATGTGAATAATCCTCAAACCACAGCGGTTCTCAAAGCCATCGATCAAATTCAGCCTGTTTTATGCGTCAATAATAGAACCTTTTACATTTCGGATGCGTAGCCGCTACGGACAATTGCACGATGTTCATACTTAATGGGATTATAAGGCCTTTAAAGTAAATTTTAATAACATTTCTCACACAGTTACTTGATTTTGTTTAGATTGCAAGATAGGAACCTCTTAATGAAAGACCCTTTAGACTATTTGGTGTTCCATTTAAAAAAAAATTATTTTAAACATGACACCACATCAAGTTTTTCAACAAATAAAAAATAATAATAAATAACGATAATAAAAGGACGAACCACTAAAAAAAATAAAACCAAATAAATTTATTCATCATTATGGCAGACAACAAGCACTGAAATTGAAATAATATATCACTTAACAAAAACAACAACAGCAACAGAAACTACGAAAAAAACACAACCTAAATAAACCACAAAAATCTGGTAATAAGACACCAAAATTTACATATAGATTCATCTTTAAATTAAATCAACACATCGACAGTAAAATCGAAAACAAAATGCTGCAGCAGTAAAATAAAGGTTTCATGAATTTTGTGTTCACAGAAGAGGCAAGAAAAATAGCAGAATACAAGACTTGCACAACAAAATTATCAATAAATATTAGAATATATTTATATATGATCCAAGAGATCAGGATTAAATCTCACCAAAGGCCCATAATACCGTAAAAATATTTTTGTACCCCTTCTTCCATCGACTTTCACTCTTTCAGTGAAAGCAGATTTGATGTATGAGTAGTGCATTTAATAAGGGCTTAGGGTAACTGGTTCCCTCAGCGATTTTTTAAAGAGTTTAATAAAGTGACAGCGGCTTCTTCTTATGCCTGTTTTCCATCTTGAATTCAGTTGTTTATTATTTGTGGAGTGTTCGACTGACTGCTTTTAACATCTGCTTTAGCCGATTGTTTTCCATCGTGATTTTCACTGTCTGTTTGCTACAGTGTTATCGTTTCATGTCTTTACTCCAGATCCTTTGGCTTACCGTTTTAGAAAGTGGATTTGGCCCATTGTTTACTACAATTTTGCTTGACTGATTGCCAAATAATGCAGCGGCAGAATCAGGAAAGCTCTAATAAAAAGAAAAATGTTCGACATTAACAAAAAATATAAATTTGAGGAAATATGGTGCAATTTACTTAAAAAAAATTATTTAATCATAATACAAAATTTTAATATTTATTATTTAGGGATACATTTCACCATAATTTCATCGCATTGCATAATTGAAATATTGTGAAAATTTATTATTATATTTAAAAATAAGCAGTAAGACTCTGTCTCAACTTTCATTTTTATCAGTACATCTTTATACTAAAAAATTAACATCATCTGAAATCATAGTCTAAATGGTCTAAAATGGGATTTGTTTCTTAAAATAAACAGAACAACTACAAGGACATATTCTATCTACCTCTCAGACATATACAATTTTAAAAATATCATTTAATTTTGTAATCAACTTGAAAATGTGGCGGAAATTTCTAAGCTTAAGTTCTTTAATAAATTTCATCAATTCAATCGGTGCCAAGACACGTTAATCTCCCATGTATCCTTTATTTTCTAAATTAAATTTCAGCTACAATTCAAACTAAAATGTTGTAAAGACTGACAACTATTTCTAAAATTGTATAATAATATTCTATGTTAAATTTCCTTTAAATTGCTGCAAGGACTTGCCTACCTCCACATATATCCTTAATTTAATTTTATCTGCAAATCATAATACAATGCAGCGAATGTTTGTGGTTTTTTTAGAATTAAATTCTCAAAGGCTCTCTTAAATGTCAACCTAGGCAGTGTAAGGACATAACTATCCCTTAAATGTCTTCAATTTAAAAAATTTTATATTATAACAAAATGCACCAAGAATTTTCCCTGTCTGGTGAACTGCATTTCTATCCGCATAAGGATGTGTCTGTTTTCAATATATCCTGAATATGAAAAATGGAACTTCATGTGCATTTAAATTAAATTTTTATTGGCGCAAGGACACACCTGCTTCCCATATGTCCATAATTTGAAAATTGCAATTTCATTCACATTTAAATTGAAATTTCAGTGACTATATCTAAAATTATGCGGTTAAATTCTCTAGTAAATTTCATTTATATCTGTGCAGGGCCATTTCTGCCAATCCTTTATTTTGTAAACTGAGTTTCAGCTGCAACTATCACCGAAATGCTTTAGAGACTTGTTACTCTTTCTAAAATTGCACAGTTATTTTCTAATGTAAACTAAATTTCAATTGCTACAAGGACTTACGTACATCTCATATATCCTTAAATCAAAAAAAAAAAAAATTAATTCCATACACAATTACGTTCACAATGCAGTGAAAATTTTTCACATTTAAATTGAAATTTCAGTGACTATATCTAAAATTATGCGGTTAAATTCTCTAGTAAATTTCATTTATATCTGTGCAGGGCCATTTCTGCCAATCCTTTATTTTGTAAACTGAGTTTCAGCTGCAACTATCACCGAAATGCTTTAGAGACTTGTTACTCTTTCTAAAATTGCACAGTTATTTTCTAATGTAAACTAAATTTCAATTGCTACAAGGACTTACGTACATCTCATATATCCTTAAATCAAAAAAAAAAATTAATTCCATACACAATTACGTTCACAATGCAGTGAAAATTTTTAGCTGTGTTTTGTTGTTCGTTCCTAACAATTCTCTTAAATTTTATGCTAATCAGTGTAAGGACATGCCTGCCATTCATGTATCCTTAATTTCCAAAAATTTAATACCATTTGCAATTACTTTCAAAATGCATCCAAAATACTTCTTAGATCTTATATTTTAATAGTTAAACTCTGTGACAAATTTCATTTCTATCGGTGTAGGGACATACTTGTCTCTTATATATCTTTGGTTTAGAATATTAATTACAAAATACTGCAAGAATTTGTCATAGTTTTTAAAATGGGACAACTAAGCTTTCTAGCAAGTCTCGTGTCTGTTTGCTCAAGGATATGTGTAGTTGGAATACATATATCCTTAATCGTACTCTTAAAAACTTATTATCGTTTGCAATTAGCTGAAAATTTTGCAAAAAAATGTTTACTTCTCTTATAATTGTATTGTTAAGCTTGATGGCCCGTTTCAATTCAGTTGGTGTAAGTATTTGTTTACTTTACATATATTCATTATGTTACATGAAACATTTAATTCAATTGTGGCCAAATATAGCAACCTGCTATATTTAGTAGTTTACAAGTGCCTACTTCCTGTATATCCTTAATCTAAAAAATTTAATATCAATTTTGAGGTCTAGTCATTTATTTTCCATAATTTTAGAATTATGCATTGCAAATTGTTGCAAGTGTATTTCGATCGGTGTGAAGATATATCGTCCTGTTGTATATCCTTAATTATAAAAGATTTATTTTTTTAAATTTAACACATCTAGTGAAAGCGAATCTTGGTACTAACTTTAATCGTATATTCAATTTATTATGCCTTAAATGCTAACATTAAAAATAATCCTTAAAATTCTCTCTAACGCGAATAGTTCTCGTTCCAACGACTTGCTACAAATTAAAAAGATGATTTTTTTTTAATCAAGAAACTGAAAATTTTTCAATAATTCATGTGATGGTCCTTATTTTGGACATATATTATTTTTTAATTTTCAAAAAATCCAAAAAGTTTTCTTAGTCAATCGTTTAATGAATGGAAAACTTAATTAAGGGATTTTGCAACAAAAAAATATTCTTCTTTAGCAACTTGTGATTTTAAGAATTCTGCTGGTTTAATGTCCTTCCTGGATAAAGTTTTCACTTTCTTTTATTTTTATATCTCCCGCCCTTATGAAGCAAGTTTTTTTTTCCTCAAAGCCTATTCAAGTGTTCCCTATTGTTGTAATGCCACTTAACGAGGAGAAAATAACGAATCGTTAAATTGTGGAAAAATACTTTTCGATTATTTTGATCGTATAGAAATTGAATTACATTTAATAGTGGCAATAAATGAGTGCGTTAAACCAAATTTAATAGTTTTTTTTCTTTTTTTTGGATGCAAAGAGTGCAGAATAAACATATAAAAGATTTTGTATTGCATGTAGTACGAGTATAATATTTTATCAAATTGTTTTTTAAATGACAGTACTGAGTGAAACATTAAATTTAATTTGAATATAAATCGGCAAATTGTGCTGGCATGTCATGTGAAATTTATGTGCTTAATATGGGTGAATCGCAAACAATAAACGAAAGTGAAACATTAAAATTTAAAATATTTTATGGCCAGAGGCGTGTGATGAATTGAAAGAAAATATTTGGGTTTTGCACAAAAAAGTGAGTGATATGTGCTGTTTTGAGCCAATTGCTTAAAACAAACACGTTACCGTACGATAATCGTCATATGAAATAAAAAAACAGAAATAAATATTGCAAATAAAAAAACTTATACGAGTAGTAACATTAAAAATTGTGTCATCTAATTTATAATAATTTTAATATTCAAATGCCAGGGCCGTAAATAACAGTTAACGAAAAAAAACTTATTATTTTAGACTCAAAGGAGATATATGCTGTCATATACCAATAGACTCGTATTGACAAGCTCTCCAGAATCTACGAGTAGGGTGATATTGAAAAAACAATCTCAACGAAAAAATTTAAGATCGGATGAAACTCTTAAAAATAGTTGATTATTTTCTTTTGAGGAGTTTTATTTTTTCCGTCTAAAAGAAAACTCAGTTTGTTTATTTTCTTGATTTTTTTACAGTCTCATTTTTATTGGTAGTAATTTATTTGTTTAATTTAACGAAAATAACTATCTAAATTTTTTGTAGTCGCTCAATGCTAATTTAAGAGTAGAGAATCCTCTTTTCACACAGGAACACATTGTACAGTTTTCCAAATTTATAAGGCTCAAATAAGGGAAATATGGAGAGGGGCTGCTACAACACTATATAGAGATAGGTAGTCCAGGGAGTGCTTAAATGGAATATATTTTTTCAATATGACCACTAATATTCTTCAGAAATTTAAAAAAAAATTTTTTTTCAAATCCCATTTATTAAGCTTCCAAAATTATATCAAATATCCCACCATTATATACCATTTAAGCACTTCATGGACCACCATCTCTATATATAGTGTGTAGTACCAGCCCCTCTCCATATTTCCAATATGACCACTAATCTATGTATATTGTTGCTCTAAAATGCATGTAAACTTTCATATTGTCACAGTTTCATTAAGAAATTCTTGGAGCATATTCCCTGCTATATAGTTTTTTTGATCCTTGTCGTAGTTCCTATGTTATGCCTTCTAAATGAATTTTCGTCAACTGGTTAACAGAGCTCTGTTAACTGCGAAAATGGCATTGCTAAAAATATGGTTTGTGGCTGTACTGGTTAAATTTAAGTTTACCTTTACACACATCAACTAATACTGCCCTTCTTAAAGCGATGTATGGAGATTGAGAGATTGCAGAAACCAGCGAAGGGGGGAACACATCCGGTGGAGATGATGAAACTTAATTGTTTATTGACGTTTTGTGAATCCAAATTGATTATTAGGCTTGTAACGTTATATTCAGAAAGAATCATATATGATTATTATTCTAAGGAAATAAGGGAAAAATAAAATCAATTTAATTTTTTAACATTTTATTTATTTTAATGACGATTTATTCAATTGCAATTCAATGTCAATTTATATAAAATGAGTTTTATTTTCTGACGGGTAAAATAAAAATCTTCAAATGGGTTTTACTTTATGACAGCGAAATAAAACTCTCTTTTTAAGAGTTTCATCTGAGCTTTTATTTTACTTTCAAAAATAATTGTTCTAAATGGACTTTTTTTAATTCCCAAAATAAATGTTAGAAATTCTTTTTTTATATTCACTGTCTTTGTTTAAATGAATTCTTGCGGTTTGAAAAAAAAATTTTTTTTGATTTTTTTAATTTATTTTATAAATCTATAATGTTTAATTTCAACAAGCTTGTCCAGAAGATTTGTTTATAAATTACCAAAAAAAAAAAAATTGTGCAAGAAGCTTTTAAACGGTTGTATTTAAATTTTTTACTTTACATATTCGAGTAAATATGATTTTGAACTGCTTAAAATGTATTGAGTAAAAATTATTGTTTCAAGACTTAAGAAAATTAGTACTTGTATATTATAAGGATGTTTAATATTTAAATAAAAAAATATAAAATTTTTATATGCATATATTTCTTCATTGAATCAATTTTAAAAATAATCTTCACTAATAAACATCAAAATATTAAAGTTTACGTACAGTTTTATTATAAAAATATTAACATTTCATTTATTATTTGTGAATAAACGTACAAAATAACATATAATTTAAGTTAGTGGCCACAGTTTGAATCTTAATTTTTTTAATAAATTACAGAATTTTTAAGAATCTGTAGTTTTCAATATCTAATCACCAGAGACATGCATTTATAGCTCTTCCGAGGAGGTATCATTAAGCCCTATTTTTAAATTTAAATAAAACAAAGTGTGTGTGCGTGATATCATAGGAATTTCTTAAGTTATTTGAAAGGCATCTATCATTACGTATGCGATGTAACATTGTGCAAAAGCCCACCGCGGCTTCGTTGCGTGGGGCGCATCCGAAATGTAAATTTGTTCATGACTATGGCGTATAAATCAGGCTGAATTTAACCGAAGACATGGCTCATGTTGCCTTTGAAGGCCGCTGTGGCTTGTGACTTATACACCTGTGATTTAATGATATCCCACAAGAGAGATGCTAAAGGGTCAATAGAACGATCCTTGTGGCCAGTTCACATCACTTTCACGTGGCATAACTATGCCCTCAAATCGCTCGAGCAAAGAGGCGTCAGCAGTGTGGCACGTAACGCCTTTTGAAACCACATGTCGTTGGTGTGCACATTATCAAATTCAGGTCAAAAGAAGTGGTAATCCTCAATTTAGAGCACACGCCGTTGTTGACGGTGATGGTCTGGCCTACGTCGTTGTCAAAGAAAAATGAATCGATGACAACGCCAGCCCAAAATCTTCCAAAATTTGATACCAAATGGACCTCAGCACTAAAGCTAATTTTTTCATTAAAATTAGGGTCAATTTCCAACTCCTTCACCAACGCACTAGGCTGCTCCCACTACAAAAGAGCAATCAAATGGAATCGAAAGATACCGTTTTGGCATTAAGTATATTTAAGAGGTCTTATCTCGAAATCGGCACCAGATCCATACTAAACATGTAAAAAAGATTCAAAGATTATTTGAATTGATTTTTAACTAAAAATGGATAGATTTTTCTTAAAACTTATTTGAATACTGCGGTTACAAAAAATCTCTTGAAATAAAATTTATTAGTGAAAATTTATTTGAGTAAAAAGTTTTCGAGAAGAGCTTTAAAATTATAAATATTTCCTTTAAATCATTTGAAATAAGTTAGGAATTTCGAATAGCTTTATTCGAATAAATTTCACTCGAATAATTTTATTTTAGTTATTCTGAGTAACTATTTTTGGAATGGGATTAATTACGTAAACTTAATTAAAATAGTTTTATACGAATGAAACGACTAGAATAGTAAGAAATTTATAGAAGTAATAATCATGCAAGACATTTAATTTAAATAAATAAAATTTACATAGATTTTCAAATTGAAAGATTTCAAATCAAAATTATGCGAACTAAATTATAAATCCCGTATAGTGTTTTTAAAATTATGTATTCGATTTGGAAATGTCTATATAAATTATTTGAAATCTATTGTTTGGAGCTATTTTTGCTCTTGTTTTACTATTTGAAAATTTTTATTAAAAAATATTTTTTGCAAAAATTTTGTTTGTATAATTTATTAAAATAAAGATACTCCAGTCATTTAAATTTATTGAATTATTTTATTTGGATAAAAAAAGTTTTTCAATGGAGGAACTGTGAATTTATGGAAATTATAATTATTCGGTACATTACGTTTTAATAAAAAATTTTCGAGTAGATTTATTAAATTTGAATAGAAATTAATAATAATTTCATTAGAAAAATATTAAGTACATATATAAAATGAAAATTTATTGTAAATATTTATATTCGAATAGATTTCAAATCATAAAATTTTAATGAAAATTATGCAAATTATATTATAAAATTCGAATGTAAAATTTTTGTGGAAAATACTCGTGTTTGTCGTACTGTTTCACAATTGTTCAATTGTGTGGTTTTTGTTACAATAATTTTGTTAAAAAAATTTTTAAATTTTAATAAAAATGTTGTAAATTAAATTACACGTATAATTATTAAATTAATTGAAATTTTTACAATTTAACTTTTTTTAATTAAATCTTTACCAGTAGAACTTCTCACAAGAGAAATCAATTACACTTATCTTCGGAGGACTGCCGAAACCAATTCAATCGGAATTGTTGGACAAATATTTGTTGCCAACTATCGTAGTTCAAAGTGGGTTGACGATACCTAGAATGGAGGACAGGCGGCAATTCGATCTTTAATTTTCATAACATCCATTTCCTGAGGGAAAAATACCATTAATGACCATAATTGCAAGCGCCTCATGCAAACCCTGGGAATGATTACAAATCGCGAAAGGCGGTAAATAGTTGAAAAAAATGCAGCAACAAACTTATATGACAAGCATGTTCTGCATTACAGTTACCTTGGAACATAATCTTATGATGTTAAGATCTTAGACAGACCATATCACAAGTGATCTCAGTAATTTGTTTTGTTAATGTCTTGAGACTTTTTCCTCATTTGATTAATTGAATAATTAGTCCGTAGACTTTTGTTTCCCACTATACTTGCGTATGGTTTATATGGAGGCATATGATGTTTTCAGTATCAATTTTATTTTATTTTATATACATTATGTAAATATTCCCTACAGCATATTTGTATAAATCATTGTACTCGTACCGCACTGCACAGTGGAGCCAATTGCAAAATTTATAACAATTTGTTTGTTTCAAAACTCTTAAGCTTTCACTGTAGAGTTTTCTTTTTAGCCAAGTCCAGTAATCTGTTATAAGATAAAAGATTTCCGCCTCAATTGGCTTAAATTATCTGTTGTATCTTCAATTATGGTTTGAAATTATGCAGCTCTATTCTCAAATTATTAACGATTTTGTATCGGAATCACAAATATTCTTATCGTATGAATAATACGCACTTTTAGATGAATATCCGCAACATTGCAAAGTTTTTTTATCTACTTTGTAATTCGGGAAATATGTAAATAGATGAGGCACATCAGTTGCTTGTAAGGACGCAAGTCGTAGTCTGTGCTTTTGCTGGAGTGAATTTGATTTCAAACCTAGAGGATATAGCGAAAGTTCGAAAGCATACAAATTTGCAAGAATTTGTTTCTAAATATACGGCGTTTACTCTTCTGAAAAAGTTTAACATTTTCCTGATAGATTTATAAAGAAAAATCTATTTATCGCTTTAATTTACGAGCAACATCTTCTGAAACTGCATGCTGCTTTTAATAAATTTAAACTTAATATGGAGAACAATTCCAAATTCAAGCAATAAATAAGACGTAACAATAGAGACGAACTTTTAACTGCAAAATAAGTGCTTTGCAGCTTCAGGAGTAATAATTTATCAATTCGCCAAACTAAACATACTTTACAAATATCCTGGAAGAATAAAAACCTGCTTTTCAGTATTGCCACAAAACGTGCAGGGGTGTCACATCGTAAAAAATGGTACGTTATTTGCATTTCCCTTGTATGAAAGCATAATTCCATTTTTTATATACTTTTAATAAATTTTCTAATGCTGAAAAAATCCGAATCTGTGCAGTCGACAAGTTTAACACGATACTATTTTTGTGGTTATTTATTTTGTAATAATATTTAACAGTTTTTTCATTATTTGGCAAATTTTTATTGAATCTTATATATTTGAATTTTTTTGCTGTTGTTTAATTTCTTCTTTATTGGATACATTTGTCCCTTTCCTTTAAGAGCGTAGTTAAAGGGTCAATTAAACGTGACATAACCATAACCATACAAAACAGCTGTTCGAACCAAACTTACGAGCAACACTGCAATTGATTATAGGTGACTCGCCATAAAGCCATAACCATAACTATAGAAACCAATTGAATTTTGGTTTCTCGCCATAATCATAAACAACTGCTTGCTGATTTAAATAATAATTTTTTTGATTTGGTGCCTACAAATGAAATGAAAACATTATTAGCAGTTTATGGCTATGGCAGCACTAATAGGTGAAGGATATATATTTATGGTTATGACAATGGTTATGGCTATGGCATTATGGTATCGCACGTCTGATTGAACCTTAACTGATATTTATCTTTTCCTTATGTCAAAGTCTTTTTTTTTTGCGGGAAGGAGGTAAAAATGCATTACTGCATACACGGAGTCGTCACTGGCCGTGTTATGTCGGGCTCCCCAAGATGGTATACCGACTAAAAAAACCTCCTTATGTCCTCTTCTTGGAAAATGGTTCCACCCCGGAACCGCTGTGATGCATTACTTCGGGGTGGTTTCTTCTTGGCTGTGATTTCAGCTCTTTTCCCCTTTGGACCTGCGTCCAGGTGGTCTCTGCTTGAGTTGATCTGCACCTAGGCTGCTGCCTCTAGATCGGGTTTCTTCTTCTTTAGTATGTATTCGCAGTACTTTGATACTGCTCGCCAGCTGTTTTCGTTCTGGGACATGCGATCTACAATAAACACAGCATTTATTTCTCCTACTAAGACCTCGAGTTCTCTTCTTTTCTCTTCCCATTTACAAGATCCAAAGAAAGTGTGTTCGGCGTCATCGATTATATTTCTTTCTTCGTACAAGCAGTATGGTGTACTACACTTGCCTATGTTGTTTAGGTATTTCCTGAAGTATCCGTGGCCGGTCATCATCTGTGTCAGGTAGTAGTTTACTTCACCGACTCTCCGTTCTAGCCATCTGCTTATGTTTGGGAGAAGTCTTTTGGTCCATCTTGCCGCTGATTCCTGGTTCCATCTTTCCTGCCATCTTTGGAGGGTCTCTTGTTTCACTATCTCCTTGTCCTCTTGTTCAAGTGTGTTAGACCGTTTCTTCATCCATATTTTCCTTCTTTCCTGTATTTGTAGATCTATTCTGGTCGTTCCCGCTAGCACGAGGATGGCTGCTGTAGAAACAGTACGGTAAGCAGAAGCTATCCGTAGGGCTGATATCCTTTGCACAGCCAATAGAGCGTTTATCCTGCTTTTATTTAGCTTCATGCCCCAAATTTCACTACCATAAAGAAGGATGCTATTAGTAGTCTCCATCAGTAGCTTCCTCTTGTGTTGCCGCGGCCCTCCTATATTAGCCATTATTCGGCTTAGTTGTGCCGTCACCTTTGCCGTCTTGCTTGCTGCATGATGGACTTCGTGTGAAAATGTCATCCTCGAGTCAAGTCGTATGCCAAGATAGTTTACGAATCTCTTTGTACGTATTTGTGTTTCTTCGATGTTAATGTTTATTTCCAGTGATATGTTTCTTCTGGTTAGGAGGACCACTTCGGTTTTCTGCACTGCCAGTTGAAGACCATGTGCGTCAAGCCAGCTCTTCGATGTCAAAGTCTTTACCTCATTATGCTTTGTGGTATTAATCTAAGATTTAAATAAATTTTTTGAGCAGTGTTTATTATAATCACCCCCACTGTGCACTGTTACATCGTAAGGGCAGTATAAATTTATACAAATAAATTATATCTCTTTCTCCCTGCCTGGCATTTTTCCTTATTAAATTTTTACAACTATAATATGTAACTGACATATGAGATAATAATAATGTTAATGAAATAATAATTTAAAAAAACAAACAAATGGCAAAATTATTAAATTTCTGCCCCACAGGGGTTTTTTCAAATGAATTTTTTATTTACGTACTTGCGGTACAACTGCCAGACCACTAATCAACAAAAACTACATGAAGTGTAAGTGCGGTCAAATGAGTTCGGTCTGTTTGGTTACTTTCCTTTTTTATGTGTGAAATATCTGTGTGTGTCTGGGCGTGCGTACGTCAGGATTTATAAGAAGCTGCAGGACATTTTTATCTGTCATATTTAATTGTTTGATTTTGTTCTTCTTTTAGTTGGTGGTATAATTATGTCATTGGTAATTTACAGATAAAGACAAAGTATTCCCTTGAATATTTTTGCTAAAGAAGATTTTTTAAAGTTTCACTTTTTTGTGTATAGTGGGAATTTTCAGTATATTATTTTTTCCAGAGTATTAAATATAAGAATTCTTAAATATAAATGATTAAAAAAAATTTATTATTTATTGTTGGCTTAGCTGTGTATACGAGTACGGTTGCATTTCATTGGCGCTGACAAAATCGTCAGTGCACTTTAACCAAACCCTATTTGAAAATCATTCCTAGTTAAGTCGACAACAATAGGAGTATTAATAATTTTACTTAATAACTTCATTTAAGCTTTATATTTAAGTTTCTTAAAAAAGGTCTATAATACGATAGAGTCATAATAAAATGTTAGCTTAGAAACGGAACGTTTTTGTTCCGGGGCATGAAGGCATCCAGGGCAACGAGAAGGTTGACGAGATTTTGAAAGCAGTCCCGGTTTTGGATCTGGTTAACTTGCAAAGGGTAGAACTGACTAATGGAATGAGGACGTGGGCGCTGGGGAAAAAGGAGTTTAAGTGGTCTACGATGACCAGATGCAAAATATCCAGGTCTCTATGGCCTACGATTAGCCGGAGCAAGATCAGACAGCTTGTCTCTCTCTCTCTCTTGGGGAGAGATCGCTAGCACTTCTGGTTCGCATTATCACGGCGCACTGTGCGATTGGTCGTATGTCGCAGCATCTAGGACTCTCATATAATAGCCAGTACAGGAGCCGCTTCGACACAGAAGAGTAGAAGTCGGTTCAACACTTTCTATGCAACTGTCCTGATCTGCAGGTGCCCAGACTCAAATAGCTGGGAAATCGTTTCCTTCGGGACCTAGACTATCTCAAGGAAGTGCCACTTAAGGGCTTATTAAGTTTCGGCGGGAATTCCATTTGGTTCTCGGGAGCAGAAAATCCGGAAGATCAGATGCGATCACATGTGATCAGCATTAATTAATCAAATGTGGTCTCTGATCATATCAGAACTCTAAAGAGGTATAATCTATATATATAAAATAGGATGTGTGTATGTATGTATGTATGTATGTATGTATGTATGTATGTATGTGTGTAACGTAATGGCTCCAAAACGGCTGGGCCGATTTTGACGAAATTTTCAGGGAACCTTCAGAATACTCAGCCGGGTGACACTTTGAAGTCTGAAGGGCGTGGGAAAATCCAATTTCCATATTGCACCACCAATGACCTATACATATATTTATTTTTTGTGCTTTTTTTATTTTATTTTACTTTTTTTTGGAAAGCCGTTGTCATGTTCTTCAAAACGAGATATCAAACTCTTAAATCGGTTATGTAGTTCCAAAGATATTTTGAGCTGACGGTGTCAGCTATATGTACATAAAAATTACGTGTATGTTCGTGATCGCTAAACTCAAAAAATACTGGGCCGATTTTGACCAAATTTTATATGCATGCTCTATGGGCCGTGAGGAGTGTTTCTGTGTAGTTTGAAGTTCGTCCGACAGATGGCCCAATATTTTGTTTTTTGTGTTTTGCCCAATAGAGATTAGCGCGATAAGCCTATGCTGCATTTTGCTGAAGGCGTTGGGTCCTTAATCAGCGTGTAGTGGGGTTAATTAGCCCGATACCGGTATTCGAACAATAATTGCTATGTCGATTTAGTGCAAATTTGAAGGCAAAACAACGTTTGCCCGGGTCATCTAGTCTCTTAATATTTTTAATAACTGATCGTTGATCGTAATATATGACGGCGATATGGCCATATGTAAAATGCCTTTATAATTACTATATAGTGTTTATATAACGACCATGTAGTGTCCATCTCAACGATACGTATCCCTTTTTGGAGGACATAGTTTTTGGCATCCAGGAAAAGTCATCATCATCGACGTGAGTTTTTATACGATTATTTCGGTCATACCGCCCCTCCTTTCAACTAAAAGTAACCCTTTTCTTACGTTTCCCCAGCACCTGCAACTTTTTGGGGCGCCGTGTGTGTAAATTTTACATTGTTCTGTATACTTTTAACATTAAAATAATTGCCTTTCCGCTCTGTCGTTAAAACCACAATGAATATTGATTAACCCAAATAGTATCGCTTGTTTGCCTACATTAAAAAAGGATTAAATCTCATGAGAGTATTAAAACAAAAGAAAAAATAAATATATCACAGGATATGAAAAAGTGATGGTGGTGCAGAGAAATTGATACAATAAATGCATCAATAAATGCCCGATAGTTCGTTTGGTGAGAATGATACACCCCCTAATAGTGCAAAAAAGTATAAAACAATTTAAAATCCTTTCCAGAGCGAAATTGCCGAAAATTTTCAAAAATAGGTAACAATCACTAAAATTAATTAATTGTACCTTAAACTAAAAAGTTTACCTTAAAACGGGAAGAACTCGCGACAACACGGAAAATTTAGAAGAATAATTTTGTTTGTAAATAGAAAAAGTGTTAGAGGTGCGGTTAGTAGGTGGCCAACTAATATGTATTTAGTTTTTGGAAAGAAAATTTGTTATCGGCTGAATATAGAAGGAATCACGAAGCAGAAAACAATAATCTAAAGGATATTCAGGGCAATTGAAAATAATAGCTTTCGCATATCTATCAATGCCTGCAAACGATTGTGTTTATTGACAAAAAAGAAATATTCAATGCGTAAATATTTGATGACATATAAATCCAGCATAATAGTTTGCTTAAGGGAGGATTTATGAAATTGATTTTTTTATTTTTTTTTTTTTAAACTCAAGGCTGCCCCAAAATGATGATTTTCGTTATTCGGAGGTACAGCTTTTCCGGTTGTGTATTTTTAAAATCAATACTAAAAGCCATTAGAATAGAGCAAGATGTGGTAAAGCCGCTTTAGGGCGATAATTACCTGCAACAGCAAAAACAAATTTGTGGATAAATAATGTCAAAAATTATACAACATTATTTGGGGTGTGTACACCAAACACCAGCACACACACACACATCAAGTGGATAACAGATGTCAAAAGCTTTTCAATTTTAGAGCTGATTGTTTTTGCTGCTGTAGTTGTCTTAATGATGCCACTTTGTCGATTTAATACAGCTGGAATTAGAGAGTTAGACTTAAGTATGTCGTGACATTTAGAGCCGTGCTTGCACTTAAACATCCTTTTGTCGAAATTTTCCATGTTTTTTTCAAAATACAGCTAGAAGCTTGTAACAAAATTAATTTTTAAACAATTTGGTAAATGTAAAATATGTAAAAAGAAAACACAATAAGAACTAGTCATAACTTCTGAACCCATTGGAATCTTTATATGAAATTTTCAGAAAACAAATAAAATAAAAAATTGAAAAGTTCGGATATTTGAGAATAAAGGAAAATATCTCCTTTTAGAGGCCTTCGCATCAGAGGGTTATGAAGTGCCCCATATGTTCAAATAACGAGGCCTAATGCGAAACCATAACATGCATCGCATACAAAAGTTGAACTTATGTGAACTTATTCTAAAGAAAATCATTGGATGTCAAATTCAGTCTGTGGCGAAAAATTTAAACTGCCTCCATTAAAAATATTTTAAAAAATGTGCCAAGTGAAATTAGACTATTTTTGCTTTAACCCCAATCTTAATCTATCTGTGAGGTACATTCTAATTCCATTTTGCAACGAAATTGTATAACGTATTGCAACTGAATTTCACGACTTTTATTTTATATATATTTTGTACAATTTAGAAAAGGAAAAGCTAATAAATATCTAATTCTTTTCTTTATCATAAACCAAATCAAAAGTAGCTGAGCAGTTTTGTGTCTCAGAGACACAAACATCTTTCATCCATAAATACTTCTACACCCCTAGTGACAATTTAATATATGCCAAATGAGACAGATAAGTATGTACTAATTTTTTTTTCAACTGCCCTCCGTAGACTAGTAGGTAGTGTACTAGACTCGTAGTGCGAAGGTTGCAGGTTCGAATCCTGCCGTAGAACTCTGGCAGTTTGTGTTTGATAATTAAAGGGAGCGCACAACAAGCCTTCACTGGCTTAAGTGTATGTCGTATGACATGGGCTATCACACCCCTCCAAATAACCTAACCTACGAAAAATAAATATTGATTTCTTTAAATCAATGTAAAGAATTATTTTTTCTTCATCTAATAGTGAATAAATTACTTCCACATAAGAAAAAAGAAATCCTGTCTAGTGGCGAATTTTAACGTCTCACATATGTAAAGCTTGTCAATGGCAAATAAACAAATCTAATCTCAAGTAAAATTAGCTTCCAAATCGATGAATAGGAATAGCAAAAAGAGAACATGCTGCAATGACAAGCAAGTTTTTACTACTTTCCGATCCTAAGCATAACATTTTCATGACTTTTTCGAAGACGTTTTTTTATATTGGGATATAGAAGCATTTATGAAAAAACATGAATTGCACTTAAAACGATATTAGACACACGAGCACGCAACAAGGGTACAGCTCTACGATTACTACCACTCTCGGATATTAAGGAGGATATCGTAAGAAGAAAACCAATGTTGGTAAAATATGGCTCTGGGTTCCCATTACTAGTCCAAATACACTGCATTATAATAAAAATAAATTATAAGAATACCGCGTTAGATGGGAACGTCAACTGTAGGGACAACGTTTTGTGTCTGGAGCCGTTTGGACTAATGAAAAACTCTTAAAACTAAGATTACAATATTTATTATTAAGAATCATTCAAATTACAAAAATAAACTAAAATTATATTGAGTGATTTCAAACCCCAAGGTCAATTTTTTTGTTTGCTCAGCTTTTTATATTTATTAATATTAAATGGGGGAAAATTATAAAATTGTATGTATAATTCTGTGTATTTTTAAACTTGACAAACCTTCAAAGCCATTGAATAATTGTTCTTTAAATTCATTTAGCTTTTTTCATTCGTTTTTATTTGTTTATTTAAAATGTGATTTTGTTATAGGGGAATGGCTGAACGTCCGGGGCAGCGGTGGAGCAGTTGGGTGCCACAATGATGATTATATTATTGTGTTATTTGTGTGTTTATGTGAGAAGTAGAATCATAAAATTTAATTTTCAACACTCTACGATTCTGGTCATCTACAAGTAAAGCGTCATTTAGTTCCAACAGAGTCAGCCAGCATCATAATCATCATTATTAAAATTGAAGTAAAGAAGAAAACAGCCAGACAAAAAAGAAAAAATAATCTAGATGTCCCCTGGTTGGCACTGAAAACCAAAAAAAAAAAAAATTAAAATAAACTTTAATCGCATTTTGCAAATTGAAAAGAAATCAAAACACTGACGAGAACACAATAAGAAATAAATGAAATTAAAACCAAAAGTTTGTTAAAAGTTTAACCTAAAATACTTTAACTAGGGAACTACTTTAAAATTAAAGAAAATACTTCCCTTTGTACTCATCTCAAGTTTTCAACTTTGCACCCAAAACTTTTTTTGACTTTAAAACTGGCAAAAGATATGTTTTGCATTTTATTATACATATATTGTCCTTATCAAGGAACCTAAAGCAAACAATTATTGAGTTTGTCTTTATTTATTAAAGAAATAAAAATATGTAATTTCACAGTAATTTTTGTTAGAAATACCGCAGAAAGAAACACTGCATAGAGTTTGAAAATTTGTTTTTCAAATTAAATAATATAGAATCATCCTTAATAGGACGCTCGAGATATTGGCTGAAGTGTCAGAAAACGACAAAAGAAAATCAAGAACTTTAAACACATTCAAATGCAAATAAAAGAAACGACAATGGATTTTATTATCAAATTTTTTTTTTGGATTTTGCATAAATATACTTTTGTACAAATTTAATGCAAAATTAACAGTGGGACAAAATGAATAGTTTTTCATATGGATAAGAGGAATTTAAATTAGATACAATAAAGCATAATATGTGTATTTTTCTTTGCTTTGATTACGTTAGTTTCTTGTTTTTTAGCTAATCAGGCCTAAAGCATAATATATGTTTTCTATTGCTCATTATAATAAAAGGAAAATAATAATTATTTAAATACTTTTTTTAACATTTTAAATTGGTGGCTAAACCAAAACGAGAATATTCCAAAATAATAAATTTCAATATGAAGTGTATAATACAAATATTTTATTTTCCTTTTTGCCTGATAAATATAAACATTAACGACCAACGGGTGTTTAATTGTATACATGTTGCAAGAAAAATAAAATAGACTCATGTTGAGTATAATTGTTTGTTTTGCTGTTTGTATAAAAACATTCTAAACCTACTATGGTTATGTGTTTTGTAATAATCATATACGATAGAGAATTCTCATATTGTATTCAAATGTTTTAGTATAAACATACTCGTATGAGTTTGAATGTTTTCAAACTGCTTAGAGTTCATTGATGTGGAATTGTTGTCAGCATATGAAGAGCTAAAACTACAACAAATAAAAATTTTTTTAAACTCTAATTGTTTAAATGCAAATAACGAAACGAAACATTTTTTTAATATTTTTGAACACAAAAATTTTACAAATGAGGAAATGAATTAAAAAAAATTACAATTTTCTTATATAAAAACTAAAAAATTTCCAATACCTAAAAATAACATAATATTGAATTTTTTCAAGTAACTAATATGATTCTATTGTAAAATTGAAAAAGGCATCACTTTGCGCCAATATGTTTTTTTTTCAGAAACGAAATCGCCACAAGTGATTATTGAAAACACACTCGTTGTCTAGTGAAGATGGGAAGTTTCTTCTGCAAATCATCAGTGGTGTTAACAATCCCATGCAACAACACAGTTTTAATGTTGTAAATCTCTTAAATGCTGCTAAATAATGCACAAATTTTATTCTATATTTGAAACTCTTACTGCGGTATTCATAAACATTATTGTGTGTTTATTAAGGGCTTATTTGACAAATTTCTATGGGATATTTGTCAAATAAACCTTTAACAAACATACAATATTTTTTATGAATAAGGCCGTTAATATATAAGAGTATTAATGTTAAATGTTAAACACAAAGTGACTGTCTTTGTTCGGCTGTATGAAGTAAAGCTTAAGGAAATTACTCTTGTTGAAGTAACTCTCAACGAAGTAAATCCCCAAGAAGGAAGTATGACCTAAAAATTTAAATAAGTCTTAGCAAAATCTATAAAATTAATCCCAAAAAAAATTAAATTAAATTATTCTTAAATCTGAAAATAAAATAAAATAAAATCCAAATCTTGGAACTTTTTTTTCATAATTCAACATGCAAAATAAAATGAAATAATTCCAAAAATGTAGAAAGGCTTTAGAAAGCTGCGCCCAGCTAGGACATGTCTCATAGAAGAAAATCCTTGATTAATACTCAATTTAACAAATTCCTAAAAGGAAAATAATACATCCAAACTTGGCTTTGCTTCTTAAATCATTTCTGTAATTCTGTCCTTAGGGCGGGCGCAAATCCTTTTTTCTATGGTATATATAACCAAAATCGCCTTGAGATCTGGAGAATTTCTAACTTTAGCGGGGGTGCAAAGGCTTTCTTCCTTGCTTTTGGTATGTCCAAATTTGTTTTTTTTTAAGGTACTTTTGCCCTTGGCTGAGCGCAAATTCTTTCTATTGCGTGCAAAAAGCATTTCTGCATTGAGGCGAAGTCATACGTAAACCCTTGCACGCAGTCTAAAGGCGGCAATTTCGAATTTCACACATACCCTCAACGGAAAGCTCTTGCGCTCGGCCGAAAATATGCTTTGTGATGCTATTCGAGTTTCTTTATGTTTTAAACCTTGAAACACAATATATCGAATGCATTCCTTGAGGTACTCTTGCTGCTTAGGTACTCCTGCTGTCTAAAAATAAATTGGCCACCGATTAAGTCGCTTACTAAGTGGTTATGAGTGCTTTACGTGTAACTTTCCTTTAGGGTGCCTTCGTTGGCTAGTAGCTAGTGTTCTAGACTAGTAGTCCAAAGGTCGCAGGTTCAATTCCTGCCGAAGACTCTGGGTGTTTTTGAAGGCAATCCAAGTAACTGCGCAGTTTGTGTTTGTTAACTTTGCTAAAAATTATTATAATAATAAAAATAAATAATATTAATTAAATCACCGTAACATACTTTTTTAGAAGCCTGGGAAACGTCAATGATGAGAGCAGAACACTATCTTTCTCTCACCGAAGGAAGGCTCTAACCACATTCGCAAGGCTGTGTGATTGTTTAGTAGTGCTACGCTTCCTCTTAAAACCAAATCAGTGATCGTGTCTGGATTGGAGGTGGGGGTCATCTTCCTTGCAAGTAGTTTCTTAGATAACAGACTAATAGGCCTCTACGATTCCACTGTCGTATGGTGCTTTTCGGGTCTAGGATCATAGTAATCATCGATACGTCTCATGAAGGATAGTGTTCAAAGCGTGAAATAAATGTTTTCAAAAATTTGTGCGCTTTATAGTTTAGACTTCGAAGTCTTTGTTGTACGTTTTGCACCGAAAAACAAACAAAAAGCTTTTCTTTATATGATTTTTATGAACATAGTAATATAGTTCGGATAAACATAACAATATACTCATGAAGACAATTTACATAAATATGATGAACATAATTAAGTGTTTTTTGGAATCATTACGGCAAACCTTAATGATAGTTTTGTGATTGTATCAATCATGTTCTTTCCTTGAGTATAGAGAATAACATCAGTAGCATCGGGTATAGAGAAATGAAGACCTTAAAGTGGCAAAGACGAAATAGAGGACATGAGGAAATTTACGCCATTGTGGGAGAGGGAAACAAAAAAAGTAATATCTGCCGTAAACCATGTGACATGATTTAAATCCCACTGTTAAAATATGTTGTAAATGTTTCAGCATATTTTAGCTTTTCAGCAAATTGCAATAAAGTGTTCATTTGATTTTAACGTTAAATTGTGGCCGTATTGTATTTCATAGCGCGTGTGTGTGTATAAGGGGCGCCACTACGCAAATTTCCTAAAGTAAACAGATTGTGCTTCAAAAGCAGTGCGATATTTTATACTGTTTATATTTTTTTATGTAGAGTTTATATTGAAAAAAAAAAAAAAAAATCAAAAATGCAATAAAAAAATAAGTTTAAATAAAAAGTGTTTTACTCTTGTTATGTTTCAATATTAATCTTGTATGAAAAATAAGAAAATGATTTGGAAATTTATGTTATTTTATATTTATATTTATGTTTTCCTTCTCTGTTTTATATTTTCTTGCAGAGCTCTTCTAGTTGCGTCATGGTATGAAGGAACCGACGACTAACAACTTGGACGATATTGTAAGTGACACATTTGTTTTATTTTTCTTATCATTTTTATAATTAAAAATTTTCCCTTGAATGGGAAAATGTATATTAAAATACTCGTATTAAAAAGAAAGTGCCAGTTTACATTGAACGATTTTTGTCGCTGCAATTTTTGTCTTCCTTTCTTTAAAATTGCATTTGCGTTTACATTGAACGATTTTTGTCGCAGATATTTTATGCATACATACATACATACGTATGTAATTTTTGATATTTTCTTTTTTAAGTATATTCTTACGGTAAACAAACAAGGAATTTACGTATTACGAATTGCGGGAAAAAGGAATTGCAAGAGTACATGCCTATGTGTACTCTCTTTAGTTTCTCTCTTCCCCTATTAGCTCTATTCCCCCTATTTACCAACAAACTAAGAATTGCAGCGACAAAAATCGTCCAATGTAAACAGGCACAAACTTGGAATGAAAGAGCTGTCTATTTCGATATATGTTTATAAGTCTATATTCATAACCATTTTTTATATAAAACAAACAAATAATAAATATCCCGAAGATGGTACTCAATGAGTACCGAAATATCGAAAATAATTTAAAATAAAAATTTAAGACCTTAAGCTTAATAAAACATAAAATAAAGTTTATTGAAAAATAAATATTTATTTAAATCCAGATAAAGAATTATTTCTTCCATCTCATTGTGATAAAATTATTTTCACATAAGAAATATGAAATCCTGACTATTTGCGAATTTTTACGCCTTACAGAAGGCAAATAAACAATTCTAATTTAATATAAAATTAGTTTTTTTGCAAAAAGAAATCATAAAAACACTATTCTTTTCCCAACTTAATGAAGATAGCTTCCAAATCGATGAATAGGAATAGAAAAAGAGAACATCCTCCAATGAGAAAAGCCTATGTTAAAATCATTGGAAGTGAATAAAATTTGCACTACTTATGGTTCCTTATTCCAACATTTTCATAAGTTTTTTGGAGCATCGTTATTTTACAATTTATTTATTTTACAATGAAAAAACTTTATAAAATTTCTTTTAACAGCATTCTGCATTTCAGAAATTTCTTTATGAAAGAACTCGTCTAAGATTTCGAAAAATTTCAGGGTCCTTGTCTCACACGTTGCGAGTACATGTCCCCAAATTTCATTCCATTTTTTTTTTTTCATAAACGTACGTACGTAATAAATTTTACTTGTGTAAGAATTTAGCTCAAGATAATCGCATGTTATGCGGCATTTCGTTCGCCATAAAACACAAAGCATCAAAAACAAAAATCGTGCAATAACGAACAAAATAATACTGCGGCGTGCAGTGTTGTTTTGCAAACGGCGTTTATGAAGTCAGCCAAAATATACAAAATGCAGCTAAAACTGTCTTCTAGCAGCAGTCACATTAAAAGGGCTTCTAAAAAGTAATGAAAATGCTAAGATTAGGATCCCAAAGTAGTGCAAGATCGGATCATTTCCCATGATTTCAATATCGACTTATCATTGCAGAATGTCCTCTTTGATTTCAATTCACCTGCTGGAAGTTGTTTTTATTATGTTGCAAAAAGTTAATTTTATATGCAAAGAAAATGGTTTTACATTAAATTAAATGGAACTGGTTATTTGCCTTCGGGAACTCTACTCCACTCCACATCCTCAAGGCATACAAATTTGTTAATAGTAACGATTTCTGTTTCCTTGGGGAAAGGTATTTATTTTCTTGTGGATTTAAAGAAAAAAGATTTTTTTTCATAGGAAAAGTTTTTCCAAGTGTAATTTCCCACAAATATACGTAATTTAAATTTTTAATAATTTTTTTTAACTTGACAACTGCTCTACTAGATTTTTTGAAGCAACGAAAATTCTTTTCCTTCAGAATGTCTTCCATTTTTTGCCACTGGGTGTGATTTCAATAAAACAACTTCTCAAATTATAGCTTTAAGTAAGTGTTCGGCATACTCGGGTACATTCCAATCTCCTTCTCGCAATGCAAAATATAATTCCAATTATTCTAGAAACAACCTCCTCAATTTGCTTATTTTCACCTAATATGTGTGAGGGTGAAAAAGGAAATGGAACCATGGGACCAGTCCACACACACTTTAAGCTTTTTTCTCTGCTTGCCGAACGTTGTTTTAAAATACACGTACAGCGTTACACTTCCTTTTTTGCAAGCGAGCATTCCACTAAAATAGTTTTCTAATTCTCAATTTTGCATTTAATTACTGTTGGTATTTCGTTAATACATATACAAAATAGAAGTTTGCTGGCAGCCATTAGACTTCAAGGGCAGAATACTGCTTTTGATGTAAAAATAAAGTGTTGATTCCCAGAAACGCATTTTAGTATCACACAATGTTTTCATAAAAATTTAATCTTTAAAGGGCATTGAAATCTAAAAATGAATTTAATGGTGCTTATTTTACATTAACATAACATATTACTTAACGACCATTATTTTTATATCGGCGTAAAAGAATTAATTTAATGGCTTTCATAACCAAAATTTCAAAAATTCTAATGCTAAAATAAAAGGCTTCATCTAATAAATTCAGCAGTTTATATACGAGTACATTTAATATCTACACACTCGTATAGAGATATTTATGCCTAAAGTAAATTGGTAATGAATAATGAAAAATTTTCCCTGCCACATGTGTTGCAATATTTTAACAGAGTGCAATAAAAATGTTTTTCTGCATACACATACACATACTAGTATGAATGTCGTTAAAATGATATATTCTTAAAACGAACATGTATGTTTGTATGTACGTAGATTGTTGCATATATATATATATATATATATATATATATATATATATATATATACATATATATACATATATATATATATACATATATATATATATATATATATATATATATATATATATATATATATATATATATATATACATACATATATATATACATATATATATATATATATATATATATATATATATATATATATATATATATACATATATATATATATATATATATATATATATATATATATATACATATATATATATATATATATATATATATATATATATATATATACATATATATATATATATATATATATATATATATATATATACATATATATATATATATACATATACATATATATATATATATATATATATATATATATATATATATATATATACATATATATATATATATATATATATATATATACATATATATATATATATATATATATATATATACGTATATATATATATATATATATATATATATATATATATATATGTATATATATATATGTATATATATATATGTATATATATATATATATATATATATATATATATATATATATATATATATATATATATATATATATATGTATATATATATATATATATATATATATATATATATATATGTATATATATATGTATATATATATATATATATATATATATATATATATATATATATATATATATATATATAAACTTCCAAGATTATTTCAGATATGCCACTATTATATTCCATTTAAGCACTCCCTGGACCACCATCTCTATATAGTGTGTAATACCAGCCCCTCTCCATATTTCCAATATGACCACTAATCTATATTGTTGCTCTAACATGCATTTAAACTTTCATATTGTCACAGTTTCATTAAGAAATTCTTGGAGCATATTGCCTGCTATAGAGTTTTTTTATTCTTGTCGTAGTTCCTATGTTATGCTTTCGTTATCTGGTTAACAGAGCTCTGTTAACTGGGAAATTGTCATTACTAGAAAATATGTTTTTGTCGGTACTAGTTAAATACAAATTTATCTTCTCACACATATTCCTTCAACACGAAAAATTGACAAAAATTATAAATGTTACGATTGAATGAGAATTATTTAGTTAATAATAAAATTGATATTAATATTTCTGGTTTTCTCCACGGGACATTTTCAAACAATACCTCGATTTCCAAACACAATCCGATACAGTTTAAGTTAATCATAATAAAATGTTATTATTAAGCTACACAGCAATTTGTTTATATATAAGAGCAGAGCGTTTAATTTTTATCATAACATGATTCCATTATAACCATATAATTTTGCTCTTTGGCTATGATCAATTAATCATGTGTAATCTTCGCATATGCGCTACCGGCTAAATTATTGAATTCCCGTCGCTCTCTTTGGACTGTAATTTTTGGATCATGAACACTTGCGAAGGAAAATGGACTAATAATACCACTCTCCCATAAAGCCTGCCAAATGTAGATTTTTCAAATGAAATGATTTTTTAACTGAAGAATTAATAACGAAAAACTATGTATGAGTTTCTCTAATTTGGCCATCTTAATCTTAAAAGGCTGTTACAGTTGTAGTCTTTTCACATTGGACTGTCCCAAAGGAAGTGAAAGCAAAGAAGAAGAAAATGAATAAATAACATAACATCCTTGCAAAGCATTTTTGGCAAATGCGAACATTTGCCTGCTACAGAATCACACAGTTTAAAATTTTATGGCCTTAAAAATTATCCTTTTAAAGTACGTGCATATTGGGTGTGTAAGATTCGGTGTAGTTAAATTTGCTAATTGTGAGCCTTTACAGTGTCTTTTATATTAATTTGTTGCACAAATAAGTCTTTTAAAAATTTAATTTCAAACTTATTTGCTTAGGATATTAAAAAAAATCATTTTCATTCTTCGGTTTCCTTTTTTCTAGCGTTGTTAAGACTTGTTAGTTTGTTTTAATAAATTTGCACATAAATTCTTAAAATAAATTTTTTAACAAAAACCTTTCAAACATTTTCATAAAATAACAAATTCAAATTAAAGAGAACCCGTTTCTTAATATTGTTATTTATGGCTACAAATAAATTTAACCCAAAAGTAAAATAAAATCCTTTAATTGTATTTCATTGAATTCATTGTTCTATTTTTGTTGTTGGTTGTTTTGTAAATGTGTTCCTTTATCCTGCCATCCTCAATTTGCTTGTTTTGAGCATCTTGACAAACCAAAAATAATTATATTTAATTTATGTTTTGCAAAAATTTAAATGTAAAAAGCAAGAAAAAAGTGTGATAAAAGAAGTCAAATTAAAACAATTTGAAATAAAAGCCTCTAGGGAATCTTATGGCATACTTTCCATATGCAAATGTTCACCCTTAACACACATACTTTTAGGAGGTTTAATACCAGCAAAGCAAGTACTTTTAGAGTAATTTTTCTTTATTTTTATGCTAGATTGGCTTTGACATTCTTGAAAGGGTGAAGGGAGTGTTTATTTACTTTTCCTGAGTATTTTCGCCATAACTATTAATCAAGAGGGTACACTAAAATTTCCCAATTGATTTTCAATTGGGTACTTATTCAGTTTTTTTTAAGTGTTTCTTTCAATACATTTTTATTTTAATCAAAATATTACTTAAGCTCAAGGTCTTATTAATTGGTTAAAAAAAAATTATTTATAACCATCGATATTTCGGTACTCATTTAGTATCATCTTCCGGAAATGTATTTGCTTCTTTATATTATTATTATTTCATCAATACAGTTCATACAGGCAGATATGTGTATGTGTATATAGCCAATTTTGGTGATTTAGAATACAACTTGTTATCCCTCCCACCATAGTTTTTCGAGTTTTAAAGATTAAGTGGCTTCAAACTCCTCCAAAAAATCCATCCAAGAAGCCCCCCTGACCTCCCCTCTTCGTGGAAAAGAGGATAACGTCATAACAAAGGTCATACAACAACCATCCCCCGGGGGAAGAAGGTACGAATCCAAGATTGGCAAGATTCTTCACCACTACACTGATGGCGCTGTTTCTAGGCAACGACAGACAGATGGCAGCCCCATTATCCTAGACCTGCTGCAGCAGATCAGTCATCTATTTAGCTGAAACAACAATCGATGATACAAGACAAAAAACTAACAATGCGAAAACAACTGCAATAACTCTTAAAATATGGAGAGGCTTTGTGAAAGCCAAATGCTCCCAAGAGGGGTAATGGAGATAAAAATCCATACCATAAAACATTGCGAAAGAATTTCACTTTCAAGGACTTTAAAATTTTTATTGAAAAGAATAGTATAAAAAACAAAAAAAAATTGGCCATTTTGTAGCACATAAAACTATTTGTAACATTAAAAAAAAATAAAATGGTTTTTCACATGAAACATTTTCGTTGGCACTTCCCTGGCACAGCATCAAGATAAAAATAGTCTGTCTGAAAATGAAAGTGTTGCTTTAAAAGTAGTTGGTTGGTGCACTTAAATACGAGAAAACGATAACAGAAATGTAAAATTTATTACTCGTATCCACATACAATGATAATTAAGAAAAAATTTAGAAAAATGGAAAATGGAAATAGATATACACGTATTTAGAAAAACAAAACACATCCACTTACACATTAATGAAGAAAAATAAATAATTGAAACATCCCAGTAAACATTTGGCAGAATGTTTGCTGACAAATGTTGCATGTAAGCATCTTCTCGAAAATAGTCAAAAGGACATTTAAAATCTAGGGCGAAAATAAAATTTAAATTCGTTATATAGACTTAAAAATCTTGAACATCTTTGATAACCTTGACTTTAAGAAGAACTTGTGTGGATTAAGCAAGAATCAAAGCATATATTTTTACACCTCTTATTTTTATTTCATTGCTAACAGAAAATTTATTTATTTAAGTTTTTTTTTCTACTTTAGAACATGTATATTTGTTTCCTAGTTAAAATGACTTTGTCGATTGAAAATTAACAAAAATTTTTATTTTCTTTTGAAATTTTTCGCTTTGTGAAAGCTTAAGCTGAGACACTAAAACGTTATAGTGTCCTTCACGTCGCTCACATACACACACTTCCCCACAAGAAATTAATTTTCGTAGAAACACATTTTTTTAGTGAATTCGTGCTTTGAAAATGATTGCAGGGATGGAACCATAACTCTAAAACTACTCAAATTATTTTTATACTTCCAAACAAACAAAAAAAAAGAAGAAGAAAAAGATAACAGCCACTTACACGAATTAAAATAACTATTCGTAACTCTTTGCACAATCAACAATTACAACATCCTAGATGACGACTGCAACTATTGCCACATCAAGAATTCAACAACAACCTCTGGCACACACATGCATCATTGTTGACATAAATTGTGTTGTCTGCAAGTGTTTTTATGTGTGTCTATGTTCAACTCTACATAAATAAAAGCAGTGATATATCCGTCTGTCTGTCTGTCTGTCCGCCAAATAACACATAAACCAAATATAAATGTTGCTACTAACACACAGACATTGTTCGTTTTTGAAAAGGTTCATTTGCTCATTCATATGAAACGACATATGGTTTTATATGTAAAAAATCCTTATGATTAACAAACATAAATTGATATACAAACAAACACTCATGCTGGCTTAAAAATACACAGAAAAGGCATTTAAATTAGCAACGTTATGAGTATGTGTTGCCAGATAATTGGTAGAAAATTTCCCTAGTATAAATCTTATTAATTATGTGCTACAACTGTCAACAGATGTTTAATATCATTTATTCAGTTGTTGTTATATTTTGTATAAATATATATCCTTCTCTATGGTTGGCAAACTCATCCTCCCGTTTGTATTTCCACAATATGTCGTTAGAACATCATAAGACTTATTGTTGTACTACGAATCGTTTTAGATATTGGAAATTAGTTTCGGGCTTATTTTTATGAAAAAAATAGTTATAAAATTAAATAAGACTGATTTTTGGTATTGCAGCAAAAAAAATTGATACTTTTGCTAAAAAAAAAAAAAAAAAAAAATAAAATAAAATTAAATAAAATTAAATTAAACGAAAACAATTTATTTTCTTAATATTGAAATTTATTATATATATTCCAGTTTTTTGATCATTTTATTTGTATATATCAATTTAACTGATTATTTAAGCTTAAATAAGGGAATTTTTTAATTTTATCTATCGAAGATTTCCGAAATATCGATAAATAAAATTTTAAACCAGTCAGACTTTAAGCTTAGAAAATGAATTAAATTGATAAATTGAAATTTATTATCTGGGATATTCTTCCCAAATAATCGTTTAGAAGAAAGATCAAGTAGATTTATATTAAATATAAATTCTTTGTTGTGAAGTGTATATTAAAACATTCTAAGCATACTGTGATTATATATTTTCTAATATTTATAGTTGTGTGCTGGAATTCTCATATTGTATGTGTTAGTTCTTGTATAACCATAAGAGTTTAAATACTTACAAACTGGTTAAAATTTACAGATAATTTGGCACCGATGAAATATCGATATATGAACATTTAAATCGACAACGAATAAAAAACAAATTATTTTGGTACAGAGGGGGTGAAGATTTATCTGAAGTTAAATATATCCTGCACCTCTTTTAACTGAATTCCACGCCTTTGTTAAGAAAATTCATTTTTAAATATACATATATACTTTTTTTTAACAAAAAATCATTATTATTATTAATTTTTTATACAATTTTAAAGAAAACACTTCACTATTGTAATTCTTTAAGGGTACGAATAAAATATTCCATAATTTTAAGTGTTGTATGTAGGCCTCTGAATATAGGCATTTTCGGATCAAGATATGAACTATTTTCAAAGGACCTGCAAGGACTTGCTAAAGCCTTAAAGGTAGACCATTCCCAAAATGTTATTAGCATATAAATACTAGTATGTTCTGAAACCCAAAACGCCCATTTGGGTGAGCCGTGAAGAAAATTGTTAGACAAAAATCAACTAAATCCTTGAAAGAAGGTTATAAAACTGTTAACGGTGTTTTCGTCCTTCTCTCAGGAGCGATGCTGCAACGAGTTGAATATAGGGGAAATTTTCATAGGTATATAACATGTTCAGAGCGTTATAGGAGCATTTGAAGAATACCTGCTTGAACTCGCAATTTAAATTCGTATAGTAAAGATTCGATTGTTCCTCAGGGAATATTTGATTGGGTGTGGATTGCAAGTGCATCATAGAAAATCTGAATATTACTACTAAAATTCATATTTTGCGCCCCTTAGAATGGACCTGTATAGCACACGAAAGCTATAAGGAAGTAGACCTCAAATATGTGCTTACATATTATTTTCTCAGGAAACATGTTATAGGGTTTGGAATGGGGTGGAACATATTGCATATTAAAATTATTAAAATATGCAAAATTAAAAGCTTTGAAGCAACCTGCCTTGGGGTGCGATATACCATATAATAGCTCTAAACTAGTAGAGTCCAAATATGAAAAGAGCATATTTAATTGTTTCTAAGGAAACATGTTATGGAGGTGGAATGTGGGTGGAGAGGTCAAAGGTGACTGGGCTGAAAAATAAAACAATGTTTTTTTATCCAAAAATCTGTGCTTGATTCGAACAACCATACCAAAACAGCATTATTATGTTCTGATGCGTAAATAGAAATTAAATTAGAATTTTTCCGCCTTGACATTATAAAATTGCCCCAGTCGAAATATTCATAGGATACCCCTTTTACTTGACTTCAAAGCTTATGGAATTGAGAAAAAAGACCCGATTCACAAATTAAAATGAAATTTTGACATTTTGCCTTCGCTCGTTCATACGTTCGGTAATATTTTCTAATAGGCATGGGAATTCTAGTACAGGTGTACTGTTTTCGTTGCAATGATATACCAATCAAAGCAGCGCCATTAAGAAATATTCCCAGTTTTAGTAATTTTATATATTGAACTATTAATTGTTCTCTGCTTTTTCATCCACCATGCAGACTTGAAGTTGGGTGACGCTTTACACGAAAAAAAAAATTACGTTTCCAGTAGAATTTTGTGAATGCAAACAATTTAACTGAAAAAATAAAAAAAATTTCTTGTATTCTAAAAACTCAAATTAATAATTTTAACAGCGTCAATAAAAAGTTTGACTAAAAATAAAATTTTCTTTAGACAAAATCTTTGTCTGAAATTATTTTGGCAATATTTTTTTATGTTTAAGATTTTAAGAAAAAAACTTTTCACTGATTCATTGCATTAGATCCAAAAAAATTTAATAATTATGAACAATATCCCTAAATTTTATTTTAAAATTAAATATGGATGTTTCCTTTAAGAATTGCCAAGCGACTTCTATACCCTCATTAATAGAAAATCCGCACCGCGATACAATTCGTCGAGGTAATACATTAAAATGTGCTAGAAAAGGAGACGCAAAACTTTGGAAGCCCGAGTACTAAACACAAACCTTTTGATGCGCTTATAAAGTAAATACGATGTTGCAAATGTTTCTTCTTCAGTCCACAGGTGTTTTGCAACTGCCCTAAAAATTTTATTAAATACGTTTATAAAGTTGCGACACGGGATCTGGCCCACACTTTTTAAATGATCCTTTATGTGTGAGTGCAAACTATTTGTTGTTAATTGTTCAAGTGAATTCAAATGTACGTGTTTTGTAATATATTTTGGTGAAATTAACTTAAAAAACTAAGATTGTACGCGTCTCTTGGTATAATTTCAAAACTCAATTTGCTCTCCCTGTTGACCACAAACAACATTAGAACATAAGAAATAATCCTAAAAAGGCATGTGGAGAAAGTCGTAATACAAATGAGAGTGGCTTCTAATATGAACTCTAAAATAAAATTTAAAAAAAAATGTCAAACAAAAATGTCGTGTTATGAAAAGCCTATTAATCTGGAATAAGGGAAACATATAATTTTATTACCTTAGAAAAGTATTGACTAGTCTAGGGAATAAAAGAAAACACCGAACTTTGCAAGCGTTAAGGTAGAGCTGGACTCTAGCAAGGACATTTTTCATCGATCCATGTGCCACTTAAAAAAAGAAGACTGGGGCTCGAAAGTCGCTTTTGCTAATATATTGTTAGCGGTCACTGCGACTTGGGACTTTGTTTAGAACCACAAGAAGAAAGTTCATAAAAAATTTAGTTTTCCCCTAATTTTTCGATATGAAATATCTGCTGGCTAGAAATTAAAAAAAAATTAAAAATATTAAATGAACATAATGGAATTTTCTACAAAAAAAAGTTATACACTTCACCATAATAATCGTAGAGTGGCTAAGGGTAGTGAAATATGAGTTTAGTCTTTCTTGGAAAATGCTTTCCAAATGATAGAGCTTTCCGTAGAGTTTTAAAATTTCTATAAAATAAACAAATAGCCTGTAGATGGTACTGGAAGAGTAACGAAATATTATTTTAAAAAATGAATTAAATGGATTAAATTTAAAAAAAATCTTTTCGCTAATACTGTAGGCACTTAATCCTTTTTCACATTCCTCTTAAAAGCTTTCACTGCTGCTGGTAATATTTTATACGATTACCAAAGAAACAAGTTCTACAACATTTACGACACAACTTAAGCAAATATTGCCGTCAACCAGGCCATCATGCAGATTTGTAGCAGTCCATGGCATCATTTCGTATTCTGTTCAAATCGTCTAAGAATACACTTGTGAGCACGTGTGTGTTACACATATCCTTGCTAAAAACTAATACAGCTACAATAACTTGCCGCTACTTCTTCTATTTCTACTGTTGCCTTAATCCTCAATCTCTTTTACTTTTTGCATTTTGTGCATTATATTTGCTATTTGCTATTTCATTTTTCATTTATTTGTTAATTTTTTTCATTTAATTTGATCTCAATGGAATGTTTACAATTTCTATGAGAATTTTTGTAAATATTTGTCTACTTTGTTTCATAAGGATATGCCCAAATGCACACATTTTCATAAGGACACACATACACACACACATTTTCATAAGGACACACATACACACACACACACACACACACACACACACACACACACACACGGTCAAATTAAATAACGATGGTGATATTAAAATAAATTCAGCTGATTAGACAATAGGATTTAATTTTTTTTATGCTTAATTTGGACAACTGCCTAAGGACAAATAATGTTTGAAAGTTCGAATCATATTTTGAACTTTAAGCTAAACACACAATGCAGGCATATTTTTGGAGTGTTGAATCGGGTGAGACGTAACAAAAGAGCATACAAATGATAAGCTGGAAGGGAGAGGTCCGCATTATTTGATATTCTAGGAAAACGTTCAGCCATTTTGATTAAAAAATATATGAGGAGGAGATAATGTTTAAGTCCGTACAATAAGAAAGGAAAGCTTTTAGGGAATTATGCCAGAGGTTAGTCAATATGAAAACTATTATCTATGGAATTCAATTCCTTACAGACAATTACTAATATTAATTAACATTTAATAACATTAAATAAAATACAATACATATAAAAAATTCAACAACAGTTTGTTAATTTGAGTTTAAATAATTTATAATGGCGTCTTTTACTACATAAGCATTTAATGAAAAGTCTATAAATCTATAAAACTGTTTAAATGTGTTACACATTCTTCTAAGGGTATCGGCATCAGCATAATTAAAAGGAATGAAATTTCGGGATATACGTTGAGGGACATTAAACGAAATTTCGTTTATCAAAAATTCAGAACAGATGTTACCTTTAATAATATTGAGGACAAATGATACGTTCAGCATAGTTCTAGGGCTTTTTAGAGTAAAAAGGGCAAGTCGAGCAGAGTAAGACGGCAAGTTAACTGGGTAAAAACATGATCCTCGAAGACAAAATGACAGGAATTGCTTTTGCACCGATTCAATAGCATCAGAGTGAATTTGGTAAATAGGGTCCCATATTATTGATCCATATTCGAGAATCGGACGTTTCAGTGACATGTATAATGCTTTCCCAATGTACGGGTCGTTAAACTCTTTAGCCCAACGTTTAATATAACCAAGCGTACCTCTAGCCTTGTTTATTGTAAATGTTATATGAGAGATGAAGTTCAGCTTAGGGTCTAGTAAGATACCTAAGTATACAAAACTGTCGACCAAATCCAATTGATGACCACCAATAAAATAGTTTGCAGTAATTTGACCAGATCTTACAAATCGTCTTATCCCCAATAATATTATGCCTAATGATATTATATTTATTTTGTCACAATTACCTCAAGATTTATATAGTTTTTCATTATATTGATTTTGTTACAATTTATAATTCCCTCGTAGATAGTGTGTTACACTAGTAGTCTGAAGGTCGCAGGTTCACATCATGTCTTATATTCTAAGTGCTTATGCTTCCTATTCTCTTTAGTCTACTGTTTCCAATTTTAATTTCTCAAAGGTATCACAAACGGACTAAATCATGGACTTAAGTGATCGAAAGCTGCTGGTTAAATCTAAACTAACCTAGATTTAGCATTTTTTTTTTCAAATATAAAACAGTTTCAGTAAAAATATAAGCCGGCGTTTTTTTTTTTTTTTTTTTTTTTTTTAAATTATAAGTTAGCAACAATGAAAATATAAGCGTTTTTAACACACAGCGAATCAATAAAGATGTTAATTCGTTCAGATAACTTTGAATTTCCACACGTAAAAAATTTCTTTACTTCTTTGTCTGAAGCCTCTAAAATAGTATATATTTGTGGTAAGATTGCAAAATTAATTGCTGTAGTTAGTAGTGTGTGTATGTTGTCATAAATATATTCAATAAATAGAAGTTCCACAACTTATTGGCTTTAAGGGAAGCCAAAACACAAGTTACATGCAGGTTGAGACTGCGCTGTAAGCACATAAAGTAAATAATAAAATGCCCGTTTATTCGCTCGGTAGTATTTTTGAAACTTATTTGTTGTTAAAAAAATAAATAATTTGAATACATTAAAATCAAAATGTTTAATAATAATGAGATTGAGGTAACGCATCCAGTGGGCTAGACAGATCGCGCTATTGTCTCGCAGCAATTCATTGAATTCTTAGTTGTTACAGTCCTTTAATAGAAATATTTTCCATGAGCACTTGAAGGGCAGTAATATGAAATTTGAAAGACTTCTTTTCTAAGAAAAATATATATTCTTTTCGTTTTAACAAGTGCGATTACAAAAGTTAAATATCAGTATGCAAAACTGATGTCTCGATTTTCCCTCTCATTTTTTTCTTTGCCACGGAATTAATAGTTGGAGGAATATTTTCTCGAGAAAATTTTTATTTCATGGAAATTCACAGGGAATATATAGGATTGAGATGAAATTATTTAGAATTGTAGAATTATAGTCATTAGAAAAGAATACTTTAAAAGTTCTTAAGTTGATTTTAATTAAAAGTATTCTTTTCGTCAATTGTAGGCAAAAGTTTCGGGTAAACTTGAAATACCCTACAGTTGTCCAAATTGTTTTTTTTTTTTTTTTTTTTTTTTTTTTTTTTAAGAGAAGTTACACCCAGGCAATTAATGCTTGCTACTTAGCTTAAGGTTTAAATTCTTTGTTATAGGGATAGGGTAAGAGGGGACAGGTGGTGAAATTAGAAGGGAGAGAGAGAGAGAGCTTGATTTTTATTTTGTAACTCTATTATTCCACCTTTTTATAGCAGAGTTACAGCGCCTCTGGTGCTAAGGAGACGCATTAAGTTTCTTAAGCTGTATGTTTGTAGCCAGTTTGTTAATTGTTTTACTTCGTCGACGATTTTGCTAACATTACCGATAAAGAAGGGTGCTATGATGTGGTGTACATTAGCGTAGAGAGTATCAATCGCTGCCGATACTTTTCAGTGACCTGTGCTATGCTTTCATCACTTAAACAGTAAAATAACTATTACTACAATGCCACGCTAATATAAATCAGAAAAACTCATGATGTTGGTGACTTATCCTGAACAGGGATCGAACCCAGGTTCTCAGTTATAAAACCAATTGAACAGATTACAAAACCGAAGCAACTATAGGTTAGTTTAATACCCGATACAATCCATTTCTCATAAAATTTTAACGCCAGGAAAGATTGAAATACCTTCTTATTTTTTTTTTAAATAGATCCATAATTATTTCGGTCGGGTTACTTTGTCCGTCCGATTTCCATTTAAATTTCTGTGAAACCAAAAATCGGTTCGTTAATGGGGGAGTTATGAGATAATCAATATTTCGGCTGAGCAAATTGCCCATCCAAATTCCGAAAAAAGGCATCATGGGACAAAAAAAAAATAATTTTGAGATTCAATCCATAAATGCAGGACTTATGCGCTAAATATCTCATAGGCACGCCCTTTCAAACAAAACAAAAAAGAACTGAAAATCAGTTCACAAATGATAAAGTTGTACGTATACAATATAAAAATAAAAACGTAAAGAATTCAATTCCTTTTTTAAAATGAAGAACTGTTTTCCGTGGCTTTACATAAAGTCCAAATCGTATAAAAATGGAGCATGTCTGAATTAAAGGAATAGGAGCAGGTGCCACCCGTTTATCTTTTGTACCAGATTTTGACTAGTCAACCAGTTTAACTATTTCAACTTAAAAAAAACTGGTAATATTTGACTAGAATGATACAGGGTGTAATGATAAGGCAAAACTTCTGATTGGTTCTACTTGGTGAATCCAGAGTGATCCTTATCAATTACACTTCAAGTCGACTCGCAAACCTCCACGTGGTGGTCCCTGGGCGATTTTCCTGACACTTGTCAAATATCTGCGAATTGTGGCATGCGTCTGCAACGTCTGTTCTCCTAGTTGGGGCGGTTGCAAGCGGACGTCTGTTCTTATACTAAGCGGTTCGCTATATTAATGTGTTTTACATTCAGCCAGTCTGTTGGTCATAGATGGCAGCCCCATCATCAAACTAGGATGCAGTAGGCTAATCATTTGCTCATCCGAAATATAATGATTAACGAAACCTCAAACAACATAGATGAACTATCCGATCTATCGATGACGAAATTTTGCATATAATGATACAAATATAAAGCTTTTTCTAAAACAAACCGAATTTCGTTTACGACTATAACTAATGATTTTCATCATTAAAACAAGGTTGTCACTAATAATTATAACATAATTTTTGCATAATACCTGACCTGCGTATGAATTTCGACGCACGAAAAGAGCATACCTTTAACTGGGTGTCCTCTAAACACCGTACGTTCATTTGGATTTCTTCTTGACGTTTTCTATGATTAGAAAAAGAAAAGAAAAGGAATTTTGTGTGTTTAGCTGTGCCGCCACACACTTTAACAACACCCCATTCTAACCATCAGGATAAATTTTTTTCAAACTTCATTAGTGTGAAAACTAACATTCACTGAAAGCACAATAGATCAACAATGGTCGCAGTGCAAAAGGCCATCCTGGGCCAAACCCCCATTACATTACAACATTCACTGAAGGAAGAATACGAGAATTTCCATTCTTCATCGATCATATTTTTGGTTAAGAATGCACTTTGTTTACTCTACCAAATCTATATAAATTCATAATGTGGAGTAAGAATCTACTCTGCCATTTTGCAAATGCTACAATTCAAGAGCATTTGCAACAAATTTAAAAATAGGGATATTATATGAGTATGTGTGTGTGTTCCCATTCATGCAATTCAATTCACATTCATGCATGAATGTATTTAGATAGTGTATTTAGTCTTTTTTTTTTTCTTTGTTCAATGTCAATTGTATTTAGAAATTAATTTCACAAACAAACAAGAGCAATTACATATATTTGTACACAAAAACACACACACTCGTATTTATAAAGTCCTCACACCCACGTGCATGGATTCATTTATAAAACAGGAGTAACTGAAGAACATTTAAAGCAGTGATGTTAACCGTGAAGTAATGACCATATTTTGAAGTAATTTAGACTCCAAAAGGTAGGAAGGTAATCCTATTATTTATATGGTAATTTAAAGAAAGCCAATCTCTCTTTTGTAAACACCACAGATATAACAGATATAATGTATTCTGTGGTAAACACGGTACATGCGACATGAATTACTGGCAATGCTACAGCTTAAATTGGAGACTTTAAGCTGCGGCGAATATGCTTGTGTCTTCCAATTTCGCTCAAACCAGGTAGTCTTACTTCGATAGCTGACGATTGTTTACGTACCACTATAATTCAAAGTTTGTAAACAAACAAACAAGCGTGAACAAAAAATAGTTGGATTTTGACAGACCACCGAGCGATTTTACCAACAAAATATATTAGGTGTTGTATTTATTGTACAACTGTGGCTACCGTATGTTATCATATTATGACTAGCATCATCATCAATTCTACAACAATTAACCACAAAGTAAATATTAACCGACGAGTGTATCATTGGAATTATTATTCTGTGATTGTAATTTGAATTTCGCAAAAATAAAATATTTTTGAAGGATGGTGAGATACCTATTTCAAGTTTTTGTATTTTAAATATGTATTTGTACAATGCAATAATTTCTTTCAGGATACCGACGACTCCGATACATCTCTTGAAGAATGCAGCCAAACCACAATATGTAAAAAGCAAACTTTTCGTTCATCATGAGAAAGAACTTATAATTTCATTACTAAAAGTAAAAAGGGAAAATTTTACTATCATTGCAAAATTTGTGATTTCGATGGATGCGCTGGATTCTCTCAGGTAAAAAGACACGCTTCAAGTGAACGTCATCTTAAGGCTTCATCTTCGATGCAAAACCAGAGAATGTTAACAGATGCATTCTCATACATGTATTGTGATACATGTATTATATACTTCCCCCACTGATACGTTACCATCAAACTTCGTCTGTCTGTATTTCAATTTCTAACGTGTGAAAGGGCACTAAGCGTTTTCTTCTAGCATGGTAATTTTGTTCAAAACAAGGTAATTTTTGTATGCCTGAATGGTAATTTGAAAATAAAAGTTAACATCACTGATTTAAAGCTCAATGGCGCAGAACAGTATGCAACAGAAAACGTTGAAATATTACATCAAGAGGAGCAACAACACTAAAATGAACCATCGGGTTAACAAAAGGGGACGCCAAACTGGTAAACTTTTATTTTAATCTTCCATATTGCAATTGTGGAGCGGATATAAGGGAATTGAGATTTGCTGAATATTCATACGATTCATCCATACATAAATGTACAAGTATGCAAGTGTGCACCCACGTACATATGTACATATACACCTACACGTGAATACGATAAATACATACACACATGTAAAAACTGTGCTTCAATGCTTGCAACTGTGTCTGTTAATTGGCTAAAAAGTATTGTCTGTATGTCATTGTAATGCAAATGGCAAACGATTTTCCATAGACATATTTCAGAGTTAGAAAATCTATAGATTCTAATTATGGGGACGAACGTCTGTCTGTGTCATGTTTTTTCTTATTTTTTTCTTCCTTTTACGCAACAGAGGCGAACAAGAAGTGTTAATAAGTTCCCTGCAGCTGGAAGTGGCATTAAATGAGGATTTAGTATTGAACTTTGCCTGCAGCAAGTAAAAGAAATTTAATGCATTCACCATTGAAAGGCTTAAACATTATTTATGTTCCTGAACAGCAATTGGCAATAATGAAGTTCTTTTTTACTGTTTTATTGAGGAATATGGAGGAGTTGGACATTCAATGAAATTAAATTGTTGGTTGGTTTTTGATTTTAATTAATTCCTGTGAGGTAATGTTTTTTTTACACTGAACAAAGTGTGGTAAAGTCCTTTCGTGAATCCTGCTGTTATTTTATCTCTTTTTTTAGGGCAATTACCCATGGAATGAGTCCGAGTCTTGCAATGCAGCAGGAACTAAGAAAATTTATTATTTAAGAAAATTTATTATTTATTATTTACTTTAAATTGAACTGTGAAAAACTTAAAGCACGTAACAAGCTGTCAATTGAAATTTGAAAATGTAGTCAGTACTCGTATGTTCATAATATTTTTCTTTTCATGTTTTTTTTCTTCGTAAAATAGATTATAAATATTTACTGGTGCAATGAATCCAGTTGTCATCTGTTTGCAACGTTTCTACGGAACTAAACATCTGCTTTGTTTATTTTTTTTCCTTTTTCCCTCAATTGACCTTAATGTCAGATAAGAACTGAAATGTCATATTTGGAATATTTTGCAAGAACCATTCTTCATTCCCTTTATTCCTGCTTGAGCAAAGTTTTGCATCTGTTTCCTTAAATTAAAAAGAAAAAAAAAACGAAAAGAATTGCAAGAAAAAAAAAAACAAATTCTATTGAAATATTCCTTTTTCTTTTACACACTTCAAGAGTTTGAATTTCCATTTAATATTTGACCACTGTGTTGGAGTCATGAATAAGAGCATAGGAGTGTGTAACTGCTGTTAATTATGCATATGGATGTATTTGCTTGCAAACCAACAAAAGCACTCTAGTAATTTCGTTGTCCATATGTTTATTTATTCTTTTGTACATTTCAGATGGTTGTTTCCCTACTGTTGGTGCCAAGAAAAAAAAAACGCCAAACATGATTAAAGGACTCGCGCTACAAAAATATTGTTATGGGATTTAAACTTCCGCTAGTGTCCTTGTTGCTACTATACACACTTGATGTTATTTTTATAATGAAACGTACTTAAAGGCATTTAAACATTTGATTTCTTTTACTGCCTTTTCATTCCAATCTCATGATACGTTTATTCCTGTTTTCGAATCCTGCTAACAGTTCCTGCTATTAGTGTTTATTTCTGTGATGTAGTAGTGCCGTTGCTTTTAGTTTATCGTCATCGTTAGTTACTGCCATTAACAACAATCGCAAATAGTTTTGCTTATTTCCCTAAATGTCCTTCACATAAATTTCAATCGTAAGTATTTAAATCGTTTTATCTCTCGTACGAAGAAATGAGTCAGTTCATGGAAGCTTGGCAACTCTTTGTGGAGAGCAATTTGTTAGACACTAAATGAAAGAAGAAGAAAAATACAATGACTAAAAAGTAAACAAACATTCATGCTACCGACCAACCCCATTTGATGTGTTCTTGACTCTACCAACTTGGCTCGTTATGTTTATAAAGAATGTAGGTTAGTTCATAATGCCAACAGGAGGCCGTCATATGGTTGAAAGAGTGCGAGCCAAAAGTTTTTCTTTATTGGATAAACGACACCAACTAAATTTTTGGAAATACTTAAAATTATAAGAAGCAAAACCGCTGCTCCCAAATCCAAAAGCAATTGTAACAGTTTTCTCTCTCTGTATAAAATTTTCTCTAACATAATTATCGATGAAAATTAAAAAAAAAAAAAAAAAAAACGTGAAGTTGTTCCATGAAAAATACCCATATATTTTTCTACAGAAATTATGCACCATAGATTGCAGATCCACTAGAGTGGCATGTACTATATATGCATCAGGACATCCCAAAAAATCTAAGTATGGTGCTATATCCCACAAAGTTTGCAGACCTTTAGAAAGCACAGAGCCTTCATAGTTTAATCTAAGAAAGTCGACGCGTCTCTACTAAATAAACTTATAATTCTCTATAAAGGGAAACAGCTGGCTTCAATTAATCCTTGGCGGTGCAAGCACTTTTCCAATAGCCACTGAACACACTGAATAAACCATTTATTCTATAGGGAAATCAAAGGCGTTTTCTAGAAGCGAGAAACATTAGCGGATGACTATTGGCACAGAGCCTTGTTAAAATATTTCAAAATTTTCTCCAGCATATTTTAAAATTGTAGCTTAATAATTATCTTAGATGGTCCTTTATTTTATGATGAGGCCAATTTTTAAGTTTAAAGAAAATTGAAACAAGGACAAGATTCCCTTGAAGTTTATTCATAATTGAAATCGGAATCATCATGAAATTGAATCATCTCTCATATATCCTTATTTGTAGAAACAGACAGACAATATTTAATAGTCTTAATTCTTAAAAAAAAAAAAATTCTAGCATATTGACTGACTTTAGCTCATTTTTTATTGAAGCGAATTACATATTCCCATCCGTTGTTCATTGCAATGATATGACTTGTGATCTCAAGAATCTATTGCCATTTCGTCTGCTCTGCACTCAGATAAAAATCAAGTCATATGCATTTAAATACAGCTTAAGCCATATAGAGAACATTTGACTCTAAAGCTTTATCACTTTGTTATAAAGGCTGATGGAAAAAAATTAAAATTCAAATAAGCTGCCTTATAGCAGTTTGGGAATAACAGAAATGGACGATAAGATTTTTTACTCTTACTAAACCGATCTGTTTACAAATGAACCTTGCAATTTGATGACGGAAAATCCAAATTTAAACAAACCCGTTGCATGAAATACACAACAGTCAGAAATAGATGCAAGCGAACTAGAGCTGCATTATCCTCCCAATCTATGTGTGCTATGCATTCAATCCAAAAGGCGTCCAATTTATGACATTCATGAAGTGAACATTTTTTGTTCGCCACTCAAATTTGGAACAGACCTTTTTTAATCCTACGTTTTATTATTATTTTCAATGTCCATATAATTTTTATATTCGAATGCCTCTACTACCTCAGCTAAAAGAACATTTTAAATATCGACTGCACAAAATCAATATACTTTTGAAAAGTCCTTCACAGATTTTTAAGGACTCCTGTTTATATATTCCTTGTTTTAAGCGCAACTTAGTGTCATTTTTAATTAAATTTTCTACTATGATCTCTACTGAAAGTGAGAAGAATTAGCTTAAAATTAGAACACCATTCGCATTTCTGCATATTCCTTATCGTTGTTGCAATTTAATTTAAATTTGGCCCCACTGTGCAATATTAACTTACTTAAGTACTTATTTTGTATCACGATGATCAAAGTGATTAAAAAGTAACCTATTCCCATTAAAAAGGGAGCTTCCAAAAACTAATGAAAATTCGTAAATTATAATTCAGAAGTAATGCGAATGCGGATCATTTCTAATGATTCAAACATAAAATTGTCATTTGCTCAATTATCTCTTTTTGATGTTTATCAACTGATTTCAAAGTCTTTTCCAATGTGTCACCACATACTTTTTTGATCACCTTTACATCTGAAAAGGCTACAAACTTTCCAATAGGCACAATTAATTGTAAGAGGACGGATCAATAAGTCTGTAACTTTTTTAATGAACACACAGGTTTTTTGATAAAAAAAAATCAGTTTATTTTTCAAAATAGTCTAATTTGAGTTCTATACATATGTATTTGTCCAATGTTTCTCTAAAAAATAAGATTTGTCCAGGTCACCAAAATAGGAATTTCATTGCGATATGATTTCATCATTGGAGTCAAGTCTCTTTCCGTCGAGCTATTTCTTTAGGTTTGGAATCAAAAAATTGTCACTCGAAACTAAATATGAATAAAACGACGGATGAAATGCAATTCGTAGCCTAATTCATGGAATTTTGCCATGGAAACTACACATGTGTGCACCCTTGCATTATAGTGGTGGAAAAGAATTTATTCTTGGCCAAATGCGGTAGTATTTTTTTTAAATCCTCTTTGAATTGACCCAATTAGTTGGCATAATATTCGCCATTGATTGTTTTACCGTTTTGAAAGTAGTCAATGTGGATTATACCGTGTGCATATCAAAAAAAAAAAAAAAAAAAACGGCCGGCATGATTTTATTGGGTGATAAACCCACCTTGGCCTTCTTTGACACCGAGAAACCCACTATTTTGACTGCTGTTTTGTCTCTGGTGTGTTGTGGTCGATCTACGTTTCGTCCAAGCACTTCTGCGAAGTTGTCATACGGTTGCATTTGTTTTCGATTGTGATTAAATGCGGCACCCATCTTCCTAAGCTTTTGAATAACCAAGTGATCATTAAAAATTGAAACCACTGAGCCATATGATACACGAATGGCTTCTACAATCTTTGGCACTTTCAATCTCTGTTCGGCGAATACCATATCAAGATTTGTTTTCAATTGTTTCTGCTTTGGGGACCTCAACTGGGCATCCAGAACGTTCAGCATCTTCCGTGGTTGTAAGGCTTGTTCCCTATATAGAATCGCAGGATTGATTGCTGACCACATAAAATAGTCGTATATTCTCAATTTAGCAAATATTTGCTTCTCATTTTCAACGATAATAGAAGAATTGTATGTATGTATGTATATCCTTGTATGTATATCCTTGAAAATTCATACATTGCATGGGAGTGATATAAATTTATTAAGTGTACAATACTTTTGTCGTAATTGACATTAATAATAATTATAGCATTTTTAGTGATATTAATGCTGTAAATTGACCCCAATTATATTCATTCATTTTAATTTTAACTCAATTGTAATTATTTCGAAATGTTTATATGTACATAATATTATTTTAACTCCGTCCGTCCGGCAAGTTTTATACAACTTATTCCTAGCTGCAACTGTCAAAAACTCACTCTCTTCTGATATGTCTTGCAAGTTGATCTGCAAGTAAAGAAACTGAGTTTGTTGATTTTTTCGAAGTTGTACTTGCCTGTGTAAATGCTAGTTAAGTTTTCAAAGGATCAGGTACAACTTTTAGTTTCTGAAACATTTGATAATGTAAAAAAGTATATGAATCTTAAATGAAAGTGATTAAAGTCTTTCTATTTGTGTGAAATATCTTACCATTTTGCATCCTTACGGGCCCAGTTGGTCACAATTAGATTTAAATAACAGAACAAACAATCAGTGATAACTGGAACACGTTCTTCTTTATAGCAACATGAGTATTGCAACAATGTTGCTAAATCACTTGTTACAAAAATTTTACTCAAAAAAAACTTGATACATCTGTTGGTTTTTTTGCGAACAAATGCAATAGTTTCTGTTTATCATGCTCCATCATGGGCAACATGTTGCAAACGCCATTTGACATGCTCCACAACATCCTGCTGTTACAACTGCATTCATATGGCAGTCCCGTACGATTGTGGCTTTTTGCCTTCCTTATGCAAATAAAATTCAGTTCAAACGAGTCTTTAGCACGCGATAGTTCATTGCGAAGCCTTAAAGGAAAAAAAAATAGATAAAATAGAAAAAATAAAAATAAAAACGTTGTTAAGAGGCAGCAAAAAATACGTATAAAATTTACGAAAAATTTTTATATGAGAAAAATATACTTACATATATATAGTATATGCCAGATATAATCGAATTTATAAAGAAATTATTGCGTGGGTGTATAATCAAGAGTGTGTGATAAGTGATTGTGTTAATAAACTTCATTGAAATTTGATGAGTAAATATTGGCGTTTATTTGCAATTATCCTGTGTGTTTGTTCCTGCATATCAGCATCTGTATCAATAATATCGGTGTCATCAGTATCAACGAAGGCGTATAGCAATGCAAAGCATTGATTGTGTTTGAGTTTGTGTGTGTGTGTGTGTGTGTGTGTGTGTGCGTGTGTGTGTGTGTGTGTGGCTGTGTACTTAATGCCTTAAAACAAATATTTATTGAAGAACTTTACTAGTATTTTAATTTTAAATGGAAATATCATCAGCATTTTTTGGAACAATTTTTTTCTTCTTCTATGCCAGTGTGTTAATGAGAATTTCAGAGTTGGATAAATAATTTTTCAATTTATAAGATTTTTGCTACAGGATATGGTTTAATGTATCACTCAAAAGACTTTAATTAAATACTTAAAAATAAAGTGATTATTACTAATTTGATCTAATGATGGAATATTCAACTAACTGAATCTTTAAAGATAAAGATAAAGATAAAGATTTCAAATGAGATTGACCTGAAATATTGCAAAAATTCCGTCAATTATTGAGGAAATAAAAGTTGCAATATCTTTTTAAATAGAACTAATTAGAAATTTTTTAAAATATTTATATAAAAATTAGATAGTTTTATTTCTAAAATACATACTCAATTAGCTCTATATGGAGTGGATTGTTATTAAGGACCTATAAAATAAAATTTCCACCAAATATTTAGTTTAAAAATCTTAGGTTTTCCTTCTGATGGGTATTGTAACTATTGAATATAAAACTTTTAAATTTGAAATTATTTAAAAAAAAATGTTTGCGAATATCTCAAAAAATTTATGAATTAAAAAATATATTATTTCTTTCAAATTATTGCAATATTTCGACGCCTCTTCGGGTGTCTTCTTCAGAAAAAAATTTTATTAAAAACTACTTATATTTCGACGCCTCTTTGGGCGTAATAAAATAAATTTTATTTTTGTATAAAAATTGTGTTAATTAATTAAAATATATTATTGTTTTTTAATATTCTATTTTTTCTTTTTGAAACGTATAAGTTGACGGCCTTATTCACAGCTTCTATAAATGTGCTATAAAAAATTTCTGTAAATTATTATAGATAAGGCATTTAAAACTTAAAGCCTATGACGTTTTCGTCTTGATAAAGTGAAAATTGTTATGTTGGCGGAATAATACTAATATATATATTTAGCGTTTCGAATATAGAATAAATATGCAGCGTCCTTTAGTAATATCTACACTTTTGAAGTGATTTACAACATATAATTTTGATGTTGCAAGTAAATGTTCGCATCACTGATCATTTACAACAGTAGAATAAACTTTTCATCTATATCAGATGACGTTTATTTCTTAATTATAAAATATTAAATGTCCATATGATAAACTTATTAATGTTTTATAAATTTATCACACAAAAACAAATACACGTATGCATGTAACAAAAAAACCCCCTCTTTAACGTCATTTTCAATTGTTGCTCGCAAAACATCTGGCTCCAAGTTGGTGATTTCTTCTTCAATATTAAGTTTTAAGACTTACAATGCTGTAAACGCGGTGTTTTAAAAAGCCCCAAAGGAAGAAGTCTGGTGATCTGGTCGGCCAGTCCAAACCACCAAAAAGGCAGATCTCTCGATCTGGAAATTGGTGTCTTAAAATCTCCTATTGAAACCAACAATTAGTGGCCAAAAAAGCACTTTAGCATTTGGCTGTAACGCTCACCATTTATGGTTGCGGAGGTGCCATCGGCGTCTTCAAAAAATAATGGTCAATCATTTTTCACAGTGCAAATGCGGCACAAAACTGTTACTTTGAGAGGATGCAATTGCTTTTCTGGAGTTGACCTAGTTTGTACGAGGCACTCAGCCAAACGCTTAATTGTACGAGCACATGGAACATAACGACGAGGAAAACGACGACGAGATTCACGCTGCGTTACAAAAAAGACTGAAAATTTGTTAAATAAGCAACAACAATTCTACATTTTTGACGTGCTTATCGCTCCATGGATTGTTGGTAATTAATTCTATATATATCTACATCATAAAGGTCAAGTCGCAGTGACAATTGGTGCCATATGCAAAAATGGCAGTTGAGAAAAGTCTAGTATCTAAATCTTAAATAAAGTTGAGTGCAAAAAATGTTATGCATTTTCGTGTTGTTTGAACAACATGCTTAGAAAAGAACATGAAAAACAACACAGAAATTTTATAAGGGCAAAATATATGTAACATTCTTGTCCAAAATGAATTAAAAGACGTGCTACAAAAAAAGTTTTTTAAGGAATATTTTATTTGCATCCTAGTATGAACTTGCAACGTGCTTTGATCCAGAATTAATATTTTACTTATTCATTGCCTTACAAAAATTTTTAAATTCATTTCATCTAGACCCCTCTGCCCTTCTTTATAAACCTAAAAATTAAAAAAAAATTACGCTGAAACATAAATTTGATATTAAAAATAATCACTAAATTTATAACAGAGAAAACATGTGGTACAATCCTAAATAATGAATAGTCATGAAATTTCATCACATAAAAGAAAATCATTAAATTATATTCACAGCGATAAATTTACATCAATAATACAACTTGTAGTTAAATTACAGCGAAAAAAAAGAATGTAAATCCTTGGACTTAATAAAATTTTATGTATAAAATCGAATTTAATCACATATAAAATTATCTATGCCTGTAATAGAAGCAAACAACTTCTTTTAGGTATAAAATATCTCCTTACACTTAGAAAAAAGATTGTCTGGAAAAGTCTTACAAATATTTGATATTATAAGTTGTTAATCAATTTGTTATATCCATTATCAAGGACTTGCAAGTTTAATATATTTGCTATTAGTTACCGTAACGCATTTCTCACAGTCGTGGTATTATCATTTATCTAACAAACTTTGTTAAAATATGCTAAAATAGTTCCTTCAATAATTCCTTACTTTATAATACAAGGGCAAGCCAATAGTCCATGACTTCCTCATGAAACACAGGTTTTTTTATAAAAATCATTTTATTTTTCAACACAGTCTCCTTTGAGCTCTATGCACTTTGCCCAACGTTTCTCTATCCCTTAAAAAAATTGTCGAGGTCATTGTTTGTGAGTGTTTTAGATCTCTTTCCACCGAGCAATTTCTTCAAGTTTGGAAACCAAAAATAAACACTCCAAGCTAAATCCATAGAATAGGATTGTTATACATGAAAAAATGTCTTAATGTCTGTTTTCACAAGACATTTATTTGTAAATGTAAAATTGGTAATATTAAGTGGAAAAAATTATATCGCCCAAGTGGCAACTTGCCGACTGAATGCATAATTGAGCTCGTTTCACGGCATTTTGAATTGCTGCTCGCAAAACATCTGGCTCCAAACTGGCGATTATGACATTACTATTGCACCATCTCGTACATAGAGACTACGTTACCCTTTCTTAATAAATTTTATGTTTAAGAAATTATTTAATAATTTACTGAATACCAAAATGATTAATTTGGGAAGAAAGTACTCGTACGTTTCAGATTCAAAACTGGCTTAACAAACCATTTGAACAGCTCGATTAGGGATGGTAACCGAATTTGAGTTGCCGGTTGCCAAGCGTTTATGTCTCTGCTAACTACTCTGCTAAAAAAAATGATAATGAAGAACATGAAAATCTGATAGAACTGTCTTCAAAATAGATAATACAGAGGGCTTTTGTCAACTGAGATTGGTAACTACAATTCTTGGTTGCCGAATACTAACTCAGCTGAAGTTCGGTTACCATCCATAATCTATTCATAATTGTTTTTAAGACCCACTTTCTGCGGACCGGCAAAAAGGCTAAACCATTTTCCGTCTTGCTGAAATGCAATGGTGTGTGTGGCAAGTACAAACACGTGCTTTGTTTTCCTTCATAGATTTTGTATAAAATAGTAAAGGGTGATTTTTAGTAACTTTCTATTTCTGGCAGCTCAGCTGCTTTTGTGTAACGGTGTTGCTGTTAAACATGTTCAGTTTGGTCCATAATTTAACGATGAATCGACTTACAAACGAACAACTTTTGCAGATTATTGAATTTTACTATTAAAATTCGTGTTCGGTTAAGAAAGTGCATCGTCCACTTATTTAATCTTACGAAGGTCATTTCTGGTTGAATTGTATGCCGAAAAATGCACTGTTTGGTGTGGATTATAGGTCGATGGCATCATTTTACCGTAATTTTTCAAAGACGACGGTACCACATGCCACGCAGCTCGCGAAACAATGGCCCAATTGAGAGGCAAGTTCGGTGAGGAGTTTATATCACTTTTGGGCCGGTCAATTAGCCGCCTAGATCGTGCGGTTGAACGCCTATAGACTATTTTTATTTTTTTTTTGGGGCTATGTTAAGGCTCATGCCTGTAGGTACAAGCCCGCAACGGTTGACACACTGGAAGCAAATATTGAAAAAAAAAATAATTTTGTGAGATACCGGCTGATATTTTGGAGAGAGTATGTTAAAATTGGTCAACATTTACATGAAATCATCTTTAATCGTTCTATAAACTCAAACAAAAATTTCTCTGAATTTTATGTTTTTTTTTACCAAATCCGAAAGCTCTTAAAAAAAATAGAATTTGTCATAGTTTGTTGCACTCCAGTGAGAACAACAACAACTCGTACATATTAAAAATTCGATTCGGTTGTGTCATTTTAAAACCAAAAATTTATGAAAATGAGGTTATGGCAGGACGAAAATGAGGTTATGGCATATGTTTTTAGGACCAAAATGTTTGCACTTATTTTCTCTGTAACCTAGTAGATATAAAAAAATTTAAGTTATAATTGGGTCCTTGTATAATGCAGTTAGTACATTTAACCGGGAAAGAAAAATTGACAGCTTGCAAATTCGTTTAACATAATAAATTTATTTTGTGTATGTAAATCATTTACCAAACATGTTGCCATAAACAAATATTTTTCTAATAACGAAATATCGTAGCATTTATATACATATCTTTACGTCAATATGCGTCAAAACAAATTCTATTTTATTGTTAGTATTTTCCTTATTCTATAAAAACTAATGCCATGCATTATTAAAACCGTATGAAACATATTGCTGATTTTAGCGGTGGTATCAGTGTATTAAGTAATTTAATAGAATTTATAAAAATCTATTTACATGGATTTTATGAACGCATAAAGAAATAATGGTATTGAAGATACACACACAAGTCATGCCATAAATGTATTACCAAAGGCTGCAACAGCATCAAAAAGTATTAAAAAAAGATGACAAGACACGTGCAACATTTTTTTTCTGCTTTTGTATAGAAATGATGTGTCGTAAATAAATACATGATAAAATATAAATCCTTCAACACAACCAAGTAGTCTGTAACAATTTTTTTTTTTTTTTTTTTTGCGAAATGATGTATTGGCAGTATTTAAATAGAAGAAAAAGCATAAATCCCAAAATGGAAAAAGAAAAGCAGAGATGATTGCGCTCAAGTCATGTTTTAATGTTAGGTGGCAAGGGCTCATATTTTTATACGAGATGAAGCTGCCTAAACTGGCCTTCGTAGGCTAGTAGGTAGTAGTCTACCTACTTGTAGTGCGAAGGTCGCAGGTTCGAATGGTGCCCCAGAACTCTGGCAGTTTGCGTTTGATAATTAAATGGAGCGCACAACAAGCCTTCACTGGCTTAAGTGTATGTCGTATGACATGGGCTATCACACCCCTCCAATCAACCTAACCTAAGCTGCCTAAAATCAAAATTTATTAAGCCTTAACCGACTAGAATATTTACAGGAGAAGTGTTTTTACGATTATTCACTGCCTTTGTGATGTCACTTCTAACGGTTATAAACCTTCAATTTCAACGATTGTAAATTATCCATTATGATAAAAAAGTTATAAACGAAAATTAGATAAATAATTTTTAAATACTCGTGAAAAGTATGAACACTGATTTTTAATTTACAAAAGATAGAATAATTATTATGACGAAAATATAATAATAAATAATAATTCTATGAATCTTGATCTTCCCTTGTGGCTAACCAACATATTGGTTAATGGCCATTTGCTCCAACACCGAGCTATAGGGGACCACGGACAATTTGAATTGTTATGATATACCCAGACGGATTACATTTGTGGCACCGCTATTGCATTATGCTTTTTGGTGGCATTGAGCATACTTGTATAGAAAAATTTTTTATCATTTTATATTTGTTCTCTTTGATTACGAGTATTTATTGTATATTGAATATAATTTGAACTAACAATAAATATTTCAATTATAACTCCGCAGTTACGCAAGCGAAAACTCATTTTACGGCATCATGTTTTTTAATCACTTCTAAAGGGTGATTTTTTAGCAACTTTCTTTTTGGCAACACTGTTTTTGGCAGCTCAGCGGCTTTCGTGTAACATGTTACTGTTAAGCATGTCCAGTTTGGTCTATAATTTAACGAAGAATCGAATTACAAGCGAACAACGCTTGCAGATTAATTTTGTTATCAAAATTCATGCCACTTTTTTTTATCGGAAAATTGTTTTCAGCGACGAAGCTCATGTCTGGTTGAATGACTACGTGAACAAGCAAAATTGCCGTATTGCGTGTGAAGAGTAGCCAGAAGCATTGCATTGGTATAGATTATGGGCCGGTAGCATCATTGAAACGTACTTTTTCAAAGACGACGAAGGCAGGAACGTTGCTGTGAATGGCGAGCGCTACCGTGCGCTGATTACAAAAAAATTTTTTTCCCTAAATATCAGTACTGGACTTGGCTGACATGTAGTTTCAATCAGACGGTGCCACAAGTCGCACAGCACGCTAAGCAATGGCCCACTTGAGAGGCGAATTCGGTGAAACATTTATTTCACGTTTGGAGCCGGTCAATTGGCCGGCTAGATCGGGCAATCTAACTCCTTTAGACTATTTTTTGTGGGGCTATGTTAAGGCTTAGCCGCTTGCAACTTTTTCATGAAATCATCTTTAAAGATGGAATTGTATAGATGGTTCCATGGGCTGAAATAAAGATTTCATACTTTCTCTAAATATTGTGTTTTCTTAATCAAATCCGAAAGCTCTTAAAATATCATCCTTTAATAAGGTGCCCAAAAATTGGCACCCTACGCGTAGTAGCAAGTTTCATCAAATGTCGATTCCGCTCTGAAATTTTAAAGGAAAAATACACATTAATCGATAGGGTTCTCAATAACGCGAAATATTAATTGTTTCGATTTTTTTTTACGGAATAATTCGCAGGTCATGTTGATGCAATTGTAGTTTCGTCGCAGATATTTCTGCTGTCCGTTAGCACGCATTAGCCATTCAAGTGAACTAACAATGTTTTCATTAAAAGCAGAATGTTTTACAGATCCATTGTTTTTATTAGTTTTTTAAGCCCACAATACAATGAGGAACTATAACTTTTTTAATAATCTCACCTCGTGATTAATAGCTTAGCACTCTACCCATTTGGCTATCGGGGTATTTTACAAAGTGGTACAAAGTAATGCCATAATCGCTAATTTGGAGCCACACGTTTTGCGAGCAACAATACAAAATGCCATAAAACGAGCGCAATTATGTATCACCCGGGAGGTGGCCATTGGAGCGATATAATTCTTTTCCAATTAAATTTTTTTGTGTGAATACAGAGCTCCTGTTTCATTTATAACAGTCCTTTTCGAAGGATTTACTTCAAGATAAAATCAACTGATTTTATAAATAGACTTTGTATATTTTTATATATTTTTTTCATAAATGCCGTGATGCATGTCCAATCTTTTGCACGTGTGTAGCTCGAATTTCAATGTGTTTCTTCTAATGCGTAAGAATACACACATACAAATGTATGTGTCTGTCCTCATAAATTTTATATGATTAATGACCAAATGAAACTTTGTTACGGTTTGAGGACGTTTGCATTAAGACTCAACTTGTGTCTCAACTTTTTCTAAATTTTCATTTCTCATTTGTCTGGCTGCTATTTCTTCTAGGCGAAGTTTTTATTCCCTCTTTAATAAATTGCTATTACCTTGCGCTGACATATGGTGGCATTTTAATGTTAGATGGCACATTCATTGTGGGTGACATTGTGCTTTAGGGAAGTAATCTGCAAAAGTGAAAATTTTTTAAATATTAATAAAGATTCGCTCAAGACGAGAACTTTTCTTCGTATTACAAAATGCAACATAATACCCAAATTAAACATAAAAATTGTTTGTTGAATTTTTCCAATTTTATAGGCGTTGCCATAAATTCTTTAGGAAAAAGGAAAATGACACAGAACTAGTTATTTGGTCAGTTCTTAACGCATTGATATAATGTTATATAATGTAATGTAATGGGGGTTTGGCCCAGGATGGCCTTTTGCACTGCGACCATTGTTGATCTATTGTGCTTAACCTGTCCCTAGCCGTCCAATACGTTCGCAAATAGAATCAGCTCCTTCAATGGGAGCATATATGCACGTAGAGTCCAATGTCTTCTATTGCACAATGCCCCACAATTTACTATCAAGTGTTCCATCGTCTCCTCATCTTCACCGCAAAATCTGCAGATGTACGTGTAATATAAACCCATTATGTATAGGTGGGCTTTGCAGGTGTAATGGCCTGTGAGCGAACCTACCAGCGTCCGTAGGTTTTTCCTGACCAGTCTTAGAGCCAGATCTGCCCTCTCAGCGTCAAAGTGTAGGAATTTTTTGGAGTCACCTAACCCATTGATGCCATTCCAATGTTGTGCAATCCTGGACGATGTCCATTTCGAAATCTCTCCCTTAATGAGACTTTTGTTGAACCCAAAAGAGGGGGTTGGTCCAATGAAGTTCTCCTCAGCCTCTCTTCTCGCGTTGATATCAAAACTTGAATATATTCATAGACGTATCTCATATATTAAAATTTTTTAGTTATTGATAAAAAAAAGTATTTCTCCATATCCTTTCGATAATGCACCCACTCCCTCGTCATTGCTTGTTCGCAATTTGTTGGCCGATAAAACACCATCAGCCACCAGACTTTTTACTGTTTGCAAAATTGAACAGACCCATGCAAGGACGTAATTATGCGGCGATTGAGGAGATAAAAACCGAATAGCTAAAAGAGCTCAAGGCCATACCAAGAAGTGAATGTCATAACTGCTTCGAGGATTGGAAAAAACGCTGGCACAAGTGTATTACATGTAAGGGGGAATACTTTGAAGGGGATAAAATAGAAATTGATGAATAAATAAATATTTTTTGAGACAAATTAAAATTCACCTTTTATATTGAACAGACCTCGTACATACATACGCATTTGTGTATTTTTAACCGACTTCAAAAAGGAGTTTATCAACAGTTCGTGTGTTTGTTATTTTTATTTTTGTATACGCAAATCATTTGCAAACCGATTTTCAAAAAAAAAATCTGTTTGAAAGGGTTTGTTTGCAGGTTGTTCACACAATTTTTTGCTTCAAGTATCGGACGGGCGATTTTCCCGCTCGAAATATTGATTATCGCATAACTTCTTCATTTATAGACCAATTTTTCAAAATAATTTTTTATTGGAAATTTTTGATTATCTCATAACTCCCCCATTTATGGACCTATTTTGAAAAAAAATATAAAAAATATATATAAAATATGTATAAAATATAAAATAGAAATGGATTACATCGGTCTTAAAACTGAACCATAGTTCCTTCGGTTTTGTAATTTATTCTATTGGAGCCGGGCTTTTTCAAGAGTTATTAATTACTAAATTATTTTGTTGTTATTTAAATTGTTTTTTTTAGAACATGAAATTAAATTATTTGCTTTAAAAACTTAAAAAAAATTTTTTAACCAAAAAAACATATATTGCTTCTTCTATTTTTGTTTCATGATTTTCGCATTCAATGTCCTTTAGCCATTTTTAGGTATTTATTTTTCTGTATTTAGTCATTATTCGTGAAAGATTTGCTGGCAGCACTGATCACAGCCAATTAAAATCCTTCAATAAGTTTTAAAAATAAATTCATTATTCACTTTTCTTTCTAAATTAATTATTTTACTTTTTCATTAAATTACTAAATAAATATAAGCATTGATATTTCTAACTTTGCACAAAAATATGGATAAATGTTATCTGATGCTCTGGCTTGGATACGATTGAAATGTACCTAGAGACTATTTTATCCCCTCTGAATTAATTTAAATTTATTTTAAAAAAACTTAATTTGGGAAGAAATCATGTGACAAATTTAAACTGAATTGCTGTAAATGAAATATTAAAAAAAACACTTTTTTGTAATAAACTCATTATTTTTCCTCGAAATTATGCAACTCTCAAGTTTGAAGTCATAAATTTTAAACTTTATTTTGCTTCGCTGTTTTCATCAATATCATGGACTATTTAAAATGTCTCCTTTATTTGCATAATGCAAAGGAAACTTTCTCGTTTAACTGCCAAGTTATTTTTGAAGCAATTATTTTTAGGTCTTCCATGTTTCAAAGTTGTGCTTTCTTGCCATCTGAAAGTTTTTAATTATTTATTTTCATGCTGTATTGCATTCAATTTGCATTTGTATTGGCTTCGCAGTTTTTTTGCATTTTTGTTTTTGTAACTATAAATCTTTTCAAAAACCTTGAAAGGGCTAAAAGAACTGGCTTCTCAAGTTTTAAATGCTCGTTAGAAATTTTTTCTATAAGCTTGTTACACTACTTTAATACTTAATATACCGGCGGTTTACGTGTAAAGTACCTCTGGAAGAAGAGACAAGCCATATTAAAATATCAATTTCACTGCTAATGCCACAACACGTACATACACTTGAAGAAAAAATAAATAAATAAAATAAATGCTGAAGAAAAATTCAAGGCTTTCATATTTCAATTAAATATTAATTTCAGTGATAGTGAATACTATAGAAAAATTGTCACTATTGTTGTTAAGTCACCTCGTTTCCTCGGAAGAGTTTTAAATGCAGCAATAATAATGCAAATATTTCTCTGGCTGTATTTACCTTCATTGTATACTTTGACTCATGCAATATGCCACAAAGCAGCAGCTTAGCTTTTATGAAACATCTGTTACAAATTACCGTTTGTTTGCATTCATACGCGTACTCGCTTTTACGCTTTCCGCATTTTCTTTCTCGTTTCAACGCTATTTCCTCTTCCACTGTATCTGATGTAGTTGAATAGGAAATTCTTTTTACTTTTTTTTTAATCTTTATTTACTGTTACACTTATTTGGCGTTAACTGAAAGATATTATTGAAACTAATACATGTACGACTGCCATTTGTATTTTATGTTTCTTTTTATCTGACTGCAAAAGCTCATGTTGTCTAGAGCAGCTTATGGAGCTTTGAAAGATGAAAAGCGAGAACACAGTGAATTAACTCTGTGGGCATATACGATTTTAAGTAACTACTTGAGCACTAATGAATTTATAGGAAACGTAATTTAGTTTCTTTTATATTCCATAGAGTTCTGTTATAAGGGCGGGCCAATATTTCTGCGTCAATGAAATTTGTTAATTTGTATTTACTTTCTGAAGAAAATTATAAAATTCTATATCATTATTTTGACAAATATTGACGTCAGTTTCATTTTAAAAATGTCTTAAGTTTAATCATTGGTTTGTAATTAATGCAACCATTGCAACCCTTGCATGCCACTTTGAATTAGTTTTATGGCTCCATGGAACCACATACCGGCTTCGCCCTGACGAGCTGGAGTTATCCATACTCTATACCACAAAAATAAAATGCAACTGTAACTGTTAACGGTTTTTAGCTTGTAGGAATCTTGGGCAGTTCGCAGTTTCCCTTTAGAATAGGCCCAAACCCCTCCCCCAAAGCTTCAGGAAACCCCATACTGAGTTCAATTTTCGATTTTCAACAATGCAAAGATTATGAGTCCATAGAAATACTAAATATTTTTTTTCGTATATACTACAGATTGTGGAACAACAGATTAAGGCTACAAAGCAGCAGGGTGTCTGCTGAGGAGACATCAGCCAAAACATTTTTATAAACATCATGATCGGTAATCGATCAGCTATTAATTTATAATTTTAATTATCTACAACCGTATTTCACAACTTGATTAGACGATATTGTGTAAAAAGAGTGTTTACATTAGCATCGCATTTATGTTTGTTTTATTAATTCACAACAAAAAATATCCGTTTTGCAAACAAATAAAAAAATCGCGAAAACATCCCTAATCAATGTACAAGTATGTATGTATGTAAGTATATACGAGGACAGGTCAATAAGTCAATTATTTTTGTATAGCCCGCCTCTTTAATTAAAAAAGTCAACACTGCTACTGTCAACAAGTATCTGTCAGTTGCCTCCTGTCCAAATTGGAGCAGGCTACGTCATTTAGTTTGTGTTTGACAGCGAACTGCCGCGTGATTTGAGAAGAAAATGGAAGAAAGTGAAATTCTTGCGGAAAAAACCATCACTCAGACCAAGGCTAAGCTTGATAAATGCTATGGGATTCTTGAACCATAAATTTAAATTTTGTGTAAATTTTTTTTTCATTTCTTCATTTTGAAAACTTAAACATTTAAATTTATTTAATTGAAATATTAATATTATTTCTTTCCAGCAGGAGGCCCTTTCAATTTTATGAAAAGGTTTAAATTCTATAATTTTTCCTGACCATGTCAGTCCAAGTTCTTGCTAAATATTACAAAAATAAAATAAAAAATATGGCTCTAAATTAAAACAACCTGCAACGAGAAAAAAATTTCATTTCGAAGGAGAAGTATAAATTTCGACTTATACGATTGCCAGTTATAACTCATTTCCCTTAAAGAAGGTGCCCAAAAGGGGTATTGAAATGCTGGTATAATAAATATTTAAAAGCTTTAATGCAGACTTTGAGCTCAATACTAGGGCAGGTCAATAAGTTGGAACTTTTTAAATTTTGGCGATAAAAACCATCACTGAAGCCAAGGCCAAGCTTGATAAACACTATGGGAATTCTGCACCATCACTTTCGGTAGTAAAAAAATTAATTACTGAATTTCGTTGTGGTTGTACCAGCGGAACTGGGCGTCCTGGAGTATAGTTGAGGTATCTGCACTCGAAACAATAGAAAAATTATCGTTATGGCGTTAGCTGATCACATATTCAAAGTGCGAGAGATTATAAAAGCCATAGATGTCATATCACAGGGCTCAATTGTTTCAATTTTCAATGATCACTTGGGTATAACAAAGCTTTCTGCAAGATGGATGCCACGTTTGTTCACAATCGACCGCAAACGCAATCGTGTCACAACATCGCAGGAATGGTTGGCGTTGTTCCACCGCAATATGGGCAAGTTTTTGACCCTTTTCTTAACCGTGTACGAAGAGTGGATCCATCACACCACACTAGAGACCAAACAACAGTAAAAACAGTGGGTTTCTCGGAGTGACTCAGCGCCAAAGAAGGCCAATATGGGCTTGTCAGTCATTAAAGTCAAGGCGACCGTTTTATAGGGTGCACATGGTATAATCCACATTGACTAACTTTGAAACAATCGATGGCAAATATAATTAGGTCGATTTAATGAGGATTTGAAAAAAAAGCGACCGAATGTGGCCAAGAAAAAAGTTCTTACAAAAATTTTCTTTAGGGTATGACGAATGTTTTTTGGGATGCACGCGGTATAATCCACATTGACTATCCTCAAAAGGGTAAATTGATCAATGGCGAATATTGTGGCAGCTTACTAAATCGATTTAATAAGAATTTGGCCACTAGGACAATGCAAGGTTGCACGCATATGCACTTTCTATGAATTATGCCCGAGCGACTATTTCTTGTTTCCAAACTTGAAGAAATGGCTCGGCGGAAAGAGATTTGAATCTAAGGATGAAATCATCTCACAAACAAATACCTATTTTGATAACCTCGACGAATATTATTTCTTGGAAGGGATACAAAAATTGAAGAAAAATAGAAAAGAAGTGTATGCGAGTAGAGCTCCAAAAATAACATAATTTTTCATCCAAAAGCCTGAGTTTTATGCAAAGACTGGCGGACTTACTTATTGACATATCCTCGTAATTAAATATAGTAAATATTTTTAGAATCAAAATCTGATTAAATATCAAATTTCCCTACAGAAATCTTATAATCGATGAGAAATAAAAAAAAATATCATTACTATTTTTCATAGTCTATCAGCATGCATGTGCATGCATATTGGAAAACCCTGTATTAACTTAGTTTTCGTAATATATTTTCAATTAATTTCTATAAAGCTAATTTAAGGTATCAATTACAACATTGAAAGGAGTCTGATACATATTTTAGAATCTATTTTGTGCCTTTCCATTACAAACACCATCTTCACCCTTAAGTTTTCAGTTATTATTTTCTTTTTTTAATTAGAATTCTGTAATGATAATGCTTGTTTTCGCAATAATGCATTAGTGTTCGACTTTATAAAAATTACTTTAATATCTCGAAATAATAAACTCCCCTCCCAGTTACTTTTACTTAGTGTAGCTAATTTTACGTGTCTTTCAATACTCAATAAATTTTCCTTAGATTTCATCATTTGCATTTTAAATGCCAATGAAATGAAAACAATATATTGAAAATCGCTAAGTAAGCTTGTGGCAAGTGTAAAACAAACAGCCCAACTTACAGACAGATAAACATTAAATTGAAACGAAATGCATGGTGGTGGGGGTGGGGGAGGTAGAGGGATGAAACAACTTATGGGGGAAACAATATTTGCCACATGTCCACATTGGCTCAATAACTTGTTTTTTAAAATCTCAATATAGAGAACATTTACGGTAACATACTGTCTGTCTCCCACTGTATTTTATTTACAAAAGGTATGAATTTTATATTTAACTTTTATTAGAAAATGAAATTCATTTACCAGAAACAGAAGAGTCACAGATGTGCCAGTTGAGTTAAATGAAATTGGATAAACGTTTTTTAACAGAATTGATTGAAATTAAAATTGTATTTTCTTTGGGCTTTGAAAAGTGAAGCGAAAATACTTAAAAAGTTATTCTACCGTGTGTTATAATCTTTTTATGTTGCTGTTTTTTTTTTTTTTTTTGATTATCCACAAAAAGTTTTAATTAGGCGTTGAGATCAGCCCTAATTGTCGGAAAACTAAACGCATACGCTTCATCACATACACAAGTGTATGTATTAATATAACTGTGTGTGTTTGTGTGTGGTTTCAAACTTTAGGCAATTAATCAAACTCTTGTTATCGCCATTAGTTTTAAACTGAACGTTTTGAAAGCCCAAACTTTTATTATAGTAAAAAAGGAAGCACAGAATTTTTTCTCTTTGCAAGTAAAGAATTGTATTAACCCTTTCACTACCATGGGGACAATGCATACCATAGAATTTTTAAAAATGGCAATAATCCAATTACAGATAAATCTAAATAAGATAATATCGATAGGCAAGAGTTTATTTTTTTAATTCATATGTGGTTACTTTTAATGGCTTTTATTGTAATCAGTTGACAAAAACCTTCACGAGATACTCACGTGTTTCTGCAACTGTTTAATAATATAAGTGGATCTTATGCCTAATGGCAAATAAGTGTTTTGTATTGTAATAAAAAGAATATGCAACCTAAAAATTTTTAGGGATAATAGATCCTACTGGTTTTACTTAAGCCTCAGAATTGGGTAATATTTTCCCATTGATGGACATGTCGGAAATCTTGTTTTGTTGTTCTTCTAAAAATACTACATTTGACATTTAGTTCCAATAAATATCGTTTAAGTAATTCCGAAGGATATATTACCCCATAATATATGTATATTTCTTCCGATGGAAAATACACAAAAAAAATGATTTTTACGGTCTTGACTATTTCATCTATACGAAAAAAATTTGTTTAGTCGCGTTGCTTGTAGTACGGTAGTGAAAGGGTTAAAAAGATTTCAACTGATCAAATGTATGTTAGTGGAATTATCCAGTTTAAAAATTCTTTTTAAGGGGCAAAAAATGTGATTTTTTACCCACTCCCCACACCTTCAACATCACAATGTTGTCGTACGAAAAACCTTCCGTAAAACTTTGTTTCATCACAGAATAAAAAGAAAACGTTTTAATTTCTTTTTACTCTTAGAAATATGAGACCATGACAGAAATAATATAGAGCCATTGAATATTAACAAAAGGCAAATTGTAAGCATTCTGTTTTCAATTAATTTAAAATTAACTTTCAGCATTGAACAGAGGTCCCGAAAACTTCTGTTCTGGCTAAATTTAGAAAAACATTATTAAAGTCTTACATTTGAAATATTGATTGATTATGGCATATCAATTAGTGAGGCTATGGAAAAATAATATTAATGGCTATAACTGAAAAATGTTTAATGCTTTCAATTATTTTGATTTGAAAGTGTACATTAGGTTGACTAATATCTTTACTCTATTTTCTTTGTTTAATAAAATTATGCAAATAAATTTATCTCTCGTGATTAAAATATAATACAGACATCCCCTGTTTCATTTGCTGAAAGAAATTAACCGTGCCACTAACATATAAAGTAAATGTTATTTTACAATACATATTGTAACAATTTATTTAAAAAGAAAAGGTGAATTTTGCATTCGATTAGCAATTTTTTTTAAGTTGGCACGCTTGTCTCGAACACGTGTTCTTAGTTGAGTTTGTTTGTGTTTAGTTTAGTTTGTTTGTGAGAGCCATAACAGTAAGACGTTGTTTGCTTCTTCGGCGATTTTCTGTTGTGGAAAAAATGTATCAACGAATTTGCATCAAATTAAGTGCTCAAAAGCATTTGAAATGTTGAGAGTGTCATATGGTGATTGTACTCTGAGACAGAAAAATGTTTACAAGTGGTACAAGCTTTTCAAAGAAGGTCGAGAAGATGTGAATGACGACGCTCGTCCTGGAAGCTCCATCACATCAAGAGCCAATGATCTTGTTGAGAAAGTGATGAAAGCTGTTATGGCTAAGCGTCGAATCACTATTAGAGAAGTTGCAAAGAGGATGTCGGCATATCGGTTGGCTCATGCCATAACATTTTTCGCAAATTTTAAGCATGAAGAGTGTGGCAGCAAAGCTCGTTCGTAAATTGCTGAATTTTGAACAACAAAAAAAAATTGTTGCATGGGAATCGCTCAGGAAATGTTGAATGACATTAAAGACGATCCAGATTCGCTTAAAAATGCCATAAGTGGTGACGAATCATGGATACATGGTTATGACATCGACCAATCGTCCCAATGATAGGGCCAAGGAGAGCCAAGCCTAAAATCACCAAACAAGCAAAACATGTCTAAATGTTATGCCACTTACAAATAAACTAAACTACACACACAAACTAAACTAACAACATATATTCGACACAAGTGTGCCAACATATTAAAAAAAACGCTAATCGAATGCACGTAGCCCGACAAATTTCAAAATTCACCTTTTCATTTGAACAGAACTCGTATGTTGTGAGCTTAGCTGTCTTTATGTCGACATATCATGATTTGTTTAGTACATTCCTATGAAACTTGGTAAATAATAAATGTAAAGGTTCATGGCGTCTTGTTTTTCTGCAAAAAAAGGTCAAAAAATTTTATACTTTTTTTTAGTAAGAAAATACCATCAAATAAATGTTCCTAAATGGGTTTTGTCTAATTCCTAATTTATCAGAGAAATATTTTCTTAGTAAATATAGGTAAAATTTATATAAGTCTTAAACTGTGATTCTTTTGTAAAAAACTCGATGATATTCACATAAAAAAATTAAATTTCATTTTCAGTAACCAAATTCATTGATTCAGTATATATAAATTTTGGATGAATTTAACTAAAAAAATAGAAAAACTTGTGTTCTAAGGACTCAAACTAATAATTGACTGATGCAATAAAAGAAATTTGACTAAAAATAAAATTTCCTTTAAACAAAATGTTTGTCTAAAATTTTTTTTTGGCAATAATTTTTTCTGAGTTTGTTTTTTCACACTCTTGAGTTTGAAACAATTGTTAGAAATGAAAAATAGTCTTGTCTCCTACAAATGATAGGGAATAGGGTAGAAATCTCCCCCAAGTAATGCATGTATGTTGTATTTGTGTTGTAGGAATCGAAATCTAAAGAAAAGCGCTAATGAGTTTTAGCTAAAAAAAATTATAAAACTAAAACCGGAAAAGAAAATATCTACAGCAACACAAATACACCATCAAAAGAAAAATGAGACATAAAATGAGCTGAAAGATGATAATTAAAGACAACAATTGCCAAACGTCACTCTGAGTGATGAAAGAAAAGTTCAGCTAAAGACTAAATACCGCCACATTTTTCACATCGCTTTTTTTGCTTTCTCCTTTTTTTATATTGTTTATTTATTTATGTATATTTCTTGTTTCTGTTTTACTCAACAATGACTTGAGACACTTAGGAAAAAGCAAAAGCGGTAGCAACACAAACACTCAGTCGAATACACAAAAGGCAGCGTACAATGACCCAGTTGGAACATGATGGCTTAAGGGGGATTAACAGTGATTAAGGTGAATTTTCCTCTTGTATATCTTTCCTTAAGCATAGATTTTTCTTTGAAAAACTTTAACAGTAAAACGTTGTTTTGTTTGCCCGATAAAAAGTGTTGTTACGTTGTTGTTAAGTTTGACCTTTTTTTCTCTCTTTAATTTCATTCATTTTTATTTTTAATTGCTCGAAAGTAAAATAAATCACAATACGCAGATATTTATTTTATTACCGCATTGTTTAATTTTATTTATAATACGTTTTCGTTATGACCAAAACGGGTTGTTTTGCGCACATTCTGCCAAAGAAGTGCTTCCGTAACGTTGTAAGTGTTTTTGCGTTTATGTTGTTAAAATGCTACGAAACAAAACCTAGTCTCTTCAATAAACAACAACAAAATTTTCAACAAAAAAATTATAATGGATGATACACTAACTTTGCTGTTGTTGTTGTCTAACCCATATTTATTTTCTCTATATAAAATCGAAAAATTTCACTTTCACAAATTTTTCAGTCACCATTAATGAATGAAGGAGAGTTGAATTTTTGTTTATCAAAGAAGGAACAAAGTGTTGCAGAGACAAATTTGGACTAGACTTGGTGCGGTATTGCGGTATTGCGGTATTTTATTACCTGGAAAATGTATGGGAAATCATAGGAAGACATGATGATGCTTTGCGAAAAATACGCCTTTTGTCACAAAACTCAGAAATATGTAGTAACCTACTTTGTAGGTTCCAGTAAACGCTTCCTATCTTTAACTCTGGCCGCTGAGGGTCGCTGTGGTATGTAATTTATTCGCGTAATCCTGCGAGATAACAAAACCCCACAAGAAAACCTTTAAAGGGCTCAAATCGCACGATCTCTCTGTCCAGTTTGTATTACATCCACGTGAGATGACCATGCCCTCAGATCGATAGTGCGGAATGTGCAATGCGGCATGGGCTGTGTGGAACGTAGCGCCATGTTAATTTTTTATCATCAAATACAGACCAAATTAATTTGGTAATCATCGACTTATAGCGCTCGACGTTCACAATGATGGTCTGGTCAATGTCGTTCTCAAAATAAGTATGGACCGATTACGCCACCAGCCCGAAATCCACAGCAAGCAGTGACTTTTACGAGGTGCATTGGATGCTCTTGGATCTTATGTGGATTGGTGTCGTCCTAAATTCGACAATTCTATTTGGCTTATTGTCAATAATTCTGCCTGAAGGTCTTTTGTCATGAATTCCATGGCAGGTCCAAATTATATTCATGTCCAATGAAATAAAGAATAGACTAATTATATCACTGTCATCTGAACTTTCTATTTTATGTTTCCATTAATGTGACTCATTCTAGATAGCTTCCGGGAGAAAGTTAAATTTGGGAATTTAATTAATGAAAACTAATTCTTCTGTGGCCTGATTTCCTATTAGGAATTTCTTTTAGATTTTGTTTGTGTATATGAACATCCCTCCGCCTGCTTGGTTTAGTTTTGAAGTTTTATCAGGGATAATTATATCACACAAATTGTGCTCATTAAATGTCAAAACAGCAACTACTAACAGTGAAGAGACAATTCAAAGAAATACCCAACGGTAGAGCAAATCATTAAAGAGGCCTATTATAAGGCCTTAGAAGATAAAAGCTCTTATAGATAATTTATAAATTCTAAGAAGTGTTACCTAAAACATGCTACCATGCATTTAGAGGTCTTGATGTCAATTTTTTGAATGGACTGACTGAATCCTTGGCAGCTTTAGTCGGCGTTAAGTCAGCAAGTTAAACCGAAATTTAAACTAAAGAATTTTGTGAATACAACAAGTCGAAAAATGTAATTAATGCAACACCAATTATAAGAAAAAGTCGTTATTTGTAAAATTATAAATTTTTTGTCTCTCTGAAAATTTTATAAATTTTGCTTAAGTTCAGGTCTTAATACCTGTTTTTCAAATTATTTGCCATTAAGGAAGAAGTAAGAAAAAACAAATTATTACACTAGTATAACGGAAGAACTTTCTATTCGATTGTCGCCTGCCACACCATTATCATCCGCCATGTGCCTTTTTTTCTTCCATTTTTATTCGAAACTTTCCACGTCATATTCGACACCACTATCAGAATCTTTCTTAGGACGTATTTCTTTCTTTATATAGAATATGATCTGCATATCGTGATAGTTTTTGAAAATGTTTCTTTATGACGCATCGCGTTGAGAAGAACGATTGGATATTTTCGAAAAGAGTTTTTTATAGCTTTATAGAGGCAATTCGGAAAAGGTAACCAAAATCTTATGTAATTCCTTTATATTCCAAAGGCAAATTCTGTACATATTTTTCAACAAGCTACAGTATGATAAGACCAAAACAGTTGCTGGAATTATATCATTGACCAACTTAATAAAGTATTTCATACAGAGAATACTTATTTAGATTAAAAGGCATTCATACAATAATACACGTCACAAAGACACTACAAATGTGCATTACTATTGACATAGGTAAGGTATATGTACACACACACACTTCTGGATACATACTTATATGTATATGTGTGTATCCTTTGTATGCAAACGCAAGCAAAATTTATCACTACCACGTACAAATACCATTTACAAACATTTATTTGGTGTCTTGTAACAACATTATGAACGGATGAATGTTTTTATAGCTTTCAACCTATTTGCACCACACACACATACACACATTTATATACATATGTACATATATACTATACATTGAGAGTACACATGTAAAAGTATTAAATGAAAGTAATTATGCAAACATTATTTCATCGATCAGCCTAAAACCTAATCGAAAAGCCACACAAACTACGAATAAATTAAACCAATTGAGACTAGAGCAAAAGAAAGGTTTCCGTTCATACCACTGTCATCTGGTGTACGTACATATGTACATACAGTTTGGTGGGTTTGCCACCACCTACAGAAATGTCATCAGTAGACATTTAATGGTGATAGTACTCGTATCAAATTCAAATATGTACAACAAACACTAAAAAAATAAGTACAACAATGCATATTCAAACTCAAAGAACAAAAAACAAAATCCATAAACAATTATTAAACAAACAGCAAGCATTGCGTACAACTTAGTCATGTTGTACGCCAAGTTGTATCGTGTGAGGGGCTGGTTATATGAATTTATGTCTTGGTTAAACGAAAGATTAAAAAAATTTATTTTTTTTTGTGATATAAAAAGCGATTTTAACGCTTGTGGGCATGTTGCACAATATTATTTTTGTGATTCTCGTAGTGAAAATAAGAGCAATACACAGTGTGTGCGAGTTTTATTTGTTGGAAAATAGATTAATAAACAGCAACTAAAAAAGAAAATAGAAGACTCAGCGAAAACGCTATATAACAGCATCCACTAAAATAAATAAATACAAATATATATTCCTATTTCGTATAAATTATGAATTTAATGTTAATGTTTCCTCCCAATTAGTCTAGACGTGAGAAATAATTAAACAAAAATTAGACAAGAAACAGGATTAATATCCGAATAAGAAATACTGACAGAGCTGAAAAAATATTACTGATGATGAAATTTTAAATATGGTTCACTCTACATTCTGCATTTGTCGCAGTAATTAACTTTTGAAGGAAATTTCAAATTAATAGCTGAACTCAAATGACCGATTACCGATCATAATGTTTATAAAAATGGAGCTTTAGAGCTCGTCCTAGGCTACATTATCTTAAAAACGAATTTTATTAAAATTTATTCAATATGTTTTGCCTGATGTGCCTTCAGCAGATAGACGGAGCGAAATATATGTTGAAATAAATTGACTCCATACACTGCCGCCTGCTGCTTTGTAAGCTTAATTTGTCGTTCAACAATCTGTACTACCATGAATAATTTTATTTTAATATTCACTTTCCTTTTACAACTTTGCAAGTGTTTGGAAGAAGACATGGCGTTCAGTAATGCGTATACGTCATATGGAATTTTATAAAACTCTATATAATGTATGTGTAGTGGTGAGCATTTTTGCCAAAAAAAAAAGTTAATTTGAGTGCAAGATCAAGACCAAACGCAATTGTTTTCTAATATGGCTCCGATTTCAATATGTCAGCGTACATATATTCAATTTTGCAGACATTGTCCTATTAAAATCAAATTTATTTGTTTCGGAAATTTCTAAAGTGTATGGCATAACATGTATTAAATTCTATTTTTTATGAAAAGAAAAAAAAAATATTAATAAAAATGTTTAAATAAATAAGTATTTAATAAAGCACCAGATCTTTTAAAATAAAAAAAAAACTATTTATATAATTTTAATTCTAATAAATATTTCGCCACAACATCGAGTGGCATCATAAGGAAATTAATATTTTTTAAATTAAAAAATTAAAAAAAAAATTATAAATTTAATTCTTTTCGATATTTCGGCTCAACATCGAGGGGCATCGTCAGAGAAAAAAAGTCTAATATTTTCTGTCAAGCATTATGTAATATAAAAGTTTGAAAAATATTTCTAATACCAAAGTTTGAAAAAAATTAGACTCTTAGATATACATACATATAAGCAAAAACCAGCACAGATATAAAGAAAAAGTAATATTATTATTAACATATAATTATCATTATCTCGTTATCAGTGCCCGCCTTTAAGTTTATTATTCCACCTGTAGGGACCCTAGCAACGATTCCTTTTATTATTTATCCTCTAAAATAAATATTTCTTAAAATTTTTCTCGTAATAATTATATCTTTCACAATACCAGTACATGCTGTCCCCTGTGCAGAGGTGTTCTTAAAGAGAAAAAAATTAATAGTAAATAAAACTACGTTTCTGGAAACTGATTTCCTGATTCGGATCTTCCTTAAAAGGAGGGGTATTAAGGCAGCTTGGCTGTCGGATACACGCTCCTTTATATACTTACATATGCATACCGCAAGTATTATTGTCACAGGGCGTCATATCTTAACAAAATTGTACCAGGAGAACAACTTTACAAAATTTATATACACACTTCCAGTTCCATAAGGAGGAGAGTACAATATCTATCAAATTCTATAGTCTTGCTTTTTCACCAATTCCTCAGCAACGTCATAATGCGGACTATAGTCAATCCCTTAGCGATGGAACCGTGTCCGCCAAGCATTGGCATCAGATAAAATTTTAAATCGTCATATACATGCGGACGTACATATATGTATGTATGTATGTGTGTAGGTTTGTGTGTGTGCAAGATATTTATACCTGTGTTTGTTTAGTTGTTCAGTACAGTCGAATCCGCTTTAGCGCAACACGCTTTACTGAAAAAAATCGGATTACTGAAAGCGATAAAAATCCCCGCACTGATTTTAAACGCAGCTAGTCTTATTCACTTCGCTTTAGCGAAACATCGCTTTACTGAAAATATCGTATTACTGAAAACCAAAAACAAGCCCACAACTACGTTTTGTATGAAACTTACTTCGCTTTAGTGAAAAAATAAACAATGACAAATTTTTATATTAGAAATCGATTGCATACAAATTTGAAAAAAATTACTCAAAGTCAAATTCAAAGTTATTTTAAAAGCAATGCATGATTTTGATTATTAACTGTTATGTTAAGTACATATTAAAAAATATGAATATGTTTTTATGAATAATTTTTTTTTTTAATAAAATTTTTATGACGTAAAAAAATATACAGATTTGATATAAAAAATATTGTTTTACAGATTTTAAGCAGTACGCTTAACTGTAACAAATTTCAGTAATCCGAACTACGTTTTAGGGAAAAAATCGGATAACTGAAAAGAAAATTGGGTTTTGGCTGTTTTCAGTAAAGCGGAGTCGACTGTAGTTCTAAAACGGCACACATGCACACCACACACACACGTAGTATGTTTGCGTGATTTTTATTGGGCATAAGGACTGAATGGAAAAAAATAAAATAGATTGATATTTAGCGGCATACTTTTTGCCGCAAAAACCAATAAATAGAAAACTAATAAAACACCAAAGGGAAAATATCAATATACTAAATCGTGGTAAAGTGTAGATAAATAATTCACATTTACATACATAATTTACATTTTATTACTCTGTTATAGTTGGGTACGAAAAGGTAATAATTTTGCTATTTTGCTCAAAATATCTCTATTTTAAATGACTTCCAACTGTCGATGGCAACCACAATTAACACTTTTCGATAGTCTAATCGTATAATGCGATGTCCATAGCAATATCGTTTTAGAACGCAAAAAAGTTTGGACAGATAAATAAACAAATTCACTTGGAAGGTAACTTTTCAAAGGAACCGTAAAAGGCATACAGAACTAAACATTTACAAAAATAATTTATTCATTCCAAATTAATCTGTGAAATAAGAAAAACAGTGCTTAAGTCAGATTTTGTAGTTTGACTTTTTGAAGCAGAGTATTGTAAATGTTGTGCCACCTCTTATATTAAGAATTTCACAAACTATTATATGAAATTTCTTGAATTATCAAATGTACATCGAAAAGACGAGCAAAACTAAATTTCGTGAGTTATCGTTTCAAATGGACATCAAAATTGTACATCAAAAAAGAAAAGCACTAATTCATTACACTGTAACTTCCCGAAAAATGTTGCAAAGTGAATTAAATTTTTGATGTGTGTGAAGATAAATTTAAATTTAAGTAGCAGAGACAAGAACCGATTTCTCTAACACAGCTCATTTTTCGGTTAACAGAGCGCTGTTAGTCACTTAACAGTAGTGGGCAATTTCAAGAAATGTGGACAACCTAGGAACTGGGACCGGAACCGTACAAGACAACACATGGAACAGGTGCTCCAGAGTATTCATGTTGGACGCAAGATAAAAGGACATGCAAAAAACGTTCAAAACAATCCAAAAAAGCAATTATAAAACTAGACATTTTCCCGGAGAGATAATGGGTCTTTATGGAAAAATAGGGACCTATAGGTATATTCCACTATATAGAAATGGTGCTCCAGACGGTCCTCTAAGGAGCAGATTAGGTGGTATTTCTGAAATAATTTTGAGATTTCAGAGAAATGAATTTGACTTGATTTGAATGAATATGACTTTTTTCAAATTAATTTTTCTGAAATCCCAAAATTATTTCAGAAATACCACCTAATCTGCTCCTTAGAGGACCGTCTGGAGCACCATTTCTATATAGTGGGATATACCTATAAGTCCCTATTTTTCCATAAAGACCCATTATCTCTCCGGGAAAATGTCTATTTTTATAATTGCTTTTTTGGATTGTTTTGAACGTTTTTTGCATGTCCTTTTATATTGCGTCCAACATGAATACTGTGGAGCACCTGTTCCATGTGTTGTCTTGTACGGTTCCGGTCCCAGTTCCTAGATTATCCACATTTCTTGCATCTGGGATTCATTTTAGGAGGGGTTAATGTTCCCCAACCCCAACCCCGGTTTTGTACATAATTATAATCAATCGGCATAGAGTATCTTGTTAGCGATACGTTTTAGGTAAAAGAATCATTGGGCACCTTTAAAAAAACATCACAAAAATTCACTTTTTTTTGCCACATTTTTTGAAGCTTCCATGGTTACATTGTTCATGCTGTTGTATAAGCAGAGATGGAAAATGCACATTTTTTTGCATATTGTTTTTTTAACCCTCGCTCATAAAGGTTAGAATCGTAATTATTCAACGTCAATATATTTATAATTTCTTTATTAATTAAATTATGAAAAATCATTTTCATATGACAATTCAAAAAACATAGGAGAGAAAGTTGCAAGTGTTGTAGCAAATATTTACGTATAAAATACTAACAACACTTGTACAACTACTGTACCATACGATGACTTACAACACATACAACAACTTGTGAAATCAACAATTGTACCATATAATTGCTTCGGATATTCTCCCAATTATAAATTTTACGTTTATAAATACGTAATTAAAAATCTAAGGAGTAACAAAAGTGCAGCAAATTCAAACTCTTGTAATTATTTGATTTTATGATGCCATCTTTCTATAATTATTATATTGTGATGAAGATTTTGAAAATGGTTATTCGTTCCTTGAACATAATGAATGAAATTTATAAATGTTATTAATGAATATATCATAATTTAATCATACTACGAAGTAACACCGCTATTATTATGCTCAGGTAAATTTTTACGCCTCGGCGATATCGTAACTTGGCATGGACTAGCAATTCCACTTACGTAAATACATTGTTTTAAACATCTATTCTTAAGAATTATCCCTTTCTCCAAAACCATTTGCTTATTCAAATGAAGAAAATTACATCGAAATTACTTTTATAAATATAGAAGTACTATTTTGTCCAAAAACTGCCCTTTAATATGTCTCCTTTCTAAAATTACGACATGCATTCTATCACAACCGCATCAACTGCTGTTAAGTAGTTTGTTTATTTAGTATTAAATCTGTTTTATTGGAAATGTTGACTGACAATGACAACAATATAAAGTAAAAACCAATGACAATAATGAAATTAATATGAGAAAAAAAAAACTAAAATACTTACAGCAAATTGGAATTATATTGCAAAAAAAGACGGAAGAGGCATTCACGCAAATAAATTTATGAACTAGTGCATGTTTTTATTAAAGGACTGCACAAAGGGAATCCCGAAATTGGCTTAAATATTTAGTTAAAGAGAAAATTTAGCTTTATACTTTTCTATTTGTTCTAAATATTCCCACACAGAGGATAACTTTGCCGGTTTTTATGCACAAGAATTTATGATCTATTACGTATTTCCTGCCTTTTGTTGATAATATTTTCATACTCTTTCAGGTCTGCTTTTCACATCCGAATCGGAAAATTATTTCTTTTTCGAAATTTGTTGAAATTTTAATTTTTTCCATATTCGACGTTATAAAAAAATATATTAGAACTTTTAATGCTTTACCTAATATCTGGAGTTATAGGGGTAATAATTTATACATAGAAGGAAACATTCACACACGCCCAGTTTTCTTGTTCAAGTTTCAATTCAGCTGGAAGAAAGATGGAGAAAGTTGTACGTATTTTCTCACAGCTGAATTAACACTTGAGCACTAAGAATTGAGGAGAGTAAGTGCGGTAAATGTAAAAATTAAAATTTCAAAGACGCAACTGTCGGCTAATTTTCAGCTGCTGTTCAGCCGCGAAAACAACAGTGGCGGCTGGTGAGAAAAATTGTCGCCGGCTCGAGGATTGTCCAATATATGGCAAAGAAGTCGTGCCAAAATCGCATACCCAAAGAGATCTAATTCCGATTTTTAAAACGGAAGATTACATGCACAATAAATATTTCTGGCGACGTTTTAAACTTTTTTATTTGTTAACAGCATCAAGGACAGATGTGTCTAAAATAAGCGTGGCTACTTGCCACTGTAGTCCAACTCCACCGTGCTCTTAACATTGGATGTATTCAATGCATCTACCACCGCCCCGTATTAGTTTGCTACTCTGCACACAGGTAAAAATTTTTAAATGTGGTCGCAACGGGGCTAAGCCTCTTTGTTAAGTCGCTTAAGCTTGTGGTCTGCGACTTCTGTATTTTAGCAACAGAACCTAGTCTAACTGCTGGTAGCAGAAGATCTCGGATGATGATCACTTGTACTCACACAAACTTCCCACCTTTAACCAACAAACTTTTTAGGGCGGCCTGGCCTAAAACCGCAGCCACCAGGTGATCTAGTACTGAACAAATCCTGTATCTACTGGTTCTGGTAGTACCTGATAGGTCTGAGGTCTGTCGTCATTTGAGAACACCAAATATTGATTGGGAGAACTCAATACCGAGATCTTATATCCCTTGCTACCGTGAGGTACTGGTAGCACCTCATTCCCGAACCTACTAGTATTACCTTTAGTATATTTCTTATATGCACTCCCGTTGCTCTATTATTTCAAGCAATGAGTGAAAACATGCAAGTTTTAGGGGTTATCAGCAAACGACCAAAGCCTGGAAACCCGAATAAGCCTGACCACGCAGGTAAAGCACAATTTAATTGCCCCCTTTTTTTCGCCGTCCAACAGTAGCGTGTAGCTTTCGCTGGCCGTTACCGATTGGTACCACGTGGATTTAAGACATAGGCACACTTGGTGACATCTAGAGGAGAACTTACTCCTTTTAAATTAAGAAAAAACTTTAAGCCTGTTAATTTTATTTTTTCTTTTTACAATGGGCCAGCTTTCAGAGGATGATCTCTAATTGTTCAAGGATTTGTGATAAAATTAAGAGAATGGGCTATGGGAAGAAGAGTAGAGGGATTATCATCCGTGGAGTTCTGAATAATCAAACTTACGATATACAAACGAACTTACAACCTCTTTTATTCTTTTATTTTTGTGAGTCGTTTGGAAAAACAATCTTCTTTTTCCATATACTACAGGAGCCACCCTAATTCCATGATAATATACTTACTTATACATATGTATATAAAAAATTTAAATCAAATTGTCGTACATATTGTAACTTATACACATATATAACGCCATTTAACACATTATAGAAGATGGGCTCAGCTGGCCACAACATTCGGGATGTATAATGAGCTGCCCACTGAGCATGACATCACAAATTGTGTACAAAATTAAATTTTGTTAACAGTGGCAATCACAATAGATAAAAAACAATAATAAAAATAAATTTCAATGCAAATAGATAAATATGGGAGTGTCAATACATTAAATATTTATAAAGATATTGTAGACAAATGGCGGGTCGAATTAAACATTGTGATGCTGTCTTTTTGGTTTGTCAGTATCTGGCAAATATATTCCTCTTTTATTGAAATTCTAAATGCGGATCAAGGATAACGAAAGTATTCGTTCACCATCTAAAATAATTGAAATATTCTTCTTCAGTTCTTTTGTGTTGCTAAAAGAAAATAAATTTCTTTTTTTACCTGCAACTTTATCTCTTGCTTCTCAATGAGTCATACTGATGCCAAATAGTCAACCGGGCAAGTTATACGATTAACAGAAAGTTTTCTTGTAAAGTGCTATTCTATGACAAATGACAGCTCTTTATCATCAATTTAGCCCTACGAATTAACTCAGCTCCAAAGAAGAAAAGGCTGAAGATGTCATGACTCGTGATTTTGGAGATCTTTAAAAAACCTTTAGTTTATTTAACAAAAAATTGCTTAAACTTATAATGTGGACAAGTAAATTTTGCTTCCACATTTTGAAACTGTTGCATATAACTCCACTGAATATTAATTAGCTTATGATACTCATGGCCCTGAATTGCAAATTAAATTAATTACAGTACAACCTCGCTCAACTCCACCCTATGATAATTTTATTATGTTATAATTTTTTTGTAAATAATATCTATATCCTTTGACCTTTTTATAACCAATTTGATTAAAATATTATATAAGCTCAAAGTCATATTTAATTTTTAAACAATTTTATTTATAAATAACGATATTTCTATACTCATTCAGTATCATCTTCGGGAAAATTGTGTTTGTTTAATAATAAAATTAATATTAATTTATTAAAATTAAATTTAAATTAAAAAAAAATTTATGAAAAAAATATATTGGTGAATGCTGCTTTGAGAAAAGAAGCTTCCATCCCGGCACACTGTTAACATTACTTCAAGCCGTTTTCCTATGGCCAATTATGACTAATCCTGTCTTCATACCTTTGCATACCACTTACTCTCTGGCATCTAAGTTCGCCTTCTTTGTCTATGAGATTATCTCGAAGTTTTTAATCACTACTCGCCACTTGGTGTAAGCAGTTGTCATGTTGTCCACAATATTCTCTTTGACTTTGTGCTCTACCGTTCTCTATCTCTTGATAATTTTCGAATCATCAGAAGCACTTATTAGGAACAGCGCTCAGCGTCCACCATTACATCCTTGTTCTCATACAAGCAAAACGGATCATTGCATTTCCTTATTTTTTAGATGTATTCGGTGGTATGCGCGATGTAATAGCATCTGATAATAATAATAATAATTTATATATTTAAATCTATTCTACTTAAAGTCTATTCATCCAATTCCCTATACGCGGAATAAGTCTTGTGGTTCATCTGCCTTTAATATCGCTCTTCCATCTACCCTTCTAGCTCTGCAGAATTTTCGTTGTTATTTAGTACTCTCTTCCTAGTTCTGTGCCTCCTTCGTCATAGCATGTGCATTTCGTTCTATCGGTGTCATTCGCGACATCACCAGTAATGCGCTTCTGACAACAAACGACATATAGTTTTCACCCGTATGACAACTGTAAACGATGAAGCCCTCGGTATACCCAACTAATAAATTTTTCTTATTATTCCCTAAAAATATTTATTATCGCAACTTTAATTCCAAGATTTAGTTATTTCCATAAATTTTCTTTTTTTCTCGATTTTATTTATTTATTTATTTTTTTTTTTTAATTAACTGCTTATTTTTTTTAATAATAGTTTTGCTTAAATCTATAAAATCAGGCAGTAAATCTCAAAATGCTATTATCTCATGTGACATATTCTTTCATAGCGAAGGAGAGAATAAAAATACCTTAAATGACTTGAAAGTTCTTAGAAAGACCAGCTCGAATTGTAGCACACAGAACGATTTATTTTAGTAAAGTTTTTAAATACAAATAAGTTATGTACACAATTGCATTAGAATGTTTATTTTTATTTTTACTGTTTTTGCTGACTGTGAATTCAGGTGAAAACTACGTCCAAAAATTTTTTTTACAGAAACAATTTTCAAAATTAAGAATCAAACGAAACTTTCCTTTAAATTCATAAAACCCATCAGTAAATTTTTCTATTAAAAATTATTCGAGACATTGTTCACACTAAATACTCAAAAAAAAAATGTTTTGTTTATTGTGGGCTTAGCTCTTAAGTAGACTTTAACCATTTTGTTTTTAAAGCATTTTGCCTTTACTGAAGAGTTTGCTAGTGCCCACAAAATGTCAGACATTAAGAGGGCATAAAATTTATTATATAAATGTATTTTTAATTACTATTTCTATATTTCCAAACATCTGAATTCATTATAAAAATAATCAGTTTGATGTAAACAACCATAACTGACTCATACTTTTTTAAATACTTAATATTGAAATTTATTATTTCGAGGTATTTATTACCCCCAACTAATTGTTAAAACAATTAAATTTTTTGCAAAATGCATTGTTTGTTGTGGCTTTAGAAATGTCGGCATATGAACAGCAAAGCCACAACAAACAATGAATTTTTTTTAATAAATTCTTAAGTGGCATATGCGTACATATTTAGAAAGCGAAAAAAGTACATAATAACTCAGTTGCCTCAAAAACATGTTTTATTTGGTTTCCATAACTGCCACCATATCTGTTAGTTGCGTCTATCGAGGCCGCACTGTGTATACATATTCGTACTTATGGGTTTGTTTAAGTTTTAAAGTATTCCTTATGTCTAAAACTTTCTACTATTATATTATAGATGAAAAAAAAAACTCTGTTTTTATAAAAAAGTTTATTTGAAATTGTAAAATTGATGACATTAAATGGAAAAACTTATATCGCTCAAATGGACACCAACCGCATTAATGCATATTTGCGCTGGTTTTACGACATTTTAATTTGTTACTCGCAAAACATTTGGCTCCACAATGGCGACTTCTTTTTCAACGTCAGCTTTCAAGTCTTGCAGGATCCGTGGTTTGTTGTGGCAAATGACAGATTTTAAAAGCCGCAATGAAAAAATGCTAGTGATTTGCACGGCCAGTTCGAATGTCCAAGACGGAAGATCACTCAACCTGGAAATTGATGTCTCAAAATCTTCGTCTTTGTCCGAGCCATGTGAGCGGTTGCTCCGTTCTGTTAAAACCAACAATGATTATGCAAAAAAAAAAAAAAAAAAAAAACTCTTAGCATCTGCCTGTAACGATCATCATTTACGGTTACGGTAGCATCTTAAAGAAAAAAATTAGGACCAATCACTGTTCACGCCAAATGCCGCATCAGACAGTCGCTTTAAGGAGATACAATGGCTCTTAATGCATTTCATGTGGATTCTCTGTGCTCCAACAAATTTTGTGTTATAAGTATAACCAATTAAATAGAAATGGCCTTCGTCGCTCATTATGAGTTTTTATACGAAATCATCCTTTTCTTACACCAAATTCAACAGAGTATGGGTGACAATCAACAAGCAGCATTTCGTTAATAGTAGGGAAAGATTTTCAAATCCGTTACCAAAATTCGTTGCAACAAACGTCTGCTGATACCTAATTGTGTACATCGTCGTCTCGTTAATGTTTTTGCATTCTATCTGATGTCTTCGGCGATAGCAGCGATGTTCTTGGTCGTACGAGCAATAAGAAGCCGGCCACTTTTTGCTAACCCCGTTTGCAGGAGTCGCTCATCCAAACGTTTAATTGTTCGAGCACATGGGACACGATGACGAGCAAAGAAGCAACAAAATTCACTCTGTGCTAAAACAACAGACTGAAAATTTATCAAATAAGCAGTGACAATAACTCCACATTCTTGAGGTGTCTATCGCTCCGTGGCTTATTGCCGACTAATTCTCTATATATCTACATGATAAATGTCGAAGCACAGTAACATTTGATGCCATATGCTGAAGTGGCAACCAATTCAAATTATGACATTACTTTTGCACTAACTTGTGCTCGACTCTCTTCATAAAATTTGTTTTCATACATATTTTTGTTCTAAAAATGAAATAAATCATTATTCCATAATTATTCAAACTGATTACATTAAATCCTTTAAATTCTTTTGGCACTTCATAATTTATAATGATCGTTAGCAAATATGAATTTTCATTTGGTGGCTGCTGCCAGCCAGGACCCAAAAATATTAAAAAAAGAAGCAGGAAAACTACTTATGTCTGTATGAAAATGTTGTGCGTAATGTGTTGATGATGATGGTATTTGGCTTCATTTTTAGCAAATAAATAAAAAATCACACACACACACACATAAATAAACAGCTACCGAGAACCATAAAACATTTAACCCTTTTTGCTTTTTTATTTTTTGGTAGTTGCTGGTTGCTTCCTCGCATGTGTTAATTTGTTTTAGTATTTGTTTATAGGATGCTGTTGGTAGATGTCACATAGTTTATGTATCTGAATTTATTTATCCGTATAACTCTGTGGATATTAGGGTGGTATCAGAATATGAAATTTTATATTATATACGTTATAATCCTTTCGTTTGATCATCCTGTTAGGGGATCTGCAATATTTATTGTAGGAGCACTTGTTTAAGCTTGAGTTGACATTTCAAAAGCATAAAGAAATAGAGTGTAATTTAAGGACGCAGTGCGTTAAAATTTTGGCAGAAGTCGACTGACATATGCCTCTTGAGAGGAGCAGTTTTACCCTTTCAGCTAAAAGGCGGGAAATGGAATTATTAACCCCGCTCGTACTTTTAAATATAAAAATTTACTCAAGTCAAAAACTGAAATTCTGGCAACCAGATGATAGCAGATTTTTATTCCAAAAAAGATTAATGGATTTATCATGGATGACAGGTAGTTGCCTAAAATATTATGTCGGTGCTTAACATGACAATACGACTTATTCACAGTGAATATGTTCAAAATAGTAATGCAATATTCAATCCTTTAATTGCTAGTGGAACATAGGGCCACAACAAATGTTCTCCATTATATTTTCTCATTACACAGCAGTTTAATCTCACTCCAGGATACACCATTCTCATGCAAATCCTTCTCAATTTGACGTCTTCAAGTATTTGCAGGTCTGCCAGGTTATATTCGATGGACTACAGAGTTATATCGTTAGCTGACTTTCTCATTGTGTGTCCTAGTCAGCCATGTTTCGCGGCCACATAGAAGCACAGATTTCACATTGCTGTTAAACACCTTGACTTTGGTGTAAGTTTATATATATATTTTGCGATCTCCAGAATTTATTAAGCGTATCATAGGCTTGCCTTACCTTACAAAGTCTATTCTGAATATTTTCTTTGCGGCCCCAACTTTTTCAAACTATATTTTCCAGGTAGCAAAAGTTTTCAACGTCATCAATACGTTGGGGTGAAAGCTGGAAGTTTGTGTTGCATGATGAATTTATGCGCATTGATTTAGTTTTGTTGATGTTAATTTGTAAAGCAGCTGTACGTGTAGCAAAGCCTTCGATCTTGGATTGGATGAACCCTCATGGAGTATAGAATAGGCGCTGTTGTACAGCTTCTCAATTACCTTAAATATCTTATCGGGAACTCCTTTGCATCTAAGAGCATTCCAGATCGCATTGTGCTGTAATGAATCAAAAGCACTTTTGAAAACTACAAACACTAAGATGACTAATGGCAACTTCAAATTTCTAGAGACAACAATAAGATTGCAACTGATTTTTTATAATTCTTTTATAATTTGTTAAAAAATATTAAAGAATTTTATTATTTGCATAATTTTTGCAATTGATTTGGCTAGAGTTTGAGTCCTGAATTGGTCAGTTCAAGCTAACAATATCTTTTAAATTATTTTTATTAAAGAAGAAGTAGTTAAAATCTAATTATTACAATATCAAAACGGAATGATATTGTTTTCAATGGTCGCTATACCGTCATCATGGCTGTTTGAAATTTAACTGACCTTTAATGAAGAGAAAAGAATATATATATATATATATATATATATATATATATATATATATATATATATATATATATATATATATATATATATATATATATATATATATATATATATATATATAATGCGATAATGTTTTTGTATTTTTGCAAGAGTGCGTCAGTACGAAATTCCTATGCATTTGCTGATCAGCTTTTTCTCTCCTTATTCCGCTTTTAATACCATATTTTTTTAAACATTTTACAACTCGTTGAAAATTTATGAATAAGACTCTTATCTTACAAGTACCTCTTAATATATAATCCAATGAAAACTGTCAATACAATATTATTATTTGCATCGGTATCAGCAAGAGCTAAAAATTAGTAAAAGAAAAATTTAATTTTCAAACATTGAAAAATTTTTCCCACTAAAAGTTACTACACTAACTTTTTTTTTTTTTTTTTTTTTTTTTTTTTTTTTTTTTGCATTACCGCGCTCTGTTTGTTTCTCATTAGTTTGTTGATTTGATGGATGGTTGAACAGTGGCTTTATTTATCACCAACATACCACAATATCACAGCATCAAGCAATAGCATAAACATCAACATCAGGGACTTTTACAGCACAGGATATACATATCTGCAATGGCAGCATATGACAGGAACACATACACATACATACATACATAATATGTAATAGCTGTAGCAATAGAAACCTGAAACCTGAAAATCACAATTTGATTTTTACGAGCTTCCCACAAGAAGACATTGACAATATCTCAAAGTGACTTGCAGACCATGTTTATGTACAATTGTCCTTGCAGAGTCATTTATTAGTAGTTGTTATGATATATCCCATAAAATAGGAAGCAGTTTGAAAATGATTTTTAAGGTACGGAAATTTTATTGTTGGAAAAACTTTAGAAACACAATTATACAGGGGCTATTGGGGATTGTGTGAAAACTGGGTTCTATTACCGTTTGCTAATTGAAATCGAAGTTAAATCCTTATTAGCCTTTTTTACATTTATGTTTTCGAAAACTATCTATTATAAAAAAAATGCATTTGCACCATAAGACCACTAATGATCCTTCAATTATGGAACCATATAACTTTACATCAATCTAATGATATTTAATTTTTTACTTGGATACATGACAAATGGCATCGTATTCAGAACCTTTTAGACTAACATTCCCATATGGTGTGGTATGTATGCACTTTCATAATTTACCAAAATGGTCGTTTTATTTGAAACCAATTTCTTCCTCCTCTTGCGAATGTCTTTTCCATATCACATAACTACAATATCAATAATCTCTTGGAATCACGTTATCAATTTTTATGATCCTTGCCTAGATTCCATAATTTGGTCTTTTTTTATTCAATTTGCGACCACTGTTATTATTGCAACTGTTAACTGCAAAATGGGCTCTGCTAATGGTTCGTGTCTTTAATAGCTAAATTCTACTCCATCAGCTCACATACGACTATAAATATTCATTGCTTCCAGGAACCTCATAGTGCTTTTTTCAACTTCCCAAGAAGTCAAGTTGACAAAAAAAATTATAAAAATATGAATAATTGTTAAAAATATGTTAAACTCGATTTGAAAATACTTTTTGTAAATAACAAATCAACCAACAAAAGTTTCGTATAAAATTACGAGGGCAGGTCAATATAGCCGTGACTTTTTGAATGAAACACACGTTTTTGAATAAAAAATCAATTTATTTATGAACATAGTCTCATTTGAGCTCTGTAGACTTTGTCCAACATTTTTAAATTTTTTTCGAGTATAGAGAACTCAACTGGGTAATTAGATCTTCCGTGCTTCCGTACTGCCACAACGAAATTCAGTAAACCACTTTTTTGCCATTAAATTCTCATATTTGTTATCAAGCTTAGCCTTGGTTTAATTGATGTTTTTTATCACAAACAAAATAGTGCTTAATGAACACGAAATACACGTACACTTTTCTCCATTTTTTCCTCAAATCACGCGGTTGTCTGCTATCAGTGGCCGTCAAAAATAAACTAAATGACATAGCTTGTTCAAACTATGACAGGAATCAACTGACAGAAATGCAAAAAGTCACGGAAATATTGCCCCAACCTCGTAGTTTTAAATATAAAAATTTATTATAGTCAAAGTTTAAATTGTATGCGTAATCCAATGATTTCTATGTAACATTAAGAGTTCATGTTAAGAATCGAAGTTAGTAACCAGATGATAGCCGGCAGACTTATAACCCTAAAAAGATCAGTGTAATATCTTGAACTTTGCTGGACACATCCGCTTAAAAAAGAGGGACACTACGGCTTTAATACGCCACACTCCAGATAAAATTTTTTTTAAACATTTTTGTGCTTAACACGACATTTATGTATTATTAATTACTATCACTAAGTTTATGTCCGACACTGGTTGGGTCTAATTATTATATCTATACTTCAGATTTGAATACTTATTGTTAGTTCAGTTTTGAAGATACAATAAATAAATATTAGAGTGAAAAAAAATTATACCGGCAACTTCAGATTTCTGGTTTCAATAATAATTCAAATTTCGACAGAAGTCATCTGAGAGATGCTTCTTGACAGTAGCGATATTGCATTTTCAGTTAAAAGGCATGAAATTAAAAAAATATTGACTTATTAGCCTGCCCTCGTATTTTCTTTACAACGGAACATATAAAGTTTATGTTTCTATTCTTGAAGAAAACAGCTTCCAAATCAGTGAATAGGGAACAAAACTGAAAGAATTTTGCCAACAACATTTTGTTTAAATCAATGAAACGGATTTACGGATTTTAATATCAGCATTTTGTTGACTTTTTTGAAGTTAATTTTATACTGGGTCACCGGATATAGACTTACTAATAAAATAAACAGTTTTTCCTGCAACATGTTACACATGGCCAAAAAAAAATAATTTGATTTGGTTTAAAGCATCATAATTGAGAAAAAAATCTTTCTTTAATATTATTTTTCTTTCAGGATCTATGCTTCTGCTTTGAAAAGAAGATTTTATCTTCTATTGTGCCCAAATTTCTTTCTTTTTTATCTAAAAGAATATATAATTTGTTTTTTGGCCAAGTGAAAATTAAAAATTATTTCATATAAAGTCCCATTGTGCAAACAAACTTGCTGTTTATATTAAGTAAAGTAAACAAAGTCTGTAAGATAGTTTTTAAGCCACTATGCTTAAATTAAAAAATGGCTTTTCTATTCTATTCAAATTCATACAAGTTGGTAAGCGACTTTATGGCGGTATTAGATGGCGGTTAGAAGAATGTAAATGACGTTGATGTTGGCGTTGACAATTTTACATTACATTTTTAATGAAAATGCAACCAGGAATGATAGCAATACTTCTTAAATAATGTATTACAACACCGCTGCACTGACATTTTCTGCAAAGCGGAGTGTATTTTCTAATATTGTGGCCAGGGAGAATCCCTTGAATATGAAATTTATGGGTTGGGCTTGTGTTTTATGGCTTTTGCTGATGTTGTCTGTTGGCTTATACAAGCTGCTGAACTATTTTCTTTTATGGTTATTGTTATTTTATTTACTACATTTTGTTGTCGGTGCTCTTTATTTTTATCTTAAAGATCCTCTTGGCTCTTGGCCTCTTCAAGTTTAGAATTTCCTTTGAAATATGGATGTTGTCTTAATGAAATTTATTTACGCATTTCTTATTTTTCAAATGCTTACGGGAAACGGACGGTCGCTTTAATTGATTTTGATTTAAACTGTCACACACTTTGGGAAATTCAATGTTTTGAAGGCAATAAAATGGAAACGCAGCTTGTTAAACGCACAACAACAACAAGTTTTATGATGGACATTATCCAGCATCTTTTTAGGACTGGTAGTCAAAAATGTCCATTCCTTTTTCAGCTCTTCCGTTGTGTGTTACTTTTCTTATTATTATTTTTTTTTAATATTTTCTTTTTACTCAAAGTTTAAAGAGAAAAGCCCAATGAAAAAGAAAAAGGTTCCTATGACGCCAACATCACTTTGGCTTACTCGTCTTTCCACAATGTTGCTTTGTGTTGAACGTGAACACTTTTGATTTGCCAACGTCAAGCGATTATCTAAACAAACAGGCGAGAGAAAAGAAATCATTTCATTTAATTTGTGTCTAAAATGACATGTTTTAATAAAAAAAGGTCTTAATTCTTATTTAAATATGAACGCAATAAAGTTTGTGTGTTTGAAATTAATTAGTTTTTTTTTCTTTATTTTTTGAGAAAAAGGCTTTCCTACGGAATCGCATTGTGAAACACATTTTGTTTTTCAAGATTAATTCAAATTGAAAAGTTGATTGTAGAAGCTTTAGCAAATAAAAAAAAAATAGAACTGAACTGTTGCTTCTGACGGAAAAGTGTTACCTGTGGTAGAAAAATTCCAAGTCACATTTTAACATGAAGAGGCTGCCTTTAAAGTGACTTTAGTTTTAAACCATTTTGCCAAATAATGTATAAAGTTTTAAATTTGAAGGTCATGCGACTTTTTCAACAAGTGAAAATATTTCACAATACCTTAAGGTGCTCTCAGAAAAACTGAATTATTTTTTTCACATAATAATTTTTAGCAGCGGATTTTCCTTTAGTGTAAATGGAAAGAAAATAATAAAATTATTTTCATTTATTTCATATTTTCACAAACATGTTTATGCTTGCACATTTCCTGGTGTCCTTTAAGACAATTTTTGGTTTGTTTTTCTTTAAGCTTTAGATTAGATTTTCCACAAAATGTCGCAACAGTTTTATACCATTTTCAGCAGCTTAAACTAAAACCTTTTTTATCTCCATTAAATGCCAGATAGCGTATGAACTTAACTCAAAAGCTTGACCTTCAAATCTGGAACAGATGAAATATATTTCAACATTTAAGCACTTAAAAGCATTTATGTGCAGACGAACAATGTCAACTGTAGTTGATATCCTTTTGCAATTATTTTTATTTTCTCTTTTACTATTTTATACCAGATTGCATATCCAACCCATGACTAGTACATGTACTTATGGATGGTGGATTGTTTGAGTAAAATGAAGTATCTGTCATCCTGTTAATGATTCTTCTAGTAAGAGATATCCTTCAAAACAAGCGAAAGAAAAAATTTTCATTTCAAATACAGCTTGCCACATTGTAGGGGATGTCTCAAAATTCAAAGAAGATTTAAATTTTACACAAGCGTTTGTGCGCTAAAATGTGACAAAGTTAAAAAAAATATATGTGACAAGTGACAGTTAAGGATTCATTAATTTTAAAACTAACCAAAGTTTGCATGGCACAGCATGTAAATTTAATTTAAAATATGATCAAAACATTACAAGGCAAACTGGGCATTCAATGAAAATTCTTTAAAATCAAAATGTCGAAGCGAATTCCAGAAAAAAAGAATTGAATTTGAGTTTCATTAAGACTCCCTTTTATTCAGTTAAAAAAAATCCATATATTTCTAATAAATCATTCATGATTTTCATTTAATTCTTTGGGACACCCTTTAGATGTATGATTAAAGTTTTTATTTTATATTTCATGCTGTGTCTGATGATGATGGTGATGATGGTGATGATGATTTTTTTCATCTTTCAACAATTCCATTATAGTTTGCAATAGTGTCCTTCCCTGCTTCCTGCTTCAACAATTTTAAAAATGTCTGATTGTAAGTTTGTTGGAATTGTGTTGATGGACTTAAAGACAGCCAAGAAAAAAACTATGGAAAAACCATTTATTACAAGTGACAGATAGTTTTTAAGTCATTCTTATTCTTTTTCGGTTGTGGTCTTAATATATATAAATTTTTTTTTTTGTCAGAGAGGTTTTTATTGAAAGTTACTTATTCTTTTTCAAAGTAAGTGGAATATTTTCTGTCATATATTTAGACAGAGAAAGAGAAGAAAAACTATAACGATAATAATAATAACAATATAAATAATTGTTATATATTAATTTGTATTATTATTATCACGAAATAATTTAAAATTTTTTTAATTTAATTATTCGATTCAGTACTTCTATATTCTATCCAAAGGAATTTTCTAAAATAAAAAAATTCCTGTTCTGAAAATCACTTTTCATCAAAGTGAGTGCCTTCGTAAACTAGTGGCTAGTGTACTAGACTGGTAGTCCGAAGGTCGCAGGTTCGACTCTTGCCGCAGACTCCGGGTGTCTCTGCAGATAAGCCAAGTAGCTTCGCAGTTTGTGTTTGTTAATTAATTAATAATATATAATTAATAATAAATCACTGAAAATGTATTCTGCACTCAACCGTTCAGTCTAGCGAATGTCGATTTTAAATCACTTGCTCACTTTTTATAAGTATTTTATTCTGAATTATAATTAATTTATTTATAATTTATTCAATAAATCTTTTCCATATATTATATGAAGTGTTTTTTATATATTTTTTAACAATATGATGACTAACAGGAAGAAAGTGATCATGAACAAAAAATAATAAATAAAAAATATGTGCGTGAAGATAAATTTAAATTTAACTAGTACAGACAAAAACCATATTTCTTAGTAATGACAATTTCGCAGTTAACAGAGCTCTGTTAACCAGTTAACAGAAATCCCAAAATGGACTACGTTCATTTAAAAGGCGAAATATAGGAACTACGACAAGGATTAAAAAAACTATATATCAGGAAATATGCTCCAGGAATTTCTTAATGAAAATGTGACAATACGGAAGGCAAAATACATGTTAGAGCAGTAATATAGTTCGTTTAAGCAAATGTAATTTCTTGAGAAGATTAGTGGTCATATTGGATGATTTGGTTTTTTTCTTTTTAGTCGTGAACTGAAAATACCTCTAACATTGTTAATATACGAGGGCAACTCAATAAGTCCGTGATTTTTTGAAAAGTACACAAGTTTTTGGTTAAAAATTCATTTAATTTCTCAACATAATATCCTTTGAGGTCTTAGCACGTTGTCTAATGTTCCTGCAATTTTCGTATCCCTTCCAGATTATAAGATTTATCGAGTTCATCAACCATTTCTTTAGGTTTGGAAACAAGATATAGTCACTCGAGTCTATAACCTGACAATAAGGTGGTTGAGAGAGCAACTCGTAGCCTGATTTATGGAATTTTGCATTGGAAACTGCAAATGTGTGTACCGTTGTATTGTCCTGGTGGAGAAGAACTTTTTTCTTGGCCAAACGCGGTCGTTTTTTTTTCAAATCCGCATTCAATTGACCCAATAATTTGGCATAATTTTCACCGTTGATTAATTTTGTCCTTTTGAAGGTGGTCAATGTGGATTATACAGCGTGCATCGCAAAAAAAAATGGTTGCCATGACTTTATTGGCTGACCAAATCTTTGCTTGTTGGTCTCCTTTATGCCGATTCACACCGAGAAATTCACATTTTTTACTGCTGTTTTCACAGGTGCGAAACAGCTCAAAAACTTGTCCATATTGCGTTTGAACAACGCCGGACACCCCTGCGAAGTTGTCACACGATTGCGTTTGTGTTCGATTGTGAGCAAACGCAGCACCCATTGTGCGAAAAATTTTCGCATACCCAAAGTATCATTGAACATTGAAACCAATGGAGCATGTGATATGCCTAAGGCTTTCAAAATTTCTCGCACTTTCGATCTTCGATCGGCCAATACTATATCGTGAATTTTTCTAAATGTTTTGGGGCGTAGACACCTCAACGTTCGTCATCTTCTGTTCTTTTACGTCCATAATGAAATTCGGTAAACCGATTTTTTCCCCTTTGAAATTGATGGTGCAGAATTCCAAAAAAAAATTTTTTTTATTAAGCTTAGCCTTGGTTTGAGTGATGGTTTTTTTCGTAATTTTATTTTTTCCATTTTCTTCTCAGATTACACGATAGTCTGCTGTCAATGCCTGTCAAATACAAACTAAATGACGCAGATTGTTGAAAATTCTACAGAAGTCAACTGACAGCTTCCGCTGGACAGGAATAGTATATCGACTTATTGACCTGTCCCCGTATGTAATCTATATTTACTTAAAGTTCCTCATACATTTCAAAGTGATATAAAACAATTACCGCACGCAAAGAAGAAATATGATTTGCAAATGATTATTACAAACGTTTTATGTTTCTCTCAACAATACATAAATGAAGCAATAAAAGTATTATTTTCGAAATAGTGTTTAATTATCAAGTCATCCATATATACATTAAGTCAAGGCGGTGTCAAAACTACGTAAAGCATGGATTTTCTTAAATCAAGTATAGAAGGAACGCCTGACTCACGAATGGATGCGGCATTGATTTTTAGCGAAAATAAAATATAAAAAAATTTAAGAAGAATATACATGATTTAAGACAGAAATTTAATTGGACTAGATTTATAATCCAAGCGGAATAATTTTTTCTATATCAATTCGAGAACAGACGTGACTTAAAATTTTTCTTATAAATGAACCTCTTTATACTTTCAATTAATTTTTTTAATACGGGTGGGGCTCGGCTTCCCAGCCTCCTCATTCATTGCATGTTCATAAGCAAAAGCTTTTAATGCGTAAGCCACAACAACATTTTTTGAAGTCAATATACACATAAAATGACTGAGACTTTTCGTATTTGATTCAAGAATTCGAGGAGAGATTTAGATCTTAAACCTTTAAAAATTACTTTTACTTAAAGCAAAATGAAAAATTTTAAATTTAGAACATGTTTTTTTCTTTCTTCAACTCCCAGAGTTCAAATGGTGAGGCTCTTTTAATAAAAATAATAAAAAAATTAATCCTTACTTCCCATCACAATAATCTGTCTTTTAATCTGCAATAAAAAAACTTTAAAATTTTAACAACTTAATGTTTAATTCTTTCCACATATCAGGTATGAAAGCTTTAAGGTCTTTTTTTCAATTAAAGAACCCACTCAATATGCAAAGTTTGTAGTTACATTCTCCTCTTAAATGACATTTCATAATTATTTTACTGACATAATGACAATTGTTTCTTCTTTCTGCTGTGCCACAATTCCGCATGTACGAGTTAGCATTTGTATTGTGGCAGGTCTTATCATTATTCGTTCTCTAATCTTTTGTTCACTTACTCCTCTTACTCCTTTGGTTTACTTACTATTTCGCCTTCCTTTTTGCAACGGGCATCTTCAACATTAACAAAAGTTTAGCATTTGATGTATATTATATCTCAATATTTATTTCAACCAACCTCATTCGTTCTCGTTAAGAAATATTTAATTTAATTTGAACAGGCAACAAAAGCTGAGATGAATAAAATTGAAATGACAATCTAAATGAATTTCAATTTGTGACAAATACAATGAAATATTGCAATCCGATTAAGGGGCCATCGGATGCTAAGGACGTTTATCGCTTGTAGAACTTTATTTAATTTTATTTTCTTAATGTTTTATATCGGTTTTCATATGATATGAATGCTTTCTACTATGGATTATGTGCAGAACACGAGTTATTTGTCATAAACTGATAAGGCGTAGAATTTACTGAAGAGCGAATTAATTTAAGAATGATAATAATCTGTGGCAATTCTCCGTTGCACATACAAATGTTTATGTTTAGCGAGGTTTTTGCAGCAATGGGCTAAAAGTTCAAGAAGCGTTAAATTGTAACACATTGAAATGCTATAAAAGCTCTACTTTCTATGATGCCAAGTGAGCCCATATAACTGCCATATAACACAATTTTTTTTTTTAATATGGAGGCCATTAGAAAAATAGAAAAAATGGGCGGATAATTATTGATGTTATTAAAAGATCTAATGCTTGCATTGGATTTTAATTTGGATTTTTGTCGCAATTGAATTTATTGATTGGTGTGGCTTAAGCTGATCATATACCGGCATTTAACGGGGCGCTTAACCAAATCGACAGTGAAGTTTAAGCCACAGCAAACAATACATTCCTTAAAACTCTTATTGTTTAAACGAATAGTTGGGGAGAATGTCACTAATAATAAATTTCAATATTATATCCCATTTGAATTTTATTCCAATTTTAATTGGATTGTATTGGTCGTTTTTTTCACATACATGTTTCGAAATATGTGTTTCCCTAAATATTTTTGTAAAAAGTGCATTTATTCATTTTATATCTTGGCTAAAATCCAAGATTGGCCTTCGATTCTTATTTAGTTTCAACTGTTTGTTTTGCCGTGAGTGGCGGAAATGAAAAGTAACAAAAAGGGCTTCCGTTGCCTTTCGCTTATTGCTAAAAAGCTTCAGCTTCCTTCTAACAATAACTTTAAATTAATGCCACAACTAAAGGTTAAAAAATTAATAATCAATAATATGATATTTTTGGCAAATATTTGGTGGTTCTTTTTTTACTTTTTCTGATAAAGGTTTGACAGCCATATAGTTGACACAGTGACACACTTGTATCATTTCTTATTCATTTTCCATACATTTTATATATATTTTTATGGCTTATGTGCCCAGTTATTATGTATTTATTGTGTTATCAGTGTTAAAGGTTCTGATTACATGACATTTTTACAACTAAGGCCATTTGAATTTTCACATCTCTGCAGTTTGAACAGCAAAAAGTCCTTTCTTTATGTACATACTTCCATATTGTTTATATTTTGCTTTTTTTAGTTCTGCATAAGTGTGCAACTTCTTATCAGCAGCTTAAGACTGCTGACATCAGCTTCCCCTTTTCAATATTTTATTTTCGATACATTTTTAATTCGATTATTTCTTTATAATATATCAATACAGGACATTTGTCAGTTTTCCAGCACAATGCATGAGACAAACACAAACCCATACAATACAATAAATCCATCGGAGATGTCAAGGAAATAAGACGACGAAGGTCACTTTACGTTGTCATGTTCAATAAAAAGGCGCACTCATGAATCATTATGGATTAAATATGTTTTCGTTGAGATAGAAAATAAAATTATGAAAAAAGTAACTCCTAGATTAAAATGCTATCAAGCCCCAAACCCTGCGTCCACACTCCTTTTTCCTATTTTTTTAATAATTCTAAAATCTATATCACAAAAGCAAACACCTGAATTAATCTGATTATTCAGTAATTTTTGAGCATGAAGTATTTCATTGAATATATGAATATGTATGTGTCTTATCAAAATTATAGTGACAAAATTTTGAATTTATTTTAAATTGATTGTAAATATTTGACATGTAAACTAACAAACATCACATAATCCAACTTGCAGTGCCATTAATATAAATTGTATTTTGCAATTGAATTAGCAGCCCTTATTTGCATAAATCAAATTGTTTTGCTTTAACATTAATCTATCATTTATTATCTGAAGGGCATTAAGAAAGAGGCAAATCTGTTAATGGCGTGTGACATCAATGGCCTCGAAATAAGAAAATTAATAAAAAAATGTTTATGCCCTCAAGAGCATCAAATACAGTTTATTATTTATTTCCTTTTGGTGTGACTTCTAAGTATAGATTATTCAAAATCCGTGACATGCACGTATAAATAAAATTAATTGTGCTGAGCTTAAATTTTCTCTGCATAACATAGACGATTTCGTAATTTCATAATTTATTTTTTTCTAATTCATGCACAGTGGCAAAAAGGATTCTTTAAAAATTGCTTTCCAAAGCAGATATATTTTAAAGAAGTTTCTTTTGAAACCTTTTTTTAATTCTTCCTTAAATAGAGAATGTCAAGGAAATTCCACTTAAAAAATGGGTATTTCTAAAAGTTTCTTAAAAAAAGTACTTTGAAAAAGTACCTTTCATTGGGGCACATGTACAAAAGTGATTTTTTTTAATGTACGTTTAATAATGAACCCTAAATAAGTGTCTTTAATTAAATACCATCATAAAAAGTAGTACTTTTTAAATATTTAGATTTAAGAAATCACCTTAAAAACAGTGGCTTTGAAAGATTATCAAAAGGTATCGTTAGAAAGTACCTTTTTAAAACAAATTTAAAACCAGTACTTTAAGAAGTTGTCTTCAAACAAAGTACTTTAAAAAAAATCTCTGAAAGAGATACTTTAAAAATGTGGCTTTAAAAAAACTCTTCTTAAAAAGTGCCCTTAAGAAGCAACTCCACAAAAACTACCCTTGAAAAGTACGCCTACAAAAAGTACCTTTGAAAAAGTACCTTTGATTAACTATCTTTTAAAAAGTACCTATGAAAAGTACCTTTGAAACCGCGTTTTTTTAATTTTTTTCTTTTAAAGAGGTACCTGTAAAAAAAAGTACCGTCGAATAAGTTCCATGGAAGAAGTTCCTTTTAGAAATTACCTTTAAAAAATCTTTAAAAACTGCCTATTAAATAAATTTTTTTTGAGAGAAGTCGCATTTATGGAAATAGCTTTAGTAACCTTAAAAAAGTACCTACAGAATGTGCCTTTAGAAAAGTTCATTTGGAAAAATATCTTAACGACAAAAACCTTTAAAGTAAATACTTTTAAGTCTATTTAAAACCTATTTAATTTTGTACATGCAAAAAGTACCTGTAAAAGAATCAGCTTCGAAAATGTACCCTAAAAGTACCTTAATTTCTTGTATTAAAGGATATTTGGAAAAGAAACAGTTAAAGAAATACTTTTGAGAAAGCACTTTTAAAAAGTACCTTTCAAAAAAGTAACTCAGAAATTTACCTTTCAAAATTGCCCTCTGAGAAGTACCTTAAAAAAGAAGTACCTGTAAAGAAGTACCTTTAAAAATTTAACTTCTAAAAAGTACTATAAAAAGTAGATTGAAGATGTAACTTTTAAAAAACTTTTTAAAAATTATCTTTAGATAAATTATTTAAAAATTAAAAAATAGTAACTTTTAAGGTCTTAGAGTAAAATTACTACCTTTAAATGTGGTAGCTTTATAAAAAGTACCTTTAAAAGTGGGACCTTATAAAAAATAATCTATAAAAAGTATTTATTAAAAGCAGAAGTTTTTAAAATAAGACATTCGAAAAAGCAACATATAAAAATAAGTTTCTCAAATAAAAGCAACATTGCAAAAGTAGTTTTAAAAATTCCTTTTGGAAATGTACTTAAAACATTTAAAAAAATACTTTTAAAGGAAGCAACATCAAAAAAATTAAACTAAAAGCCTATTGAAAAAATTACATCAAAAAAATTTTTTATTTCAAAAAAATTTCCATTGAAAAAAATAAAATTACAGCTGGAAAAATACTTTTAAAATGACTCTTTCGGAAAAGTTGACGTTAAAACAAATAAAATAAGTTATAACACCCAAGAGACTTATCTGCCTTTAGAAAAGTAAATATAAATAAGTACCTTTAAAAGGGTGCTGTGAACCTCCCCAAGACATGTTTTTATATTTAAACAATATTTAAAATTCTGTTTGAATTGATTTTATTCTAAGTTCGACCTTTTTCTCTCTAAATACGAATATTTGGTAATGTTTTTCAAAAGCTCCCTAACTCATGTTTCATTTACAAGGATATTAAACAATCCAAAACACTTTATATTAATATCCGTATCCGATGTCAATGATCATAAAAATTATAATTAAATTTTACTGAAATTAAAAGTTTTTTATGAGTATTGCGCCTGTTAAGCAAACGTTGAAAAAGGTCTATCTGTGAAGATACGTACACATTTGCTGACATTGGTAAAAGTTAACTTGTTGTTGTTGTTTTTTCGTTTAACTGAAATTTTGCTGAATAAACAGCATTTGTTAATGGCTGCACACAGTACAAACGAACAAACAAGTACAAACATACCTTGTATAAAATGTTAGAACTAACAAGATTTCTAACAACTCAATTTAAGCTTTTCATGTAAACGAAACTAAAATATTAATTAATGCTTCCAAAATGGAAATATTCTGATTTTCACATGCGGACTGGAGCAGTTGACTGTAATTTGATGATGTAATGCAAAAGATTATGCTAAATTGGTATAAATGTTTAAATAATATAATGGCCGCAAAATAAGTGTCTATTAGTTGAGTCAACTTGTTGTTTTTGTTTGAGTTTCCTTTTACTTGTATGGAAAAACGGAATCTTATTTTATACATTTACAGAATGAATAAAATGTAAATAATGAAATACTTAACGAATGGCAAATTATAAATTGTGAAAGAATTGCTTAGAGGAAAAGGGCGCAGATCATGTACTTCAAAAAAGGCAAAAATGTCCAAAGGTTCTAAATAACACTAGAAAATCGGCATAAATTAAAACAAACACATTTTCATAGAAACAACCGCAACTACACAGTGAACCTACTTATATCCATACACACATGCATCCCATACACACAAGTACTTATAGACCAGCAAACATAATGAGAGTAAATAGAAAAGAAAAGGAGACAAACAAATTCATATATAAAAATAAACTATGTAAATATTTAGCTGATTTGCTAAGTAAGTACTTCTCGGCGGGAATGAGGTATGAGGCATGTATAAAGGATTTTCTTTTATTTAATATGAAAAGCTGTTTATTTTTTGTAGAGCCGTGCATCCTTTTCAAATATTTTTGTACTGCAGTATGACCAGAGCCACTACGTACATGCAGCTTCGGTCATAGTTTTCTCAATAAATTTATAATGTTTTCGTATGGTGGCTGTATGACTACTAATTTATTTGCAACAAATAAACCTTGTTGCGAGGGTAACTTGAAAAGTATTAAAAAATTATTTGCGGCTGTTTTCAATCATCATAGTGTTAATTTGCATTTAAAGGCTCTTCTCCTAAATACATATATAGGAGAAAGTAGCGTAAGCGAAACACAGTGGGGCAAATCACTCAAAAATAATATGACAGTAAATTTTAACCACAAAAACAAAAATTGTTTTTTTTTTAACAATATTTAGTGATTCTATTTAATCCATAAAAAAAATAAATTCGGTGGCCTTAAAAAACATTACAAGAGCGTTTGCATTTTTAAGAAAAAATATTGCCGCACAAATCGCAAACATGTTTTACATTTTACCGACATCCTTCCAATATGACGCCTCCTTCAGTCTAACAATAGAAACAGAAGTATTGGCTGAAATAGGTTTAAAGATGTGAGATTTTTTTTTCATATTTAAACCGACTTCAAAAAAGAGGGAGGTCATCAAGTTGTGTATTTTTTAAACTTATTTTTTTAATGCTTTTACAGGCATAACTTTATCACTCGCGAAATGTTTTTTTTTTATATCTGAAAGGGTTTGCTTGTAGTTGGTAGCATAATTTTTTTTCCTAAAATCGCAAGGGCAATTTGCCCGCCCGGATAGTTGACTATAGCATGATTTCTCCACACATGGACCGATTTTCAAAATTATTATTATTATTATTTTTTTTTATTTTTTTATTTTTATTTTTTTTTTTATTTTTTTTTTGAAAGGGTTTGATTGTAGTTGGTCGCATGATTTTTTTCCTAAAATCGCAACAGCAATTTGCCCGCCCGAATAGTTGACTATAGCATGATTTCTCCGCATGTGTACCGATTTTCAAAATAATTTTTTTGAAAGGGTTGGCTTATAGTTGGGGTAATTTGGCCGCCCCTACAATGTTGATTGTCGTATAACTGCTCCATTTATGGATCTGTTTTAAAATCTTTATATAAGAAGGTATTTCAATCTTTCCTGTGAGTAAAATATGAAATAGAAATGGATTATATCTGGCTTTAAACTAACCCATAGTTGCTTCGGGCTTGTAATCTGTTCAAATGGATATTTGTATTGATGTCGGGTTTTTGATCTTTTTCTAAGATTGTGTTTAAGATTGAAACATTGTATTTAGTCATTACATTGACGACAATATAAAGACAATGCTGCTCCCTGAACTGCTAATCCTATTTTTTTATCAGATCTACGTCCTGCAATTCCAACTAGTAACTTGTTCTTATTACATATTTTATTAATTATCATCTTGAAAGTATTATGAAGTTTATAATTATGGTATGATATTTGTTATACTTGTAAAAACTTAATTTCATCACAAGAAACAATTGTACTCAACATGAATATACCCATGTATTTTCCTTGCAACCTGAATAATTAAAATCACAACAAAAGAATTGAAATATTTGTTTTCTTTTGTTTATTTCGGTACGAGTACAATCCCGATTAATTTCAAAATTAAGTGTGGTCCTTCTTAATTATAAAAGTCCTAGATCGAGGTAACTCTTCTTAACCTTTTTTAAATAAGCACATATCTCAATATATTGTCAGCTGAGATCCAATTAAATATCTGAGATACATCCACTCTAATTTAGTGTGGACGAAAATATGCCGGAGACGAAAACTCCTTAACTAAAATTTTGTTGAAATCTGATTATATTCCATTGTGTGACTCGCTACGTACGTATACGTTATAAAAGTTTTGCTTACATGCATATAACGTATACGTGTCGCTCTCTCATTTCGCCGCTCTCATTAAAAAAATTTAACTCTCGCAGTATTGCATTTATTAAAGAACACTTACATATCCTTTATTATATCTTTGAATGGCCAAACAAATTTAAATTATATTGAGAAAAGGAACGCCATGAAACTATTATTATTAATAATTATTGAAAAAGGTTTATGTAGAGATATTAGACATCCGAAATTTGCAGAATTATTGTCTCCATTTCGACATTAGATGCGTACAAACCAGTAGCCTTGAGTTTTAACAATAACACTTGTGTGTCTGATGTTTTATTTATTCGAAAGAAAAAAATCTTATAACTTTAGGATGCATCAAAATTAATTGAAACATATAATGCTCTCAAGAACCGCAAATGATAATTATTTTTAAAATTTTTATTTAAAACACATAATGAAAGATAAATTCTACAAAATAAACAAATGCACCAATATAATCCCTGTTACGCAGACAAATTTTTTTATAATCTTTATTTACAATCTGTTTGTACAACAATGAGTAAATTTAATAATAAATGAAAAGTAACAGTTGTTTATGTCCCATAGTGCAAAACAAAGAAGTTCTATCAATATGTTAAATTTTACAGACCACATTTGGCTGCATTGATTTCTTTGAGTTTTATTATAAAAAATTTATTTTAAAATAATTTTCTAAGCTTAACTTTTTGCCCGAAAAATATTAGTAATTTTTCAGTTATTTAATTTTTTTTTAATTGTAAATACTATTCACTTGTATATTGTTTTTGCAGACAATAAAATTTTTTATATAATAATTTTAAGATTAACTGATTTAAGATCAAATTTATATCCACCTCGTACAAGAGCTCTTATTTGTCAAATTGAGTTCTAAATAATAATTATTTTCTGAGTATGAAAAAGAGCTTAAGAAGTATTCATTATGTTAAAAATGAAAAATAAAATTTGAAAAATTTATTTTAAAAAATAATGATTAAATAATTTTTTGAATAAAACTTTAAACCTTTAAGGTCCCTGGTTTCGCCATATTTCTGAAGACAGTTTACGTATATTTTCAAGCAGAAATAATAAATAACCTAGTAAAATGAGGTTAATGAAAAAGTCACAAAAATGATCAGATTATGATCCGGAAGTAGCACTAGTTTGGATTATTTCCAACGAATTGCCATTAATGGTAATTTCCTTTTTTACGCTCATTCATCTATCTGCAATATCTTGGGAAAAGTAATTTTTATGTAAAAAAATATATTTATACAAAACTATGGTAAGATATTTATTTTTGCATCTTCCACACTTTACATATGCAGTGACTCCAAACTTGCCAATAGTCGTGAATACTTGTAGAAGTAATTGTATTATTTATTAATTGACGAAATATAATTTTTCTATTTAGATTGAAAAAAAAAAATTATTATATTTGGTTTTCAAAAACGAGATCTGAGTAATTGTAATAAAATTTTTATCAATTTGACTTCGCAGCTGAAGAAAAGGCTCCAATCGATTTTTGGAAGCATTTAAAATGTTTTTTCTTAAGAAAAATTTGCATTTTTTTACTGTGCCGTCTTTAATATAGATTTTTGGAAAATTAAGCAAAAGATCTCTGTTAAATAATAACGTAATTCTCTTAATAAATCTCCACGTATTCTAATATATTGCAATTCTTGGTTAGAAATCTAAAATATTGGGGCCAATTACGACATTTCTCCTTGCTTAATTTATTTTCTTCCGATTTCATACGCCAACACCAGGTCACAAAGATGTGGCCAATGAAAAAATAAAATAATAAAATAAACGAACAAACCAAAGCCTCACGAAAAATGTGAGTTTCATTATTTATTTATGGAGTAAAAAAGTGTATGTGTAGCAAATTTACTAATAAAAAATTTAAGAAAAACTTCCTGGGAGAATTTTAATTAAGGGAAACGACAGAAATGATCAACATCACGAATATAATTTAATGGTAATTTTTTTGGAGATAAAAATTATTAAACTTTTGCTAATACCCTGAGCGCCGTTACCGCAGACGAATGATATAGAAATGAGAGGATTTGAAATTTTATTTCAGATCAACATAAATTGTCTCCCCTCGGGCTCCAGGTCCTAATTTTGAAAAAAGATATTCTTAGTAAAATCTAGATTAAAAAATTTCTATACTTAAAATTTCATTAAAATATGTCTCAGAGATGTGGCACTTTCGATTACCAATATTTTGTTTGTACGAGTATGTGGGGTAACACACCCCCTGGAAATATTCTATCAAAATATTGTCTAAATCCCTGCCGTAGGTGCAAACAACGGCTTGACAATAGGAACAAATTAATGAATATTAGACACTACATATTAAATGAAATTAAGTTTTAAGGAATGACATATTCATTGCTTCCAAAGTTTCCTTTAGAGCATTTATTGACGTCTTATGAAGATAAGTGCACAAAACTTTGATAGAAATTTTTTTTTAGTACCCATCAGTATTTCGCCATTTTCATGATGCCTTTGCAAAGCTTTTTTTTCCTACTCTAATAAATTCCAAGAAGAAAACACCTTGTAAAAAATCTTGATGGTAGATGCAACAGCAGCAACAATAACTATACATGTATTATAAAAATTAAATTTTAATATGATTTGAAAGAATTCTCTACCTTCATTACCTTTTGCTGCCGGAAGAGAAAACAATTGAAAAATATAAAATAAATACTACAAGACACAAGATACAAGGCAGCCACAGCAGTCCCAGGAATTGCAACAATATCAGAGCAATAATCACAACTTATAAACACTTTAAGGATATTGAAGAATATTTAATTATACAATTTTTCCCTTCTTTGCTATAATTTCATTATTATCATGGTTATTGTTGCTGCTTTTATTTATGTTCATGTGTGCGTGTTTTCTTCTTCTTCTTGTGTTGCTGTTAATGTTCTTTGGGAAAGTGGCTTCTATGGTTGTTGTTGTTCCTTTCAAGCGGCTAAGTAGGGTCAAACAAATGAGTCTCAAGAGTGTAGTACTAGATACCACCCAAACCAAAAAAGTAAAGGAAACAAAACAAACAACACCATGAATAAAAAAGAACTCCACAAACTCTATATGAAATTACAAAAGTTTTAGATTTTATAAACTCCTGAACACAGGAGTAAAAAGAATTGTAAATTTTTTATATGGCAAGGACATGAAAACACACACATCCACATACATATGAGTAGGTAAACACACACATATACCATATATATATGCATACAAATACACAGACAGGATTAACTAAAGTTATTATTATAGGCACTGGAAAAAAAATGTTTAGCTCGTGACATAAATTGGTGGCTACATCCTTGTATCCTTATATTACTTCAAGTCCTCAAGCACACAAACCATACTGCTCTATTCCTGGCTAGTGAGTTAGTAAAATTAGAGCAAAACTTTAACATACAGTGCATAATATCAAAGATAATAATAATTTTCAAGTTTCAAGGATAGTCAATGTTTTCCGTATTTAATTAATTCCAAAAATTACATTTCATCTAAAATTATAATTAGATTTTGGCAAACATGTATGACGTTTCGTATTGCTGAAATAATATACATAATTTAGCTTCCATAGCTGCAATATGGCCTTTATTAAAAAAATTGGATTTCCATCGCCATTATAATGAAAAGGCAGAAAAAAATTTCTATATAATTTTCGAATTGCACATATAGGCTCTTTGGCCAGTTTCATTTCAACCTCGCCATGGACATGTGATGAAGCTCACAAATCATTAGTTTGAAACAAAAAATTCTTTCATCTCAAATTATGCTCTAAATGCTGCAAAACTCGTAACTACTCTTAAATATAATTAAATAGTAATGCTCCTCTGTGAAATTTTATTTTAATATATGTACATATGTGCCTACTTTCCATATATCCTTTATATTAAATATTTAATTGCAAAGAGGATCGCAATGAAGTAAAAGCTTATAGTTATTAGATGTTAATTCCTTGCATTTTCAATTTTAATATTCTTCCTTAAGGTACAACTGAAACCAAAGCTGATTATTTTTTTAAATTATTTGTAGAATTGTACTGCTAACGTCTCTGGGTAATTTCATTTCAATTAGTGCTTTAGTCTCCTGACCTCCCATATAACCTTAATTTTAATTTTAATTTAATCTCATGTGCAATTATATCATCTAAATCCAGCAAGAATTTTATAACTATTTCTTGTGTTGTACAATAAAGTGCAATGGTGAATTTCGTTTTATTCGATACAAGGATATGCTTTCCTCCCACATGTCTCCTTTACTTTGAAAGTTTTAATTTCATGGGCAATGGGAATTGGATGGGCTGGGAAACTATTGAATATTAAAAAGAACTTCGATCTTACACTGATGTATCAAGAATGGACTTATGGAGTTGGCTCTGCTATTTTTTTTTTTTTTTTTTTTGAGGATCAATTGTAACTTAGGCGAAGAGCTGGTCATTAATGCCGAAATGGATGGGAAAATCAACATTTCTGTCATCTAGATCTCACTGAGATGCAATGTAAGAATGTGTTCTTTAGATTTGGATGTCAAGCTGACGCCGCTTTTTCTCTGGAACCCGTCACACAGCATAAATTTTCTTGGCAACGAGCGAGCAGATAAACTATTCATTTTTGAAGCTGCTCTAAACCTTGCCAGTCCTTATATTGTTTAACCCTATTAAGTATAACAACTTGAGGTACTATAGTCAGAAAGCTGAGGATTATTGGCGCAAGTTGAATGCTTATAGATCGGAAGGAAAATGTGCTCACGTTACCATGAAATAATGAAATAGTGTAACTCACACAAAGGAGGAACTATAAAGATATATCTAATCTTAACGCAGTGCTGGCAGGGCAGACACGTTATGAGGCTACAATGCATTCTGGTGCTACTAATGATGAGGTAGGCAAGAAAAAGTCCGCTTTCCATCATTAATCCTATTGCATTATATGGCACTCTTTGAAACAGATGTTAAGGCAGGCATTTACTGGACGACCTTCAAAGCTATGGGAGCTTGGTCTAGGTAGCCTCATTAGATCTGGTATTGAAGCCGGACCGTCTGTTGATTCAGGCGAATAGTAATTTTTGTCAAAATAGAATCATTTGATTGCCCTTGTATCCTTAAAAGCAGCCACGTATACCAGCTAAAAGGATTGCAATGCTCTAAAAAATTTAACTACTTCTAAAACAAAAATTTATTTGAATTTTAACAGAGACACATTTACTTTTAAAATTGTGCAATTATCTTCTCTTGTAAATTTAATACCCACCATATATCCTTAATTTTAAAAACTGCATATTGTGATGTTCTTGAGCATATGAAATCACAACAATTTTCACTTGCACTATTTTTGTTTTTAAATATGATAAATAAGTTGAATTGGATAGATTTTTCGGAATTTCTGAAATCATTATCTTTTACTCAGTTTTAAAAATGCATTGAGATTGCATTTTGTCAATCTAATGCTGCAAATTTTTATGTATTATTTCATTTTTTTGCTGGAAGTGTCTGTTCCAAAGATGTTGAAAAATTGATTAAGTAAAACTGAACTATATTATTCCTCAACAGCTGAAAATTATAAAATTATGATAAACAGAAACTATGAAAAGAAAAAACGACACACATAAGATACTAAAAGAATTAAGTCAAATACATGTACGAGTATTATTCATTCTCCCATCATCAATAAACGGAAAGAAATTTTTCATAAGAGAAAACAATATTTCTATAAGAACAAAACTTTCTAACTAGTTCTCATTGTCGTTTATTTCTACATTTACATAAATTTAATGTTGCAAACACTCATGTGAAGAGGACTTTTTTGTGTATTGTTTTAATGCTGCTTCAAAAACAATAATCGAAACAGATCCTGTTGCAAATTGCTACTTAAGAATTTTTTCTTTGTAGCTTTTTGTTAACTGCCTTCCTTTATACAGTGCAATTGTTATTCTCAGAAGATTAAAATTTGCATTTGGAAACGCCACACACTCACAGAAGAGGATGAGAGAATGTAAAGGTATTAAGGACTATTAACAAGAGTTGGTATTAAAAATATGTTTGAGTTTGGCAGCTTACGAAATCTAGATTTGAATTCTCAGACTTAAGAGGTTTTTTTTCTGAAGGAGATGTATCATTTTCGCCCTTTCAAAGAGTAAAGAGGAATTTTTAGAAATTAATAGAAAATATCCTTTAAATTAAAGATATACATAAATATGGATTTTTTTTCAAAAGCTGATCAACTAAATTTCAAATCTTTTTCGGAAAAAACAGGAATTTTTTTTAAGTTTTTATTAGGATTGGACTTGTACGATGAGTTTTCAATGAAATCTTTTGCAAGGAACTTCTTTTATTCGCTGATAGGAGCGATATTGAACGAAACAGGGTAGCAATAGTGGCAGCACATATTTTGCATTCCAACCAACATCATTTCCCAGCTGACAGATTTGAGCTACTAAAAGTAAAAACTAATAAAATATAATAATATTGATTTAATTTCGTTCAGTGTGTAGTAAAGAATTCCGAGAGAAGGGATCGCTCTAAGATGCTAGACACACAACTCCCTTTGCACTGTACTATAAGTGAAATTTCTGGAAAACCTTTTTTCCATCATGGTCGAAAATCGGCCACAATTTCCATATGAAAATTTCATAGTTTCTACTGAAATGTTTAAAGCGGCTATTAGACGCTCAGACTAGGTACTTATGTCAACATGATACGATGAGAGAGAGAGAGAGAGAGACTGCTTTGCTATTACACTATAATGCGAAGTAGTATAGAAGCGAACACTGAATGATGACGTTTGTTAATACGATGGCACATGCGTTAGTAGCTGCTGCAGTAATTGATGAGCTACTGGAAGTTGACAATCAGAATAAAATAAAGAAATGAATTTGGATAAAGGAGTTGGTTGTTAAAACAAAAAAAAAAGGATTATTGAGGGAATTGGAAACTACGGCGTTTGACGAATTTAGAAATTGTTATATAATGAGTTCTCTTCTTTCAACTGTAAGGAAGAAGTTCCATCCTTTTGCGTCTCTTGGTTTATTAAGAAGCTAAATTCATCAAAATATAATTTGAAGTTGTTTTTGTTTGATTTTTTGTTTTGTGTAAAAAATGTTCTTTTATTAGTATATATATGATTGATGGTGTTGTGTATCAAGTATATAATTTAATTATATTAATCGCCACAATTAAAGTGGGATGTAACGCAACCACTTTCAAGAAGCAGCAACTAGACCACCACCATAATGAACTTGCATATACAGCGTCAACACCAGTGGCTGACTTTTCATTTTATTTGATTTTTTTCAACTTTAACTACTCTCGAGTTTCCAAATGTAAAGCTTATTCTCATTGGCAAATAAACAATACTAATTTAATATAAAATTAGCTTCTAAGCCAAAAAACAGTCAGAAAAACTCTACTCTTACAAATTGGTGAATTGAAATGGAAAAAGTGAACATTCTTCAAAGACGTGTCTAAGCTAAAATCATAGAAAATTTTACAAGTTTTCACCACTTACGGATCCTAATCTCAACATTCATCATGACTTATGGGAGGTTTTCTTTTCCTGGGTTACATTGCATATTTTGTAAATTAAGAACAGTGGATATTTTGGAGTATGCGATGGAACTGGCGCTTACGAGTATAATGATTTTAAGATGATGCCATATCATCCGTTGCATTTCAATATTCTTATATTGAAAATTAATATTCTCATTTTAAATTTAATTAATCTCTATATCTCTTTTCGAAAATTACTATTCAATTTAAAAGTTATTGTTCTCGTTTCGAAAATTGATAAATTGAAAATTACAAATTCATTTCGAATATATATTATTATTGTCATTTCGAAAATTACTATTCAAATTTTGGAAATCTTTGTTCTGGTTCTGAATATCAGACTTCTCATTTTGATAATAACTATGTATTCCTTTTTATAAACTGATATTCTCTTTTCGAAAATCTCTGTTTGAAAATGTCTGTTGTCGTTTAGAATTATTACTCCTATTTTAAAAATAACTTATAATTTTTTAAGGCTATTCTCTTTTTGAAATTTTAAATGATTTCCTTTTTAATCACAGTTTTCATTTTTGAAAATGCCGCTTATTATTAACAATTGCTTCTTTCCTTTAGAAAAAAATCGCTTTTCCAACCTAAAAGCTGTTATTTTTTAAAATTATTATTATTTAAAATATAACTATTCCCATTTTGAGGATAACTCTTCCCATTTTAATAATTACATTTCTTATTTTGTAAATTATTGTGGTGATTTTAAAAATAACTATTTTAATATCGAATATCAGAGTTGTTATAGTAAGTGTTCCCTTTCGTAAGCTACTATTATCATTTTGATAATTAGTATTCCCAATTTTGAAATTATACTTCTCATTTCGAAGTTAATTTTTTTTTTACCTTAATATTTATTATTTTCATGTTGAAAATTTTTATTTCTATTTAGAAAACTAATTCTCATTTCGAAATTAACTATTCTCATTTTGAAATCAACTCTTCTCATTTTGAAACTTTCTATTCTGATTTTGAAATTACTGCATTCCTTCAGGTTCCTAAACAACAAATAGTAACTGGGGTCTAAATCCGGATAATAGGGCGGATGAGCGAGCTATTCGTAGCCTAATTTGTGGAATTTTTCCTAGAAACTTCGCATTGTCCTGCCGTGAAGAAATTTTCTTGGTCGTGTTTTTTTTAATTCTCATTAAATTTACCCAATAAGTTGGGTTATTGATTGCTTCACCCTGTTGAAGGCAGACAGTGTGGATTTTGTTCCATGCAGCATTTTCATTTTAAGATTTACTGTCCTCATTTTAAAAATTATTATACTCATGTTGAAAACTACTGTTCTACTTTGAAAAAAAAAAAATTGCTTTAATTTATAAAACTGCTGTTCTCATTTGAAAGAATAACATTCCATGTTGAGAATTACTTATTTTGAAAGTTACTATTCTCAATTTCAAAATTAAAAAAACTTCTAAAGTAAAAAATATAATAATTGGACTTGAAAATGTGATCCTGTATATAGTAACAATAATAGTGATCTCAATCTCAAAAGAAGAGTAAATGTAACAAAACCGTTCTCTGCTATGACTTGATGCCATGTCCTTTGTTAACTTTATTTTTAGTTGTTTAATTTCTCTATTACGGGCACCAGGAAGTGGTAAAGGAAATAAAAGTGGCCTTGTAACTACAAACGAAACCCAAAAAACCAAACATACACTTTTCCAAATCTTTCATTTTACTAACGTATATCCACTCGCCATGTACACACACTTATACATACGCATATATTTCAAGAAAAACAAAATGCTATAAAATTTACACTCACACACTTGCAAAACACCGAAATTATTTTAAAATGAAAAACTTTTACAATCAATTGTGTGAGGAGTCCTTGTTAAATCACAGGAAGTAGCGTACATTCTAACACATAGAGTTTAGACTAGCGTGAATACGCTACGGGTATGTGTGTGTGTGTGTGTGCCGGTATGTGAGTATGAAAACATACCGACAAATCTACAAAAAATATTTGAAATAGTGAATTTGCGGAAAATTAATTTGAAACCTTAAAATTTGCCGCATTACGAAAGTCTTAATCAAAAATGTTAGACATTTTTTTTTAATTTGTTTTGTTTAGTGGTATTTAAATTGTTTTTGTTATTTTTAGGTTAAGGTTAATTTTTAATGATTATTATTTTTTTCCTTTTTTTTTTAAATTAATGATTTTTTCGGAGGAGTTGCATTATTTTGAAGAAAAGAAAACATTTTATATAATGCAAAGTTCCAAAGCAAAATTATAGTTTAGTTACAGTATTTGTACAAAAAGTTTGACATTTAGTATAAAATGCTTGCAAGTGATAGAAAGAAATGTCTGGCATCTGAGACGGGGGTGGCTCAATAAGTGCGTGACTTTTTGAATGAAATACAGGTTTTTGGGTAAAAAAATTATTTTATTTTTCAACACAGCCTTCTTTGAACCTTGTACACTTTGTCTAACCTTTCAAAAAAAATTTATTACTCTTTCCAAAAAATAAGATTTCGAGATCAATAAAAATGGTATATGTTTGTGTCAAAACTCTTTCCCCCAAGCCATTCCTTCAGGTTCCTAAACAATAAATAGCAACTGGGGGCTAAATCTGGATAATAGGGCAGATGAGCGAGCGATTCGTAGCCTAATTTGTGGAATTTTTCCATAGAAACTTCGCATTGTCCTCCTGTGAAGAACTTTTATTGGTCAAACGCGATGGTTTTTTTTTTAATTTCTCATTAAATTGACCCAATAAGTTGGGTGATTGATTGGTTTACCCTGTTGAAGGCAGACAGTGTGGATTATACCGCGTGTATTATAACTCGGCCGCCATGGCTTTGTTGGCTGACCAACCAACTTTGGCATTCTTTGGCGCCGATTCACCATGAGACACCCACTGTTTTCATTGCTTTTCGGTTGCTGATGTGTTGTGGAGGATCCAAAAACACGTTCATATTGCGGTCGAAGAAAGCTAAATACTCCTGAGAAGTTGTCACACGATTGCGTTTGTCGTCGATTGTGAGCATCTGGCGGAAACTTTTTTGTCATACCCAAGTGATCATTTAAAATTGAAACCAGCCTATAGCTTCCACAATCTTACACACTTTTAATCTATGATCGGCCAATTTTTACCATTAAAATTTATGCTGCAAATGGTCCCATAGTATTTATCCAGCTTAGCCTTAGTTTGAGCGATAGTTTTCTTCTCCGCAAAATAAATATTTTTGAAAGGAGTCAACTAACAGATGTCTGCTGACAGGAGAAGTATTGCACTTACAGTTCAATGGCAAAACAAATATCTGAAGCACGTCATCAAATATTTTATGCCGGGCTGTAATTCGGAAGTCTATGATACAAAACAGCTTTTACACGGTGTCGAAACTATCACAGTGAGAAATTTTCTTGCCGGGAAATTGTATTGGAAGGGTGTTTCATGTTCGTGCTTGACGAACTAATTGTCGTGCATGTTTGTTCTTGTTTCTACTACCGAAAAATTAAGTTAAATTAAATAACAACTTTGAAACGCAAATGAAAATTGGTTTTTCTCTTATTTACATTTTCTATACATACACAGATACATACATGTTCTTTTGTTAACAAACTTCTAAGAAAATTTAAACAAAGAAAGTTTTATTGCAGTTAGTATTTGTTACTTTTGTGTAAAATGTTGCTAGACAATAGCTCTTCTAGAGTATAAAAGCAAAGAACTAAAATAGAGTAAGACAAGTTGTTTAAACAGTTTTTTGTCGCAGCTGTTCATACAGCAGCATAAACAAAACCAATAGTTGAAGCTGCCGCAGCAACAACACCATTATCAGCAGCAGCAACAGAAATTGCTACTGCAAAGTAGAAAGTACTCGTAACAAGCAGCATTTAACAATTGGTAAAACGGAAGTACAGGAAGTGATTGTTGCCATTTTATTACAACTTAAGTAAACAATATTAGAAAAGTTGTAGCAACAACTGAAGCTGAATCATCTAGAGAAACAAGTAAAACTGAAACCACCAGCAAACATCATGTACAATAATGTAAATGTTTTTGTCTATTTGTTTAGTTCTTGAAATAAACTAAGAAAAGATGGAAAGAAACATTTTATTAATAAAATATACAATTGAAGCAATTGAATAATTGTGCTTATAAAGTTAAAGAAAATATTATGTTTGTCAAAGCGGCGAAATAATACTCGTATACGTCTTACGCCCAGCAACTTACTTGTGGTGTAGCGAGGAAACCAAGTTTTTATTGTATTTTAAGGTCTTGTAGAAAGAAGGATTTTTAACTGAACAAATTTACAAACCGGTAACAATAAAATTTTCAATGGTCTTAAATTGTTCATTAAACTGACTTGGAGAAACCGTACCCACACAGTCATGTTACTCGATAAGAATAATTTCGGATTGCTTATGCATTGACTTACGCGACACTGTGATCTCGAATGCCATCAATATATTTTTGAAAATTCCAACGCTAAACAATAAAACTTTAAAAATTATATGATGAAACATCGTAAGCAGATTACTGGGACCGTTCCGGGCAAAAACAACGCAAAAGTTAGCTCGTTAGAGAAGCAAAATATAATCCATTCTATTATATAAAGTACTGTCGACCTCAGGGCAACTAAACAGCAAAAAAAAATTATATTTGCGCACTCGTTGTCAACAATAATTAACTACTGTTTACGAGCTCTAATTATTTTCTAAAGCCTTGGAAAATATTGCAATTGATGTCGTCGACAACGGGTATTTAACTTCAAATAATTTTCTGTCGTCGATACATAATAAGAGGTATTGTCTCTCACTGTCAATATTTGTAGCAAGTAGCCTGTTCCCTTTATTTATGGAGTATAGTGCCATTATCTATAATAATCATAGTTAGATCTGCATTTTTGCAGATCACCCTGTAGGGTAACTTTATTATTAATTCCACTTTTAGCTTCTTTGGTAGGTGATCGTTTATCCAAAAATTACTTTTAATGTCTCGTTAATAGGCCCTGTAGCCAACTTGATTAACTGCTTCGGCACAGAAGTGAGAGTTGGCGTCTTAATGTATTTTCTTCGATCCTAAAAGATCAGATGCTATTTGTCCTGAGTAATAGCTTTCTTAGACTTTCAGCTACTAATCTATGTCGCAGATAAGTATTCTGTATTCGTTTGGTATTGCAGTGTTTGTGTCCTGCAATTTAACTTCTGATATATAGTTCTTCTTGTCTCGTTGGCTTTTTCTACTTCTATTGCAATGTGATCTATTTATTACTGCTTTTATTGTTTCTGGTACTCTATTTTACTTTCTTGTTCCCGATGTTCTACAGGTTCCATTTTTCCTTCTTCTACTCGTTTTCTAATTTTCAATAAATTCCTACTTTGCATTTTAACTCTTGGGCTTATTGTATTTCCTAGTGTATTCTATTTCATTGCTTGCCATTTCTGTGATGGCAAACGTAAAATGTAAAGGATTGCAAAAAGTGTCCTGCAGCTTTGTTATGCCAGTAGTAGTCTTTTGACATCAAGCGTTTTCCTAAGCGTTACTAAAATTTTCCCGTTGCACAGATTAAATTTTTGTCTTGCTTTAACTATAAATAAATGATTATGGCTTGCGGCGTCTGCTTTTCTTTTGCTCCTTACATCTAGTGAGGACCTTCTCCGCATACTACTGATAGCGAAATGGTCGATTTGGTTATCCACAATGCGATTTTAAGAGGCCCAAGTTACTTTGTGGATTTCCTTATGTCGAAAAACACAGTTCAAGAAGTAAGTAAATCTTCATGCTCGGATAAATTCCCTAATTCATGTTTCCCCATAATACTTTCAGCGGTCGTAGTTATCGCTCCCAATTTGTGTGTTAAGGTCGCACAATAGTATTTGAAGTATGAGAAGGAATACAACTCTACTCGCTCTGTGTTTATCCGGATGTTCCTATATGGTCATCTGATTTCACTTAGGTCCATATTAATATCTTACGCTAGTTTCACTAATATTCGTATCCTTTTTTCATCCTAAAGGTTCTCATTAAGTTTCTCCTCATTTGCATATGTATCGGTTTGGGAATCATATCGCTTTCGGATGTATAGATAACTACTCTAAGGCATCCTAGACTAGTGCTAAAGCTGGCTGCTCTACAACCAAACTGGCAAATTGTTATCAGTCGCTGTCTTAGCGTGTGGAGAATTTGATTGCGTTCCTACACCCCAAAACGCCATCTTTTCCTTAGATTAAGAAGTAACCACTACTTGCCAATAGCTCAGTGCTTATTAAATACATGACATTACAAGTCATGCGAGATGCTTTAATGAAAATGCGAATGTTACTGAATGAAATTTTATCCCTCCTGCTCATGTTGCTGCTGCATGGACAGTGAGGAATATATACTCGTATAAGTGTCTATACTTGCCATAGTGCTATACATGATAATATTAATAGTCTAATGTGTCATTGCCACAGCCAATAGAAGGATGTCTATATTGCTTTAACTTTTACTATTCCCTTTTAACGTTGTCATAATGTTGCTACTCCTGGTGTTAGTAATTATGATGATGCTCTTAGTCGTAAGCTGTTGCTCTGGCAAAGAAAAAGAGGAAATGATGTAAATATGATGTTGGAATGTTTGGTGTGTTGTGGTTAAAAGTTGTTTCACTTAATTAACATATTAAGATACGCTCAGAAGTTATTAAATAAAAGTAGAGAAGATTGAAGATAAAATAAAGGAGACTCAGCTGCTTAAAGTAATTAAAAAGTGCAGAAATTCAAGTTGACATTGATACAAATAAATTGATTGTAAAAAGAATATACGCGAGTATAAAACTTTCAATGGTGGAGAGCGAAAAACTAGTAGCAAACACCAGCTTACGGGTCAGAAGCAAATCACGACTCCAATAATCTTCAGTCTTATTGTGTATTGGTCTTTGTAACGCTGGCATTCATTTCAGACCTTCCGCTTCGTGACTGACAGGACTAAGAGTATTTAGCTTAATATTAATTTTCTTCTTTTAAGGATGGTTTATCCATCATTTTGTGTTATATTTCACTTTATTCAAACTTTTGCCCAATTGGCCCAGAAGGGTCTCGAAGTGTTTTTGGTGATTTCCTCCTTATCCTAAGAGTATAAAAATATTTTATGTAAATATTTATTTTATATAATCAATAAAATCATAATTACCTTTGAGTGCAATGCATTATAGTTCTTGCTCAATACATTGTTATTTTATTTTTAAATGTCGACAGCGAATACTCATCGACAATTTTTGTCGAATCTTACATTAACAAACGCCATAAACATTCCCGCAATTCCTAATCGATTTTCGAAAGAGTTGTATCACTATGGAAAAAGGACATCTGTAATATCATTTGGAAATATTAAAACAAATTCGACATACGGGGGATTATTTTTTGCCTAAAGGAAGCATCACCGAAACCAACCAAAGGCTTGATAAATACCATGGGTACCCATCCGCTATCAATTTAAATGATTTAAAAGTGCTCCATTGGTAGTCGTACCAGCAAAATTGGTCTCACTTGAAATCACGCCAGAAATAGTGGACAAAGGACATGGAATGATATTGGAGTCAGCCAGAGAATGAAACTAAGTGTAATGGCTAAGGTTAAAGGCATTTCATCCAAGGAAGCACATCACGTTTTGCATAAATATTGGGATATAAAGAAACTAACCGTGCGACGAGTACCGCGATTGCTCACACTCGACTATAAACGCAGTCGTGTGACCACATCCAAAGAATGTTTTGCAGTGGTCATACGGCGCAATCTGGACAAGTTTTTGCACCATATTGTAACCGTGGACGAAACAAGGATCTATTAGAACACAGCAGAGACCAAAGATGCCTAAGGTGGGTCTATATCATGGCCACTTTTTTTGATGCCCGCGGTGTCATTCACAACAGATGTATTGTAAAGAGTAAAACGATTATTTAGATTCAATATTGATTTAAAGCAGGAACGATCCCATCAAGCGAAGAACAAAATGGTGATACATCAAAAAATGCAAAATGAAAATCAGTGAATTGGGTTACGCACTCCCCTCCACGTCCAGCATACACTCCGCATTATATCGTTTTAACCAAATTTAAAGAAATGGCTCGATGGAAGGAAGGGGTCACCATTGACAAAATAACACCTGTTTTAAGGGACTAGAGAAATTTTATTATTTACAAGGAATTAAGAAATAAAATAAGGAAAACTGCACTGAATGTCATTTGGAAAGAAACCGCTTTTTTCGCCGAAAGAACATCGTTTATGAAAAAAAATCACGACATTAGCAAACTGCTCTCGTACATACATATGCTGTGAAGCTCACAAATATGATTTAAAAACTCGAAAAATTAAAACGTAAAATATGCAAAATTATGCGATACTAATGTTTAAAAAAAAGGTTTCAAACTTATAAATGTGTTGTTACAAATTCAAATTGTTTAAATGCGGTTAAGACAATGCAGATGGTTGACTTGAGTGAAATTTCGGTAGAATTTTTTTTCTAGTCAATCATCTGCATTGTAGAAACCGCACCCTAATCGCATACCTTTGATTTCCCCGATTATCATACTTCAAGTAGATCATTAATAGCAGCTCCTTTACTTTGAAGTTGAAGTACTTATTGGGATTTATTTATTACGAAGCAAAATATATTAGTCAGCAACACATTTTTTGTTAAACTAACAATTTGTAAGCAAAATGATATGGATGAATTTATTACACGCGTATTTTAAATAGACTGAACACCTGAAATTGTGCATCGATTATTTTGACTGTTTTGAGAATATTGAGGCAACAGTAAGAAGCAAATTTATATCACACATTATTTCATAGTGCGAGACTTGTGGGTTTTTAAAAAATAAAGTATTTTTTATATGCAAGTTAAGGTCACTGATCTTCGTCAAATCATGCTCATGCATTCGTACTAAACAAATCATCGTTTTCGAGTTACCAGCGCACAGTGGCTGAAAAACGTTTTTCATTGGCCAAAATTCTGTAACTTTTGAACCGATCAAAATATTGAAGTAATTCTTTTTTTAATGGATAGATATTTAATTCAGCTTGACTCAGTTTTAATTACATTGAAATTGATTGAGTACTTCTTAAGGACTTCTAGGTCAAAGTTGAACTTTTGATTTTTTTAACTTTTGGAGTGAAATATGGGTTTATTTTTTTTATTTGCATATTAAAAAATTTTATATTTTGATCTTAATAATAATTATAATTATTTTTTGTGATAATGGAATTTTTTTTAATGTTACACTCAAAAAAATTTTTTACACTGAAAAAAATTTTTTACACTCAAAAAAATTTTTACACTCAAAAAAAATTTTAAAATTAACTGGAAACAAGGTTTAAATCCACTCCTGTTCTTTCAGATGGTGTTTCTGGATCTGAAAAGAATCTTCGTGCGGTATTGCCATCATTTGTATTGCCTGACCCTTGTTTTGGCTGATCTATAATCAATCCAATTTTGCGATATTCATCTTGAACATGTTTCTTTTTTGAACTTCTTAACTCTTTGTTGGTTTTATTGTTTCTTATGGATCCTGAAGACCCGAAATATAAATCATAATTGATTTTTAGTATATGTTCCATAAGTCGTATTCTTGCATGTAGTGGTGATAATCTAAATTCATATGCATTGTGGTGTCTTTATTAGTTAAACACTCACAATTAACACAAATAATTATATCAAGTATTATATTTTATAATTGTTTTTTATAAATTGCTTTTATATTTTTTAAATTCTAAAATCTTTTAAAAAACAAAAATGACAAATCTATATATATAAAAACAAAGTATTCCTAGATGAAAATTAAATATTATTTTTAATATATTATATGTACAGTAATATTATGTACACAGTACCTACAACTACTTCCCCTCCAAAAATGTTATGCCTGTTAAATTAAATGACACTCTCTTCGTTTTATGATCTAAATTTGAACTTGTAGTGTTGTGTTCCAACAAAGCAGGTTTTAAGCGATCAATCGGTATAATTGTTACCTGATTATTTACTTCAACCTTGTAATATTTTTGATTCCTTTCAACAACCCTGTAAGGTCCCTCATATGGTTGTTGAAGGGTTCTTTTATGAATTCTTCGAACAAAAACATATTTACAGTCTTTAAGATCTTTAGGAACATAGATGCCCGATTCAGAGTCCGAGTGATGATTTAAATTAGATTTCACATTTTTGAAATGATTCTTTAAATTATATAAGATATCGGAAGCATCAATATTCTGTGCAAAAGTTATTATTTCTCCAGGTAAACGTATGTTTTGCCCATACACCATTTCAGCAGGTGTAGCTTGTAAGTCTTCTTTAAATATGGAGCGAATACCTAACAAAGCAATCGGGAGTTCGTCAAACCAATCCGATGATTTTCCTCTCGTCATTAATGCTGCTTTTATTTGTCTATGAAATCTTTCAATCATTCCATTAGACTGAGGATGATATGGAGAAGTCGTAATTCTGAAACATCCTAACATTTTTGTTAGTTCTTTAAATATTTTGGAAGTAAATTGTCTACCTTGATCAGTTGTTATGTTTAATGGTACTCCAAAGCGAGATACGTAATTCCTAATAAATACGTCAATTATATCAGATGTCGTAATATCCCTCAGTGGGTATGCTTCAGGCCAACGGGTATGCCGGTCAATTATAGTTAATATATATTTGTGTCCTCGTGAAATTGGTAAAGGGCCAACTATATCCATATGAATATGTTCGAATCTTCCCTTTGGAATTTCTATTTTAACTATTGGTGACTTAGTATGTCTATTTATTTTAGATTTTTGACAATCAAGACACTCTTTTGACCACATATTGATCTGTTTACTCATATTTGGCCAAAAATAGCACCGATTTGTAAGTTTTCTAGTTGCTTTTATTCCCGGATGTGAAATATTATGTAATTTTTCGAAAACTGTTCTGCGCAAATTACATGGTACAAAAGGTCTAGGTACGCTTAAAGAACACTCACACCAAATTTCTTCATTATCAATAGGTATCTTCATCATTTTTAGGTTCATATGTTTGTTTTTATCTTTAAGGAATTCTAAAAGATGTTTATCTTTCTGTTGCTCATTAAATAAAACTTTAAGATCAAGGTCTGAACCTTTATATGAATTTATTTCATAAGCTCTTGATAGCGTATCGGCCACTATATTTGAATTCCCATGGATATGTCGAATATCATTTGTAAATTGGGCAATATATTCCAAGTGTCTAATCTGCCTCGGACTTCTTTCAGTTTTGGATTGTAATGCAAATGTCAGTGGCTTATGATCAGTATAAATAATGAAATCTCTACCTTCGAGTAAGTATTTAAAATGTTTAACATTCGAATAAATTGCTAACAATTCTCGGTCAAATGCACTATATTTACTTTCAGATGGTGTTAGCTTTCTAGAGAAGAAAGCTAATGGTTCTGAATTTTTATTATAACATTGTTGTAAAACTCCTCCTATTGCCACATTTGAAGCATCCACGTATAAGGTTAGCCTCGCATCTTTATTGAAATGATTTAATAAAGTTCGTGACGCAAAAGATTCTTTAATAACTTCGAAAGCTTTAAGTGCACACTCGGTCCATTCTAAAATTTTACTTTTAGTCTTCGAAGCCCGGTTAATCATGTCGTGAAGAAAACTAGTGGACTCAGCTAATTTAGGAATATATTTATGGTAATAATTTACGGATTTCATAATGTTGACATGTTCATTCTCGTGCTTTATTTCTTTTAGTAGATTAAGAAAACTTATATTCTGCTTGGATGTTGAACTCAATTTCCGTTTGCGATTTCTCTTACGGTCCTCTTGAATACGGAAGTGAATTTCACCCGATGATTCTGTTCTTTTCCACTAAAATGTAATATATCTATATTCGCTCCTGGCAGGATCGCCAATTTGTGGTGTCTTTATTAGTTAAACACTCACAATTAACACAAATAATTATATCAAGTATTATATTTTATAATTGTTTTTTATAAATTGCTTTTATATTTTTTAAATTCTAAAATCTTTTAAAAAACAAAAATGACAAATCTATATATATAAAAACAAAGTATTCCTAGATGAAAATTAAATATTATTTTTAATATATTATATGTACAGTAATATTATGTACACAGTACCTACATGCATCGGTATTATCTAATGATTTTGTCGGAACTTGGTTTAATTGGGTTTATGCTGCTTGGCATATAATGCAGCTGGATGCAGCCTTCGTGTTAGTCAAAGCCTGACCTACATTTCCATTTATCATTGTAAGGACTAATTGGTAGCTTACTTCAATTTGCTGCCCATCTAACTGTAATTGTAATGGCTAATGGTAGTGTTGCAATTTGGGCCTTGATATCACTAATTTCTTTGTTAATGGCATCACGAATTTCTTCTTTGAATTCAAATTTGATTGGCCTGCAGTATTTCGTAGAACATGGTGTCTCATTTTTCCAAATATCCATTGTTTGCATTGTACTAGTCGAAGGCTCTGAATCTTCCAAAATCTTTTTCAATCGCAATGGTACAATTGATACCATGAACATATCCGAGTCCGAAATATTTTCACATACAACTTGTTTGTATTGGTTATGTCCCGAAGAACCATCACATCCCCACTTGCAAAAAAGAATTAGCTTTGTGTTTCCATATTTCTTTAACGCATTTCCTGGTATTGATTGTAGCAAGCGGTCGGCTGTGTGATCAAGTAGAGATTGCAGTTGTACCTCTGCCGAAATTGGTGTGTTTGGTTAGTATCCTTTGATGGAAAACAGTCCATTTTAGTAGCAGTTATGTGATGATATGCTGGATAGATATTTGAGCCATTTCAATCGCACGCAATCTGAGCTTAATATATTGCTGTTTTGTTAATTTCAAATCCAGAAATAAGGCTAATGCCTCCTCATTTGTGCACTGTTTTGCATCGCTCGGAGTTGGTATACTTTTAAGAATTCGTTTTGTTCTCACTGGACTAGCTTTAATAACTTTTTCAATGATATCCACTTTTGTTAATTGGTTCTGTGATCGTAATTGATGTAGGAAAGATTCTTTTATATTTGTACAACCAATTGCATCGTTAACATCTTTAAGTTTCCGCCTCTTAGATTTATCGCTGCAGTTATCCAATGATTTGCGTGGTCTTCCAACCTTATCTTGCTTTGCTGTTTCTGCAGCGACCACTTCTAAACACTTTTCACTTTTTATATAAAACTTTTGTTTACTGTAGCTAACTTCTTTGTAGCGTTTTTTTAGTACTTTTACAAAATTAGATAATTGCTCTTGTATTTCGGTGCTACACGAATTTAAGTTTAATTTTATTTCAACGTAACTAAGAACATCTTCCTGGTTTTTATTTCTAAAATACTCTTCGGCCAGTTCTTTATAACCGAAGCTCTCCATATTTTTCTGAATATTTTTATTTGAGTCTGTTATGATTTATCACTTGCAAATATATACGTACACGTAAAGGATTAACTTATTATTGAGTAATTCCTTACCGAAACCGTAGTTTTATACATTTTTAGATACATGTTATTCACACATTGATCTTCAATTTCATAGCACTTAAATTGAACAAAACTGCACGTGTTATCCAGACCTTAATATCAGGTAAAACTAATTAGTATCTCGCCAATATGGGGTTCTTTTTATCTTTAGTGGTTTAATGTCGCGATTATTATTATAAAATTGTTTATGAATTTGGCTGACCCTAACAGTTACATTAAAAAGAGATCATATGTTTACTGTAGAACCTATTGTGATATTTTTATGACTGATTTTTTGCTGATCAAAACAAAGCCATAAAACCCTTTCGCAGGTATTATATTTAATTATTTTAGTTTTAGGTAGTCTAAAGTAAAAAACATAAACCTTCAGGCAAAAAAGTGAAAATTTAATACACCATTGTATACGAGTAATTATAGGGCTGTTTATATTAGAGTAATTTGATTTTTTTTGGAGTAATTTCATTAAAATTAAAAAAGTGTTCTACCGGCGGGTCGTGGCGGGTGCAAAAGTATATATGGGGTGAAAGAAGACACCTTCGCCTTTCTTCGGGTGGTATACGTTTCTTGTTCCCTTTTGTTCCCTAGAAGTTCTATTCCACTAAAGTTTAAATTTTAGAAAAATATAGTAGTTTCATAAATATTTCATAACACCTCTAATATAAAACGCTAGAGCGGTAACCACTTACAACAACTAAAGACTATAATCCTACCAACATTATAAAAAAGACCGCAGGCCATTATCGATGATAGCTTGCGAGTAGTGACCATTTATTTTTGACAAAAAACTGATAAAAAACAACTTTTACTGAAATAACAAAAAAACAGTTGAGTTTGACAGCATGCCACGCCCACAATTATCAATAGTTTAACCTAATTTTTTGGCTACCTTAATATGGATATATTAGCTCCAAAATGGCGTAAAAATTTTAAAAATCGGTGACAAAAAAAAATTTGACTTTTGGCCAATGAAAAACGATTTTCAGCCACTGTGCAGCGATTCATGTTGGTAATATTATGATGAGGACTCTTATAGAAGAAATAAACTGAGAGTTTCGTTTTCTGCCAATGACTGTGTTTTTCTGCGGTCAAGTTCAAATGGCTTTGCAGCTTGTGTGGGAATAGAAGTTCATTGCAATTAAAACTTCTTTTAAAGCTCAAGGCAAAAATATTGTGATTATTTTTAAAGTTTGAATTTATTTAACCATTCCAAGATTATGTTGTAAGTGATGTTTTAAGCAAGTGAATTTATGGGATATAAAATTTGATAAAATTAAACTTTTAGTTCGATCTTCAGAAGCGGAAATCTTGGAATTTCTTAACCAGTGCAACACCGGAAAGAAAAGTGTCCTTTAATGTATAACTTCGGCAACAATGGCTCGAGTCGATAAATATTGTACATTAAGTTTAGGGAAAAAGACGAGCATTTATCCGGCATATAGAAACAGCTGATTCAACAGGGTAAAGCGTTTTAAAACCATTGGATTTTTTTTTGTAAGAGAATATTTTTCTTTTTCTTTGTCATAAGAATTTTTAGGACCACAGCATCTATCCTGCACTACTTATCAGTGTATCTTGCAGCATTGCATCCTGAAATCTTAGTTGTAGAAAGATTAGCTTCAAATATTTTGATTGATAGGTTGATGTTTTGGACAGTGATAAACTTTGACCCAGCAAATATCTCTCTAAAACTGCCATCTTCCCTGGTGGGGATAAGATATCTCAAGGACCTCAGTAATGAGTTGGTCATTTGCCATTTGATGTTGGGTAGAGGCATTGAGATAGTAAAGTGTAGTAAATCAGCGTGAGGGACTCGCAGTAGTCTTAATCGATTTGTGTGCGATCACTAGCATTAGACTGCCAGCTATAGGCAGCTACAATTAAAAGCCAGTCAGTTTTTATATAAAGCCGACTCAGTGATAAGAATCAATGTCGTCAATTATAATTTTAAATGTCCTTTCACCAAATTTCACACATTAGATTTATGTGATTTTCCCCAATGCCCGTGAAATGAGGTACCACCACTAAATTGTGAAAAAAGAGAGAATTTATTAATGGTTTTGAATGAATTATGTTTCAATTTGTTTGTAATGAACCAATTTTTTTATTTTAGCTCTTTTATGAATTACTGATAATTTTTTTTTTTAATTTTGCATGAAAAAAATTTTAGGTAAAACTTTGTGAATGTCTCCGAAATTAAAAAAAAATGGTTAAAAGTGACGTGTAAATAAATTTGTGTAAGAAACATTTTTTTCACCTAATATTAGAATTTATTATTTCGGGATATTCTCCCCAACGAAATTAAATTTTTTACAAAATGTTTTGTTTGTTGTGGCTTCTGCTGTTCATATGCCGACAAATCGTTAGTGAATTTTAAGCAGTTTGAAAACATTCAACCTCGTATATTTATGAAAAACGAATCAAATACAATATGAAAATTCTATTGTTTATACAAACAACACAACAAACAATTTTACTCAACATGAGTCTATTTTATTTTTCTTGCAACGTGTATACTTGTACAATTAAAGGCCCGTAGGCCGTTAGGCAAGAATTAAAAATAATTTTTTTTTTAAATGTCAACCATTAATCAGCAAATTTTAAAGCAAATATTGATTCTAATTGTACAGTCATTCATCGTTGTTTAAGTCGACATAATAGTTATGAGGCACTGACAAACTAAGGAATTAGAAAAGGGACTCAAGGTAGCAATTTTCTGCTTTGTTAACTCTTCTCTATATATTTTACAAATTTATTTTCAACTCTTTATTCCTGCCTCTCAAATGGCAGTGCTACTCCTTTAACCTTCACTAAACAATCGAAAATCTTTATTAATTTCTTTGGCAAAGCGATGTAAAAAATGTATGCAAGAGGATACACACACATACATGAATAATAATTTTTATTTTTGAGAACTCAAGTGAACAGTAGTGCAACTAGAGCAGAGAGCAGGAAATAAAATAAAACGAAAAATGCCAACAAAAGAATTATAATTTGGTGTGATTCAACGAAATGTCAAGGACCTTTTTTATCCAAAGCATAACTTTTACTCTAAACGGTGTATAGGAGTGAGTGTGTGCGTGTGTTTGTACTGAATTTACAACTTTGAAGGAGAATAAATCTTTTATTCTAACTTTTTTTCTTCAAAAGAGTTATAGTGGAGAAAAAATTGAAAATAAACGTTTTTCAAATTGTTGCTTCCTTTTTCTAAGAGATGTGTAAGATATTGCAGAAGGAAAAGTGTGGCAAACTTTGTGGATGGAAAAAATACAACGAAATATAGAAAAATGACGATAAAAATATCAGGGTGGAGTTGAAATCAATAAAAATCATGGCTTGTTGCTCAATAGCCTTAAGCGCAACAGAAGTAAGAATAAAAGGGCAGAAGAAAAAAGAAAAAAGCCCTACAAAGACGCAACAATTATTACACCTCAGGAGTTATTAACGATTATTATTATTAGCATTTTGAACAGATTGAAATGGTGATGTGTATCATGTTGACTACTTCAAATAAAAATTATTTAACGCAACGTCAACATAGAATGATTACTCTATTAATAAATTCAGTGTATAAATTTAAATGCAGAGAACAAATTATTGGCTTAGACATCGACAAGAATTTCTGTTCCATTCAAATGTACTGAAACTTCTATCGATATCGAATACAGTAATTTTGTTCTCCAGTATTATTTTCCTTATTTTAGTCTAAAACCTTCTATCAAGAAATATGGATTCCTTAAGATAGTTGATGCAACACTTTCTAACACACCATTCAAGCTTACGCAATATGTTTGTATATATTTTTCGAAATGGATGCAAGAGAAAAAATTAAGCTTTTGTTGAACTGAAGAGCGGAGAAGAAATAAATTATTTTATGAAATTTGTTGCATGCCACATGCCACACTAGTTATGCATAGCTACCGCAGAATGCTTTTAAGGAAATCATTACAATTTAGCATTCCTACCAATCGACCAAATGTCCTGTTGGCACTGCAGTGAACATAGAGATGTGGTTTGGGTTCCTGCATGTCAGTTGTGCAGACTATCTGTCATGGGGGCAAGACCACATTTGCTTAACGACCCGCCAAGTACTCTGCCTTTGTCATTTGTCTTTAGCTATGAAATCATTGATCCCTATAAACATAAACGGTATTATGATCGATTGGGGCATCCAGTTCATTCGGTTAAGAATTTACTCTGTTCTATAAAGTATTTAAAGTGCCTGAAGGCCAGTGCGTAAATAATCTGTAATATTAATGAAAGTAGATATATCTGAATTCTGTTTAGTTACTCCTCTATATATATTCCACGTGTAACGATCTATCGATTTACTAATTTTTAAGTGAACTTTGTCCTGCTCATTTGTTAAAAATTTTAAACTAAAAGTCCATACCACGCGTTCTACTCTTGTTCGCATTCTGACCATCGACTAAAAAATTAAATTAAGAAGTTGCAAGTTGCAAATTATAGAACACAAAAGCGTAGGAACGCTACATTCAAATTTTTTGAGCATCATAATCGGCGTGCAAACAGCTCAATTGATTTTGATAACCAACCTTATCAACTTTTTATAATATTCTCATTGCCAAAAAAAGCGTCGCGGAATGTATGTAGAATTTAACAGTGCATCCGTGTGTGAACGTGTCGCGTAGACTTTCAGCTTTACAGCTTAAGCCCCCATTTCCCATCAAACATCTCGTGTCAACTCAAACAACCAATCGTTGCCTTTTTAATGTTCTCTAACAATTTTGATTGGAATAACATTTAACACTATGTCCTTTTTTTACGTATTTAATTTTGTATATGATATTTATTTAATTATTTACAAAGGAACAGGATTAACTTCTGAACTCTAGCTGGAAAATTGTAATTTATTTTAATTCTGTAACTATGAGTGCGTAAAGCTCTGTACATAGACTTTTGTGGTAGCTTAGGTAATGGTGGTAGTCTGAATTTAATCAGGCTCAATTAGACTTATTGCAATACCACGAAAATTCTGCATAAAAAGGGTCTTCATCGTCGTAACGCATTTCAATGCCTGCAACCGTGCTTATCAGTCGCGTTAATGCTATTAGGACACAATGATGTATACGTATATACCATATACTGTCTTCTTCTCCTATATCCTGACATTTGCTCATGCCAGCTTCCAGGATCCGATTATCACACAAATGCCAAGTTTGACATTTTTATACTTTTCCATGCCCATAGGGTGACTGTGTAGTCCATTTTTAGGCGATAATAGTATTGAGGCGACTTTGCTGTCATTAATTGTGGGACACCTCCTGGTTGTTAACTCTTCAGTGTGTACGTTGTGATACTCCTTCGCTTTGCGCATGCATGGCTCTGTAAAAGCCTCTGGTTGTCAATGTTTATATCTGTATTTTTTTCCTTGAATTTTAAGTCCTTCATTCCAGTCTACTTTTTCCTGACATTAGACAGGTTGCAATATCCATACTTAGACGATTCTACAGTTGACAATCGTTTGCAAATGTTGCTGCTTCGAGCCCGCCATTGTTTTGTATGTACTGTAGTAGAGTTGGCAACGAAAAGCGTAATTAAAAGGGAAATCATTCCACTTTGAGGTGTAGATCGCTCCTTCCCTTTTTATTTTTCTCCATTTCTGCCAATATTGATGGCCTAATTGGGACATTAGCCTTTTTTCCACATATTTCTGCGATAATAATGTTGCAACAGATGACACAATTACTCAAGAGGTTAGAAAGTGCGTACAAACAACAAAACAAACAACTTATATTTGATATGAAATTTTTATTTGTCCTATATTCGTATTTCTGTAATTTCCATTTGTTTTCCGAAAATTTTCATTTAATCATAAGAAATTGAAAACTCTTCTAACATAAAGATTGGCATTTGCCATAGCGAAATCCAGGAATATAGCTACGCCCACAACAAATAGCAAAAGTTTTTAAGAACAATAAAGAGAACCATATTTTATTTTTCAAGATGGCGATGCCGTAAAAATGGGATATTTAGACAAACACTGCTCAAATTTTACAGCCGAAGCCTTTGTAATTTCTAGTGCCTTAGAATTTGTCTATAAATCTAGGTTAAAATTTATAATTTGTACAGACGGCCTCTCTGCAATTTTTGCAATTCGAATCACCTTATATGACTCTCCACTAGCTAACCGTATAAGAAGCATTTTAATCAAGCATTGTGATCACCTTAAAATTATGTGGGTACCGTCTCATGTCGGCATTAGAGGTAACGAACTTGCGGATTAATTAGCCGCAGAAACAAGGAGTAGACCGACCCTAAAATACGACACTTATGAACGGCGAGATATAATAAAAACCATAGCCTCCTATCTTGAGGCAGAACGTCTGCAAAAATGGGGTCAATATCAACATAATTAAAAAATCTTCAACCCCGAGGGGAAGAAACAAGTATACCCCAAAACTAGCCCAAGATCTGAAGCCACAATCTTCTTAAGATTAAGACTTGGACACTGCAAATTTTTACACCAACATTTATTGGAAAATGCACCTGTCCCTATCTGCTCCGCATGCAACACACCATTGACAGTTCTACACGTTCTCAATGAACTTTCAACTCGTCAAGAAATAAAATCTTCAACGACATCCTACCATCCGATCTTTTAGAAAATACTTGTTCAAATAATATAAAAATAATCTGTAAATTTATAAAAGGAAATAATATTCAAAACCTAATAAAAACCTAATATAAATTTTATTTATACTTTTTTTTTAGTTACATTAATTGTATTATGTAATTAAATCATAAAATAATAAATAAATAAAATTTTATTTTACAAGAAATTAGTTTAATCATAACAAAAAATATAAAGATATTTGTTTTGTATTAGTAACGTTAGTTTTTTTATTAGATGATAAAACCACTTTAATAATTTTAGAGAATTTTTTCCATCCGTAATGTTGCATTCTTTCATAGCTCTGCATCAGCAAGCAATCTGTGCCACTATCGCCTAAAACCGCAGGCATCTAATGGCCAATAAGTATTGTTTTTTTAACTTTAAAATCAAGAAGGAAAATTTAAAAAAAGCCATTTAAAAGCTTTTGCTTATTTCTATTACATTTTTATTTTTTCTTCGAGTGCATTTCTATTATCGCAGACAAATTCAATCGTTATTAGAGCAGGAGTAATAAATACATAAATAATAAGAAAAGCGTCAGCAACAAGCAATACAGTAATCGATAGATATACATATGTATGTCGTCAACAACAATAGCAATAAATTGCTTAATAAACAAATGCATGAATAACACAAGCAGCAACAACAATAATAGCTACAGCAACGACTACAACAGCAATAATTGTTGAAAAACACTATAAACGTGACAATATTGTTGAATCTATCAACTCCAGTGCAACCACGAATATTTAAAATGTGAATAAACATACAAACAAACACAGTCAAAGACTTTAAGTACACAAAAGATAATACAAAAATCTATTAACACATACAGGATTTCACACACACACACACACACACACATGCACACACACACACACAATATACATATTCACACTTACTAACTCACAAACACAAAAGCACACTTGGCGGCGATACCAGGTCGTGAATTGCATTTGCTTGCATCTGTGTGTGTGGCTGTGTGTGTGTGTGTAATTGAGAGTAAATATCAATAGCAAACAAAGAACAACACTCTTGTATCATGGCTAAAAGGAGAAAAAAATGGAGGAAAAAATATCCCACAAAAAGGAAACAATGGCATAGACCTTAAGTTTAGGCCATGGCCAAATGTCAAATATTATTTAATCATGTAAAAGTATGGTACATAAATTTTCAAAAAGTACGTAACAGCAAGTGCAAGTGTGATTATCTTGACACACAAACATAAATAAATAATTTTGAAGCACAAGAACAACAATACTAGTACTTGGTTATTTCCACCGTCAACTGCGACACTGTCAGATCAATATTTATAGCAAATAATTGTTATTTCCATTTGCAATAGACAAAATATGGTACAGCAATAATTGTTAGTTGAGGGGAAAAGTGTTTTCGTTTGAAAAGAAAATTTTAATTATTTATTTTCACCTGCCTGCCGTGATCAGAATACAAGGATAATTAATCAATATATTTTAAATTTTGTCGTCAATTTTCTTAGTAAAATTTTTTAGGAAATTACTGTTTTTTTTTTTATAAAGAGTAACATTTTTTACTTTTGCCGTGCCAAAGAGAAAAAAAATTTAATTTTGCATCCTTTAATAAAAACAGGTCACTTACGTCTGTAAAGGAGTGGAATTTTTTAAATTACAACGATAAATAGATTTTTTGCATAAATTTATTAGACCTTTTCCAGAAAAGAAATTGCCATATGTGCCATCTAGTGAAAATTCCGTGTGATACAGCAAATGTTATCAATAATTTTAATCATATTTTACTAAAATTTATACTAAATTATTTTTAAAGAATTTTTTTGCATGGAACTTTTTCGATTCGCCAATATGAGTTGTGGTGAAACAAACATGGTCTGTAGGAAATGTGAAAACAGCTTTTCATGCTCGCCCAGTTCGCCCAGTCATCGGGCCGTACTTCTGTGAAAATAAGGTCGACCAAACAGTTACCGTGAATGGTGTTCGCTATCGTGAGATGATAACGGACTTCTTGTGGCCTGAAATTGAAGATATGGACCTGGACAGTATGGTGCTTCTTGTCACACAGCCAACGAAACAATGGCTCTTTTGCGCGAGGACTTCTTTCTTTAGGCATATTGAAGAGAAAAAGTGTACGTGAAAATGATCGTTTAGAAAAAAATCTATTTATCGCTACAATTTTAAAAATTTAAGTTGCGCTGGTTTAAGGACACTAAATGTCCTTTCATAATTTTTTTTTTTGGAAAGAGAACGCCTTATGGAAAAGATGCGAAAATGTGTTGAGGTGCTTTTAAAATTGAAATTCTATTAATTGGAGTAAAATATTTAAAGAGATCTGTGCTTTGGCTTATCAGAGTATAATAAGCTTTCAGAATATGGAAAGAAAAAAGTATATTTCTATGATTCTTTGTACATTGTCGATAATCAACAAATATGGAATTTTTAAAGAAAATTTTGCAATTTTTAAAGGAATATAGAATAATGGTGACAGATTGATTACCAAAACAATCGAACGCATTTTAAAGGATATAGTGTAATAATCTTTTTTTTCGGGAAAAATCTTATGTTTTGTGGGTCAATTTCCAAAATTTTAATTTATAAAACTTTAATTTAAATTCTCTTAAACTTATAATGCGCTCGAGTTCGGAGATTATAAATTCAGGTCATTCGGCCATATTCTGCAAAGTGACTCGATTTCGAAATCGATTCCAAAAACGAAAAATAAACAAATCGGTGTCGTTTGATTTAATGCATTCAAACTTAAACTGGAATTAAATATTTCGATCAATCAATAAAAATTTAGTAATAAAAAAATCTAAAAGTGTTCGTACATTCCAGGATCCAAATCGTATCCTTCTTTTCATGCTAAATATCGTCATCGATAGATCGGATAGTTCATTTATGTTGTTTGAGGTTTCGCTAATCATTATATTTCGGATGAGCAAATGATTAGTCTACTGCATCCTAGTCTGATGATGGAGCTGCCATCTAAGCCAATAGACTGGCTGAGTGTAAAAATACATTTATATAGCGAACCGCTTAGTATAAGAACAGACGTCCGCTTGCAACCGCCCCAATTACAGACGTTGCAGACGCCTCTCACAATACGCCGATGTTTGACGGGTGTCGGGAACATCGCCCAGGGACCACCACGTGGAGGTTTGTGAGTCGACTTCAAGTGTGATTGATAAGGATCACTCTGGATTCACCAAGTAGAACCAATCAGAAGTTTTGCCTTATCATTACACCCCTTTGAGGCCCTATGCTCCTTATAGGATCGATGGGAACATATATAATAAAAAAAATCTGTATTGTTTAGAAATGCTTTCGTAATAATTTATGCCTCTGAAATTGTAGCAAAATTATTTGTATTCATACAATTAATTTTTCTTCGCACTTGTGAAAAAATATGAACCAAATGCAGAATGTTCTTCAAACTCAAATGTTTAAATTTAAATGTATTGAGGTGCATGTAATTTGATTAACACAATAAAAAAGACGTCAAATTAAGAGTACGAACTGTTTGTTTCTATTTCTTTAGTTATTCATTAGAATAATAATAATACATTAGATATACTTTGGAAGAAATTTTGATGGTATTCGACTTACAGAACAGGATCGAGTATTTCTTTAAATTGTTTTTGTTAAGCAAGTATTCAGATTTAAAAAAGATTAGTATCCTCTTTATTAGAAAAACGAATTTTTAGCATAATTTTGTGATGTATTTTTGAATGAAGGGTGTTACCTTTTAAGCTCCACAATTTTTAATTGAAATAAAACAAAGAAAAATATTAATAGAGTCAATTAAACTGACTTTATTGGTTAAACTAATTTTATGTTATTAATCAATGTTGACCCAATAACTTGCCAAATGTGTGTGTGTTCCAAATGTTCACTCTTATCTGGGCTATCAGCGTGGACAAGAAAATAATCTAATGAAACCTTTTTAAAAACTTTTGCTCGCACCCAATTATATTTAGAAATAAACTATTTAGATTGTTTTCACTTGAATATAAAAGGTATAATAAAATTTTGAATACAAAATCTTCCAAATTCAATGTTCATGCTGCGCTCAAATATCCTTAATTGTTTTCTCAAGCAACACATGCTCACTTATTACACACACACACACTCTCACACAGTTCTAAAAGAAAAATGTTGCTGGTATATTTGTTGCATACTTTAGGGAAAACGAATTATATGTTTGCGACTACAAAGGACATTTCACATCTCGTTGTTAAAAGAAGCAAGAAAATGTATAGTTCATCAATGTCAGCCCTGCAAAAATATAATAGAGTAAGAAAAATAGTGCAAGACTACAAACAAGTGCAATTCATATCATCTACATCTAGACAGCCAATCAACTAACAGTGGGCCATGACTCCAAGGACTTGTAACATTTTTATCAATTCCCAAAACTCTTATTTCTTTTTTATGTATCAGCAAAAGGAAAGATAAATTGCATACTCGTGTAAGAAGTAGGAGACAATGATCAAAGATGAAACCACTTACGATGGCAAAGGACACATACTTGCAATGAAATTGACATATTTTTCATCTTTTTGTATTTTCATGTACTATAGATTTGTGGCAGAAATACACAGATACTATATATTATTTACAAGTATTTGCTATCAATTGTGCTAAATCTTTGTATGTAAATACCGAAATTGTGCCAACAAATTGTGCAACATTTTTATAATTCATTGAAAAGTGTATTGTGAAATCAAGGCTGCAATTAAATATGCATTTAGCGAAAATCACAAAATAAAACGCCAACTAAAGAATTAATAATGATTCTCATTATCCTTAGATGATAATAATGCTGATTTACAAACTTTTTTTATATAAGTCATTTGAATGGGAAAAGTATACTAAGATACAATCAAACCACAACAGCTTGGATGCTGCTGCTCCTCTTCTCCGTCAGTCCACTTCATTTGCAAGCCGCTTTACTTGATTATCTATTTATAAATTTTAGTCACCAAGGCATCACAACGTCTCTGGCACTGGCAGAGAGGAGAGGAGGTAGTGTGGCTTAAAATATTCAACAAGATATGAAATTGCCAACTATTGTTGCAAGGGAAAACAATGGCGAACAGAAAACTTAACAACAACACAACAAAAAACTATTAAGTGAAACATAGAAAACAGAACAGATTGACTGTCTGTCACTCCACATGTTAGTCAAATCCTTTCATGTTCACTTAAGCTAAAGGGACCAAATTGAATGCCGGCAGCTAAATTTATATTTCCTTTCTACATGACAACATAAAGAAACAATTTAAATTTTCATTAAATAAACGTATAAAAGTTTTAGAATTTTTATGAGACACCTTCTCCATGCAATGCGTTTTTTAAGTTTGAAGTATTTTATTTCCAAATATTGAAATTAATTACTTTTTTATGAATTTCTAATGAAAATGAAACAGAACCCTTGACTGCAATTTTGTTATAAATGAAAAAAGAGCTTTGGTTTCATAAAAAGTTCATTTGAAAGTGTGAAATTGATGACATTAATTTGAAAAAAAAAAAAAAATTTAATTTCTCTAACGGCCAACTGCCGAGTTGATGCATAATTGCACTCGTTTTACGTCATTTCGAATTGTTGCTCGCACAACATCTGGCTGCAGATTGTCGATTTCTTCGTCAATGTTGGCCTTCAAGTCTTGCAAGGTTCGTGATTTGTTGTGATTTGTGCGAGCCCAAAGGACGAAGCCTGGTGTTCAAATCTCCACAATGGCAAATCATTTGGCCTGGAAATTGGTGCCTTAATAAGTCCATCGTTGCCCAAGCTGTGTGAGCGATCGCTCCGTCCTATTGAAACCCACAATGATGGAGACCCAATGCAGCAACTTGCGACAAAAAAAATTGGTTTAGCGTCTGCCTGCAACGCTCATCATTTACGGTTATAGTGGTGACATTCACTTTTTTCACGGCAAATGCCGCATCAAACATGGAGTTTGAGGTAATGCATTCGCTCTTGATGAATTTCATGTTGACTCTCTGTGCTTCCGGAACGCAATTTTTTTTTTTTTTTTGTTTTCTAACCACTTAAGTGGAAATGGATTTCGAAATCATTCTCTTCTTGCAGCAAGTTTAACGGAGTTTGGCAGAATGTTAACTTTGTCCTTGTAGGGGAACATTTTCAAATCTTTGTGCAAACGTCATTGCAACGTACTTATGCTGATCCCTAATTGTGCGCATCGTCGTCTCGTTGATGTCTCTCTGATGTCATCGCTAACATCAGCGATGTTCTCGGTCGAGCGAGCAATACGAGGTCGGCCACTTCTGGCGACATCTGTAGAGAACCCAATTTGCACGAAGCGCTCAATCAAGTGCTTAATTGTTCGAACACATGGAACATGACGACGAAGAAGGCGACGACAAAGTTCACGCTGTGTTAAAATAACAAACTGAAAATTTGTTTTCACGTTCTTGTGGTGCGTATCGCTCCATGGCTCCATAAATGTCAAAGCACAGTGACATTTGGCGCTATCTGCAAAAATTACTTTTGCGCCACCTTGTTTGAACAAAATAGTTAACAGAGTTAAAAAACGTTTCGGTATCTAACACTGAAAGAAAATTTTGGTGCAAAACGTACGAGTATAATATATTTAAATGTTTTATGTGCAACTTTGGGAAAGTATTTGTGATTCCACTACTGCTAATTTCAGAACAGAACACAAAACATCTAAAAGGGGCAAAATGTGTGCAACAACTTTTTAGAAACCAAGACCTCAACAGTTTATAAAATAAATCTGCGTTCAAAATCAGCGCATAAATCTGTTTAATTTTTAATACGCACTAAATTTTCTATCTTTGGCTTAAACAATAATTCTTAAAATGCTGAGTTCGTTATCAAAAATACATTTAAAATGGAAACATTTCCTTTAATTTACCATGTTCGCTTAACCGTATCCGATTGTGTAAAAGTAATGCAGTTATTTTTGTGAAATTTGAATTATTGTAATAATTTTCATTGCCCTAAGTTACATGATCCTCAGGAGGACATCATATCAGCAATAACTGGAAGATTTCTGCTATTAAAAACCTATTAAATAAATCCTATTAGTCGTCCTTTATTAAATTTTTATTAGGCTGGACCTACTGACCTTCGTAGAGTAGTAGGTAGTGTACTAGAATCGTAGTGCGAAGGTCCCAGGTTCGAATCCTGCCGCAGAACTCTGGTAGTTTGTGTCTGAAAATTAAAGGGAGCGCACAACAAGCCTTCACTGGCTTAAGTGTATGTCGTATGACATGGGCAATCACACCCCTCCAATCAACCTAACCTAACCATTAGGCTGGAAAAATAACATCCAGTTATTGTTTACATCTTCTGGCTTAATTTCATCTAGAGCTCATACAAAAAAAGGATGCTCCCGTGTTAAACGAACTGGTGCGCAATTACACACTAACGCTTCAAATACTGAATTCTTTCTAAAGGCTTCTGTAATTTCTTAAACATTTTAAATTAAAAAAAATGTTTTTAAAACTATATCACAACCGCCTTAAGATAATAAGATAAAATAGTTTTATTACTAATTTTTTTAATATTTATAAGAATACATTCACCTTAAATGATATTCAAAGTCTGCTTTGCACCATTTTAGTGTTAGTAAATACAAGATTCAAGCAAACTTTATGGTTTCCATGAGCAACGGCCTATATCTGAAAGTAATAATTTTGTTGCAGAGCCTTAAAACCATATAATGAAAAAATAAACTCGGAATCGTGTACTACTGTGAGTGAACAATAGCTCACATACCCATCTCTAGTGTTGTCCTAAAATCAGTCCATTGCGAAAGTCGAGGAAACCAATTTAGCTGACTTTTGTTAGTCAGGTAACATCATGATTACAAAGAATGTTTGTAAAATGTATTAAAAATGCATTATATACGATTGTAAAACGTTTTGTCTCAAATTAATTGCATTATAATTATATTTCCTGTTTTTAAAATTTAGATTTCCATCCACATTTTCCATTAATACTGCTGTGCATTCATATTTATCTACATACTACACTTCCTTTTTCTTTTAAAGGACTTAATTTATTTCATTTTTAAAATTGCTATATGTGACTCATGTTGGTAATTCTCTATACATAAATTGTTGCTAGAATCTAGTCTAGCCTATGAAATCACTATTAAAATCAAGCAACATCTTTGCCATGCATGGAGTCGCAAATAATATGTTGCTGGCAACTGTTTAGACTGTTTTCTTCTATAAAAAAGTGTATCATTTTCAATTGTTCTCCTTTTCGCGCCTCCTTTCCTAGTGAAATATTTTTACAATTGAACACTTAAGTTCATTTTTTTATCCTTGGTACAGGGCAGTAGGTGTTGCAAATATTCCAGAATAGAAAAGGTCTTTATGTGTATAGAGCTTACGCTTAAGTTATACTGAAATCGCTACTAAATTATTTTATTATTACTATTTTTTTATAAATACAGTGAACTCTCGTTAATATGAACTAAGAAATATCAATTCTGCTCATATTATCGGAAAGTTAGTATTGAAAGTTATTATTACCCAGAGTTCACTGTAATCGATGATGGCCATCTTAGTCAAGTTGCTTAGTTACTGTCCACATTAGAAAATATTCGTTCCACAATTCTTAATTTAGTTTGTGACAGGTCGAACAAGAAAGATTGGAAGGGAGTAGTCAACCACAAGTTATTGTTTTTTATAAGTTTATTAAATTGCTTTGGTGTATCAAAGGATTTGTCCCATTCCTTTAAGATTAAGTATACCAGGGACCAGCTTATAACTTGCTACGTATATACTCCTTAAGTTAGTTTCAATTTAAATTTGACTTGCATTTAAGTACAGTTTTACTGACCTTCGTAGACTAGTAGGTAGTGTACTAGACTCGTAGTGCGAAGGTCCCAGGTTCGAATCCTGCCGCAGAACTCTGTCAGTCTGTGTCTGACAATTAAAAGGGAGCGCACAACAAGCCTTCACTGGCTTAAGTTTATGTCGTATGACATGGGCTATCACATCCCTCCAATCAACCTAACCTGACCTAACCTAAGTACAGTTTTAGCTTATCACTCATTAATTAAAATTATGATACAAGTAATAAAGTTTTCAAAAACAGCTGTTTAATATAAATAAAACAATATTTTAGAAGCCGACTTTAATAACAAGCATTAAAATATAGTAAAATTTTTGAAATAAGCATTTGAAAAAGTCAAATAAAGCTTCAAAAGTGATTTTTATAATATTGATTGATCTCTGTTACCATAACATTATATAGTATTGAAATTTATCGGGATTATACCCAAAAAAAATATTAAAAGTTTTAGCGGCATTGGTCACTTAAGAAAATCGTCACTGAACTTTGAGCAGTTTAGACACATTCGACATCATGAGTTTTTTGTGCCAAAACAATCAAATACAATATGAGAATTCTCTAGTTTATTTGATCAATATGATTTTTTTTCCGAAGCGCTTAAAAATTATTGTAAAGTACGCTGACACTTTTCTTAAGCCTTAATTGTTTCTTAAGCTGATTTGATGATAAGGAATTGTTTTATTATTTTCTAGGACTAAAATTAATCTTTTAAAAAAGAGACGTAAAATATTTTAACGAAAACTGGCAACAAACTGATTGGCCTGTAAGGTGTAGCTGCATTTTCCCCATTTGTTAGACTTGGGTATCGTGATAATTTATTTTTTATTTTCATTGGGGTGGGTTATTATTTTAGCCTAGTATAGATTTAAATGTTGTTGTTAAGAATCCAATTAATGAAAATGTGCTTCGTATATGACTTAAAATGTATAGTATTTTGAAAGAATTTGTGTTAATTTACTTGTTGATAGATTAAGGAAGTGGTATTTACACTAGAAAATAAATAATTCGATTATTTTATTATTTTTATTAGTGGAATTCAATGAATTTCTAGAATTCGCTTTCTTCGCCAATGGCTACTGTGTTCTTATTTCTTCCTTTTAGCAACATTTTCCTCAAAATATTTCAGGCAACATGATGCCAGTGTATTGCAACATATTATGTATCCTTTTTAAATCTAGCTTCTTATCGCTTGTACCCTAAAGTATTTTAGAATATTTTTGTTTTTAGTTGAGCAAACAAAGTGCAAATGATCAGACGTTTTCTCTTCTGCTTGTGTTAGAAAAATAACAATAAAACAAACATAAACTGTATTGTAAAGCAAAGATTCAAATAACAAGTTGCATTGAAAATGAAATAGAAATTCTTCAATTCCTCTTTTGAAATACCGCCAACAATTCATTTGGAAACATTTAAAATTTCTTGTGATATTTCCATTGTAGTAATAAATAATAGAATTTTAAACCTTAAGATTTGTTACCTGTTTCTAACACCATTTTTGTATGTGTGTGTGTGTGTATGTGTTAGTGTATGTGCATCCTTGTAAATGATAAATTTGAAATGTTACAACCTGCTTTATGTTGCTGACTTAAAACTAGTGAAACTTCAAAATTTATTTCTTTTCTTCCAAACAAATGGTTACAAGTAAGAATCTACCATTGGTGGCAAGTATTAAGACTTAATGTTTTAATGTAAATTTGTTACAAACTTGTTAGTGTTTATTTAGGAAAATGTGTCCTTGTGGTGAACTAAAAAAATTGTTTATATGTTTGAAGACATTTAACCAGAAAGTTTTTTATAGTCTCCTAAACCTTCTATTCAAATCGAGCGAAAGTAATGCGGAGTTTATTTTGTATATTAAGGTGGGCACAAAAAATAAAATGTATTTTTAATGCAAATATACTCGTACTAGATGTACTAGGAGTAAGTATCTTATTAAAATACTTTTCATCAGGTTCTAGGAATAAATAATAGAAAGAAAACTTGTTACATTTTATTAAAAAGCATTTCGTATGGAGGAACCTGGATAATGGTATGTCCTACAAAAGTGGGAAAAGTGCAAAGTAAAGTATTTGCTAATAATATATTGTGATGGACAGACGTCTATTTATCTAACTAAAATCAGAAAATAGCTAAGAACTAGCAATTCTTACTACATAAGCTGCTACCTTAATCGGCTGTTTTGTTTTTGGAAAAGACTCAAGTTGAAATACTATCTACCATATTATTCTTAAAGCCTAAAAATTACCTTTTTTGAAAAAATAATAATATGTTACAATCCTTACAGGCCTAAGGCGACCAGTTATAAATAAATCGCAGTTTTTAGGAGTAATTAGGTCCCAAATCGTAATCTAAGCTTTTTCACAACTTTTTATCAGCTCTTTTTTTACTGGGATATACTCGTATTAGAGAACTGCACAAGATATCTTGATGTTGTTCTTAACACATTCATTCGGCCTTAAATAATTACGTTACAATAATGTTTCAACGATTATGTACTGAAAGCAATAACTGAAAAAAAAACTTTTTGAACTTCTAATCATCTTCGCATCGTAAAAGCTCATGACAAATTTTTACAATAGTATTTTTCAGTTTAAGTTTGTTGCAACAAATGTCCCACAGCCTGTTTATGTAAATTTCGTTCATTCGGGTATTTATATTGAAAGCAAAAAGGTAAAAATTTTTTTATTTTCAATATAAATACTCGGACGAATGAAAGAACGAAATTTATATTAACGAACAATTTAACACGCCAAGATAGGCCGAGCAGGTCTTTAATATATTTTCTTTAATGCAAAATAGTCACACAAAAATTGAAAATAAGTATATATTTGTTAATTTGTTCGACCTTATAGTATGTAATTTATGGTTATTTTTATTTTATGACCTAGAGCCTAAATAAAAATAACCATAAAAAAAATTAAAAATTTTAAATTATTGGAGGAAAACTTGCTCTTTAACATTCTCTTTATGTAAGTAAGTGTTTGTTGGTTGTTGGCTTAGCTGTTTATAACCCCACATTTGCTTGGCGCTAGCCAAATCATCAGTAGGCTTAAACCAAATCATATTTGAAAAACATTCAAACTCAGATGCTTATACAAAAATTCCATTTTTTTTACTTGAATGCTTTTCAAACACGACTCGGCTAACGAGTACTGATGATTTTTCTAGTGCCAATGAAATATAGGCATATACTCAGCTAAGCCAACAACAAAAGAATTTAATAAACATTCTCTATATATTTATACATAAGAAAATCAGAAATATATCTGAAGCAAAAACTATTGATATGGCAAAGTCCTTTTCTATGACTATATTGCGTTAAAGGAGCTGAACAGTCAGCTCCTTTAAAGCAGCCAATGATTCGATCATAGAACACACGGCACTTATTCTGGCTGCACAAACTTTTCGGTTTATTTTTAATTTTTACTTTGTATTGAATCTTGGATCATTGACAAAATCTTCTTCCCCAAAATGGTATTGGGCTTAAGTCCTTTTCAAAATCATTTGCACTCGCATAATATAAACTTTTAAACATTTGAGAGTTAAAATTTATTTATTATTTTTTGTTTTAATTCTATATGTCCACAAGGGTACAGAGTGCTTATTGTTCTTTCGTTTTTGCTTGAGATAAACAATGACAGTCTGTTGTCCTTGTCAATAAAACAAAATGAATCCTTGATACGCAGAGTTTCTACAATTGAAGCAGTGAAAACTTCAGAATAAAAGTTTTAAACTAATTTGAAGAAAAAAAAAAACAAATACCGCATAAAAGAGCGTGACCTGAAACTCTATTCGAAGTACGAAAACCAACGAAAGAAAGTGTATAAAAAATTTAAGAAGACAATTTGAATTTAAGAATTTAAGCCTGCAGTATAAGGATGACTATCGAAGTAAAGATGTTATAAAATTGTAAATATAATCATTTTATGCCGTGTTGTTGTGCATATCGTTCTTTGCATAATAATTTAAAAATGATCTTCTGATAATAGTGCAATAAAGGGATTTTAGATTATGGCTACAAATTTAAGAAAAGTTGTTCTCAAAAAAGTACCATTTCAATAATGCCATTTAAGAAATATTTGACCCTGTTCTGTAAATCACGCGATTTCAAATCGTATGATTTTGAGAAAAATAAATTGTTGTTGTACAAAATTTCAAAATCAAATTTAAATTCGAATAAAAAAAGTTTTACGAAAAAAAACCTTTGAAAATTTAATTTAAAAAAAAATGGTGCATAAGACACCTGTAATTAGATTTGTCCTTTTAAATCGCACGATTTGAAATCGAGTGATTCACATAACAGCCCTTATTATCTCTTGGAGAACTAGTTTTCTGATACCATGAAGAACAGTATTTGTTGAAAAAGTTCATATTTAAAACAGTTCTTTTTGGAAAAAAGAACTTTTTTAAAAAGTACTCCTTAAAAAGTACGTTTAAAAAAATGTTGTTTTTAAACTATTTGCTTGAAAAAAAAGTATTTTGTATGAAGATGCGTCTTCTTACATACTAGTAAAAAAGAACTTCCACAGGATCCAAAAAGATCCGCAAAATGTGAGCAGAAAGTTTGTTAAAATTCTGATCATTTCCAATGATATTAATACAGGAATACTGTTTTCATATACGAGTAAATCTGGAGAAATAAGTACTTTTTTCTATATAATAAAGATTTTCTCAAGTTAATGAAAATGTCATTCCTCAAGAATAACTGCCATTTTTTTATTACTATTTACTAAAATTTCGATTGAAAAATGCTTGGATAGAAATATGGAAAAAAAAATTTTAAAAATGAATTGTGTACAAAATCGTTTGAAAATGGCAATGAGGAAGATTTTCTTCTGGCATCAACTATAAAAAGTAAATGGAAAAATTTTTTTAATATCAGAATTTTTGCTTTAAAATCACTTCTCGCTTTAGTTTAAAAAATATTACATTTTGAAAACATTAAAAAATTTTAAATTTTTTTTAAAGAATGTCTCAAAAATAAAAAAATTAAGGTACTTTATTCAATAATTTACAAAAAAGTACCTTATCACACTAGTATATTATTCAAATAAAGTAAAATAAAATCAAATAAGATTTAAATTTTTAAAAATAAATTTAAATAAAATAAAACACAGTTCTCCCATCAATTACAGAAACGAGACACTGAATTTTCAAATTCAGCATTAAAACTTGAGCTAGATTAACAAAATTTTTCGGTAAAATTAATTCTATAATCAGCCCAAGTTTTTTTTCACTTCTCCCTTTTCTCTTTCCTCTTCTTTATCCACTGGAAGGGAGGGGAAAAATTCGGCGGAATACTTTGGTTAATATGAATACAATAAAAGGGAAAAATATTGCGAAATTTTAATGGAATTTTTACAAAAATCTAAATATAATTTATTTTAAAGAAGTTTTTAATACTGTTCGTAGGGAAAAAATCACAATATAGCGAAGTTAGATGCGGGTTGAAAATACACTGTAAACACTTTAAGTAAATAAGGAAAAGGAGGTTAAAATACTTGATAGTATTTTTGAAACCAATGACTATAAAATGTGCAACTTTAATCTAGTAAAAAGAAAATATTTTAAATTTATTTAAAATGATTGCGACAACTCATCAAGTGACTGGACTGGCTGACTGGACACGTCGCTTAATTCATTGATTATTGCTCTCCTCCAGCAGGAATCTTTTCGTCAAGCACTCGAAAGGCAATAGTGCGCATTTTAATTGATTTCTTTTATTAAAAGATTTATATAAATTGCTGGATTTTAACAACTGCAGTTACAAAAACTTAATGACTGTATGCAAAGCATTTTCTTTTCGCTTTTTATCTTTTCTCGGAAATTAATTAGACAGTTTTTACTCGCAAACAAATTTTTGCCTGAAATAAATTTCTTTGGAATATTTTGATAATAAAATGAAATAAAGTAAATTATGATAAAGCAAAGTATAACAAAATAATGTAAAATAAGAGAAAATAAAATTAATCAAAATAAAATTAAATTAAATAGTATTAAATAAACTAAAATAACATAAATTGAAAAATGCAATGAAACAAATGAATTCGTAATTTTATAGAAAAAAAAAACTACCTTTTTAAAAATATACAGAAATGCCTTTTGAAAATGTAATGCTTTTTAACCCTCAATTATCGTATTAAAATATGCCTTTCAAAATTACATTAACATCATTTGAAAATTAGCTTCTTAAACAATGTAGAATTGAATAACTATTATTTTAAACTGAAAAAAGTGTTTTAAAAATATGATATAAGCCCAATCATAACATGAGGGTTTCTCCTGTATCCAGTCCTGGCAAGTAAAATTACGTGAAAAATAAAACAACGAAACTCAATGTTTGTTGCTGTCAATGTTGTCAATGGCAACACTATAATACCAAATCCAACACAGACAAACTGACAGGGAGTCATTAAAGCACCCATACATCGAAATATACGAACACTTTCATTTTTACCAAAATCACAGACACATGCACACAAACAAACAGCACTTCCAAACAAGTCCGCAGTTTGAAGTGAAGGCAGGATGTGACGCAGCACACAGTCACTTCACAGACACACATCGAATACTGAATTAGAGGGAAAAAAGACACTATCGGAACCACATGCCAATAAAAGAAGAGAATAGTGTTTGAAAAATATCGAAACACTTGAAAATACCATAGAAACTGTCAGTGGGAAAATTGCATGTAGTCGTAGCTGGTGCAGGAATGAGAATAAGAAAAAAAAAAACAAAAATAAAAACAAATTGAGGAAAAACATGAAATGATTTTTGTAGCATCTTCCTTTATTTAGAAATTTGAAAATATTTTTTAATTTTCACACACATGTGAAAAATAAAACGGTGTAACAAAAAAAGCAAATAAAAAATAAAAATCCTGAGAAAAAAATTCTGAAAGATTGACAATTGAACACGTTTCAGTGAAATTTTGTTATCGAACCCAACAAAACAAAAAAAAAAATACAAAGAGAGAAATCAAAAAGACTGAAAAATGGCTGAAAACCATCAGCGTATGCAATAAAATACAATTAAGGAACCAAATTAATTTGTAAAATAAAAAAAGAGAATGTAAATAAAAACCAACAAACCGAATCAATATTTTAAAATACTTTAAATTTGAAAAAAAAAAATCCCTTATATGGCAACAATTTATTGAAAAATAAAGTATAATTCAATACAACAATTGGAAACGTGGCTGTATGGTCGTCGATTAAGAGGAACGAACGTTGAGAAAATGTTAACTTGTGTTTGTCGACCTGTATCGGGAAATTTACCAAAAATGCCACCCTCCGTAAGGCCAACAACAAAACAGCAGCAACAGCAACATCATAGATCATTGCAATCGATTAATAACAACACAAGCTTTTTATATAATAACAATATTAATAATAATAATATCAACAATAACAATAACAATATTAATAATAATTTCAATATCAACAACATTTGCAACAATAATAATATGGTTGTCGTTACAGCCGAACCAAAACTAAAAGTAAGTCCCCTCTACATTCAATGTCATAACATAAATTTAAGAAATTTACAACAACATGATTTGAAAAAAATTACGTTTTTATTGTTATTGCTTTTGTATTGATATTTCATTATTTCTTATATTTTGCTGCATATTATTGTTTTTGTTTGATTGAAATTCGCATGTTTACGTGTGGGAACTTTTACATTTAAAAAAAAGGATTATTTCATTGTGGCCCAATATAAAATATGACTTTTTTCACTAAGTGAAAAATTTTTCCAAAATTTATGAAATTGTACACAAGTCGCTTGCATATTATTTTCATATTCTTTTTTATTTATTGAATCTTAAATCTGAACTTACAAATGATAAATTGTTTAGACAGACAAAAAAGTTGCTTCAGCAAGTCTCTGCGACTAAAATTGAGAATGTCGCTCCTTCTCTATAGTTTAGAATATTGTGGGCTAGTGAGTTCAGATGATTCTTAAACATGATTTGAAAAGAGGTTTTTTTATTAATGGAAGGCCAAGATTTTTGTGATGCACACCTTTTTTTTTTAACTTGCCACACAGCGGCAGTAATCATATGGAGGATTTATTTTGATAAATTCTGATTTTCTTTATATTTAAAGTTGAGGCTGTAATCCATAACTGAATTCCACCATATGGGGTTTAAGTCGAGTTGTGTAACAGAAATTTTCAATCTAGGCTTAATGTTGAAATTTTCCCAATATGGCATTTAAATCTACTTTGCGTCTATATGCGTCTTCGATATTAAACATCGATGTATAATTTATAAATAATATAAATAAATAAAGGTATAATTTGGTTAGAAATTTGTTTTGGAGGACATGTTCCTCTGCGCAATATAAAGATAAAATGTAAAAAAGAAATTGATGGTCATCCTTGCGAAAAGTAATTGAAAGTGGCCGCTTTTAATCACAAAATCTGGACTTGTCTTACAGTGAGTCATACTTCTGTCTTCCACACTGCTTTAATATGTGTGACCATAATTATAGCTGGTACTGGTTTTCAAAATAATGCCATGACAGTAGAATCTTCAGAATTTGGTACCATCGCATTTCGGAAGTGTTTTTTCGCCCTAATGAAAACCAAAATTTTTAGGAGGTTACTTGCCCGGTCTTATGACGGCATTAGTACCAAGTTGGCCTGTCATGTTACGGAATTAGTAGCAAGTTGGTTTTCATTGCAACGGCTGGTACATTACGAAATTATCCCTTTTTTAGAAGGGAATTTTCCTTAAAAGTTTTCTTCGTTTGGCTGTTTTTGTCAATCATCATTTAATAAAATTTATTGCTTTTTTGTTGTTTTTGTCTGGCTGCTAAAGCAACATCTCAAGGCTTATCTGAAACCAAAACAAAGTTTTATTACATCACAATATATCGTTTTTTATTAAATTATCCTTAAGGTTTCTTATCTTTATAATTTACTCGTACATTGTATCCCTTTTAAAAAAGCAAAACCTTTAATAATTTTTTAAATAGAATTTGATTTATAATGTTTTTATAATTTTCTTTTAACCTTCTTTTTTCCATGCAATTTTCCATGACTAGAATATTTTTTACATTCTTGGTCCTACATCCTTGTATTGAATATTTGTGTGTTGATTTTGTTTAATGTTTTTCATTACAGGTGCCTGGCAGGCTGACGTCAGCCGAATTAAGGGCGATGGCACTTCGTCAACAGCAACAAATTGATTCACAACATCAACTGTTGGCCACAAAGGAGCAGCGCTTACGCTTTTTGAAACAGCAAGAAGTACGAAATGCTGTTGCTAATGCTGAGGGTGAACGTTTGCGACGTTTACGTGAGCGTGTCGAGGCTCAGGAATCAAAATTAAGACGTTTACGTGCTTTAAGAGGTCAAGTTGATTTGCAAAAGACCTACAATGTTACACTGAGTAAGTTGAAGTTTTTTATTTTCGTTTTTGTTTTTATTTTTCTACACGTATATTGTTTTCTATTTTAAACACGAAACCAAAGGAAAGCAATTTCCATTACCATAATTACAATTTTTATTTAAAACGTAGAGAAAAATGTAAAGCTTTTCAAAATCGAATAAATAGGAATTGTAATCAGCAGACAATTAAAAAAAATTACCGGAAAAAAGGAATTCATTTCCATTTTTAGCAACACGCAATAGAAACATGCAACTGAGAGCTGATTAATGACGATTAAAAAAAACGATTTTCCAATAACTTAAATATGTTAATTTCTATTTTGGCGATTGCTTTTAAATTCTTGAAACTCTTAACTTGCAAATTTTTATTTCTTACGGCTTAAGCTGGTCATGCGCCTGTGTTAAATTAGGGCTAATGCCAACTTGCCAGTAGACTTTAACCACCATGTTTAAAAAGCGTTACACCTCGTATGCCATTTTTTTAGATTTGCTACACATACACATACCTAGATCGATGCAATAATTTATAGCTTAAATAATTTAATTGTTATATTAAATTATGTACTTTGTCGGACTGTCGCAGTAGACAGAAGAACTGTCATAAGAAGAAAACGACATCTCGTTGTTTCCGCATTTAGAATTACCATTCCTCATTTACTGCGAATATATTCGTGCTTCCATTGGTGTTACGTTAGTTTTATTACACCGTGTGCTTACCGCGGAAAAAGCTTAAATAACATAATTTTCGGTTTTTACTTTTTCATCGCAATCGATCATTTACGATCGTTAAAAGTGGCATCACAAGTATAGAGCAAATTTAATTTGGAAGTAGCAAATGCAGTCAATAAAAACACTTCTCCTGCAACATTTTGTATTTGTGCCTTAAGCTTTTTTTTTGTCAGTTACAGCTCGATATATCTAATAGTCTAAAATGGCATAATCAGTTTGATAAAATAATTGACCAGGTTTTTTTTCAATCCTCGGAATTATTTTCTGCACCGAAAAAATTAAAAGTCGAAGGGTTAAAATTTTGTTTATTTGCCATATGACTGATTAAAGTTTTTATATAATTTTTTTTTTATTAAAAAAAAATCTGGTTTCGAAAATGTTTGCAAAAAACATTAATGTAAACTAAAAATTTAGTTAATCTTACTCAAGCTCAAAGAATACTAAATTTGAAAAGACTAAATAATTTTTATAACTATTTTTTATTAAGAAAGAAGTAAGAAAAAAGCCAATTATTACACTAGCAGAATTGTTAAAAAGGATTACAAGAAACATATCCTTGTTGTGTTCCCTTTGTTTTCACACGTGACTGTATTAAATAGATGATATTTCTAAATACTAGCAACCATCTAAAAATTGGTAAAAGCTGAACGCTGACGATGATAGTGTGGCGACTATGGAAAATGGAGCTGTTCCGTTCTGCTACTAATTGACTTCCTTCTTAATTAAAATTTATGTAAAGAAATTTTTAATGTGCATTGTCGTATTGAGGACTCGAACTTGCGCTAGATGTTCAGTTTAACTAATGCAGTTCGAAAAATTATGTTCGCAAAATTAGATCTTGAGAGACATATTTTGCAGAAAAATAAATTTGCAAATTGTTGCTTATTTTGTGTATAAGAAATACTTTCAACATTGATAGTAGAATGATTTTATTGTTGATATGCGACTATGTAAATCCTTAAAAATTGTGCGTAGGACGATTTAATACGAATGCTTCTCTTTTGCTGCAAAATGTCGAGTGTGCTGGTCACTGTATGGCACGCGATATAGTCCTGCTGAAACTACACATTTTACAGATCCATATGGTCTATAATTTATTTTATCATTAATGTGTTACGCTCACCATTGGTAAAATCGACATTACAGAGTGAACTTTTGATGATGCATCACCAACTAGTGGACCTCCTCTATATTTTGACGTCAATTGAAAAGGGGCTGTTTAGCTTCTTAACACTGCCATTTAGGTAGTATGGCTTATTAAACTAATGACAGCGAAAGTATAACAAAAAGTTTAATAAAAAGTTGAAATAATTGAATTAATTTTTAGATGAAAATTTCTGTTCTTTTTTTTAATAAACCGGCTTCATGTAAAATTTAATTTAATTTTAATTTAATTCTTGTCTCATTAATTATTTCAATATTTTGGCACACCTTTGGGTGTGTTAATTCAAAATCAGCTCTGAATACGAAACATTCTAAGTTGTACTTATAATTCTGTTTTGTATTTCTAACGATTATTACAACAACAACAACAAAATTGCGTGAAAGCGAAATCATCTCAACATGACATCATTAAAAAATTATTCCTCAAAACTAAAAGCAATTGTAAAAAATAATATCAATACGATTGAATTCATCGAACTGTTCCCAACTTTGCTTAAATTATTCGACGATATGAAAAGTTGAATTAAAACTGAATGTCAGTGTCAGGACCAGTTTGAAAGGCTTTTGCGGCCCCGCTAACCAAGCCTGGTTTATACTCGTATACGAAGTGAATAACATTTTGACAAAAAGCGGGACATACACGTACAAAACTATAATTCACAAAGGAGTATCACTATCTCAAAACTTCTTCACATGTATTAAATAAACATTTGACATTTAACACTACGAAGAGGGCTCACTTACTCCTGCTTGACATTATATTGTTTTAATTCTAAAACTACTCCACGCAGTAGAATGGTTTTAATCGTGAAAACACGAACGCATGTCATGAATCATTTAATTCCTGTTTGAAAATTACATGATTTATGACTTAATTACACTGTACCATGTTCAACGCATTCCATTTCAGCTAAATTGACCAACGTAATCCGATAATCTTTATATTGTAATTGAGAAATTTAAGTATTTGTTGGGCTTAAGTGTGGTTGCTGTTCAGTCTCCTTAATCTAATAAGAACTGTCGAAGTTAAAATCGAACATCGTCAACCGCGATAAGATCGAATATCCCTTTAAACTCTCAAGAGAAATTTACCTAAAGCTTAATGGATTCAAGTTATTAGAAGTGTGTGAAATACAAGAATTTGACAGGAAATGGACATACACGTTTATTCAGAGAAACCACGTAAACATCTTGCTTTAATAGTCAATCATCATCACCCTAATGGCTTATGAGGGATCTAGAATATTTTATGACTTTGACTTTTTCCTTCAATTTTGCAACAAAAAAAAAATTAATAATTAATATTCATTAATAGTTTTGCTGCCCTCTAGGGTAACACATAAATTCACACATGCACTTTCTCTCTCTCTCTCTCTCTCACATACACACACACAAACAGGCACCTGTAAGAAGGTTTGCTGTAAAATGTCAACATGATTACAATTTATAATCGCACACTAATATTTTACTAAGAAAATATGGCATATTGTATGCTTCAGCGCTACTGGCTGCAAATGAGGGTGTATGTTTGTATATTGTGTGGCATATTAAACATTTGTACAGTGGAATTCGCTTAAAACAGACGGCGGCTATAGAGCATTTTTATAGAAATAATTATACGAGAATTTATAACGATCTTTGTCAATAGTGAACTTTATCTTAAAATGAACTAAATTTTAAGTAACGAATACAATAATGATAAGTAAGTTTATAACGTAGAAAACATAATCGATAAATGTTTTCGCTAATTTTCTAAACGATTAAAATAATTATTTGACAAGACGATAAATGCAGTGAAATTTTGTGATATGATACATAATAAGGTGAAAAATAAGTAATTACTACCTGTTCCATAATGTGGAAAATTATCGTTTGCTTGAATTTTCAACGAAAAACTACTGCTTTGCGTCCCACTGTTAATTTCTTTAATGTATTCATTTAGCAAATAATAATATAAACTGTAAGTGTGACGCAAATCAGTTTACCGATATAAAATTTAAGAGAACGATAACATTCGTGGCCCTACAAAATAGGCAGTTACTACGGCTAAAACTAACTTCGACTATAATGAACTAAATTTTGCGATCCTGTGTAGTTCATCATAACAGAATTCCACTGTATGTATTATATTATAATTATACAATTTTTTCATATCGATAACTTTTTATAAGACTACTAGCTGACCCGGGCAAACGTTGTTTTGCCTTCAAATTTTATTTTCACTGTAAGTCTGGTTTCATTGCAAAGTCATGGTGGATCGATATTTCGAAAAAGAATGAAAGGTGCACTATATCGACATAGCAATTATTGTTCAAATACCGGTGTCGGACTAATTAACCCGACTACACGCTGATAAGGACCCAACGCCTTCAGCGAAACACAGCATAGGCTTATCGCGCTAATCTCTATCGGGCAAAACACAAAAAAACTAAATATTGCGCCATCTGTCGGACGAACTAACTACAAAAGAAACAAACAAACTACACAACACTCCCCACGCCCCATAGAGCATGTATATAAAGTTTGGTCAAAATCGGTGCAGTAGTTTTTGAGTTTAGCGATCACGAACATACACGTAATTTTTATATATGTAGAGATGTTTGTTTGAAGGATCCTTATCCCATCTGATTTTCAAATTTGAAGACCCTCAAATCGTATCTAGCAAATCGGGGACTTGGGAAAACTCCCGGACTAAAGCCCACAAACCGCTTCAACAAATTTTAAAAGAGAAACGCAAATACAGGGATACCTTGTCGTTTAAAAATAAATATCGTGTTTAAAAATAAATATATTATTATATATTAAATTCGTTAGTCAAGATATATTCAAAAATACTTATTAAAATTTTTGTTGTTGTTGTCTTAGCTGAGTATATGCCTGCACTTCATTGGCGCTAGCCAAATCATCAATACCCTTTAGTGGAATTATTTTTCAAAAGCACGGAATCTGCACTTCTAAATCATCCTTAAAAAGCTTCCGCAGCTGGAACAAAAAGTTCCACTAAAGCTTTAGAATCTCTTTTTTATACGAAACATTATTTTTAAAGCTTCAAAAAATAGTGAAATAATTCTAGTCTCTGCACTGTCACGGTCCATAAATAGCAGTTGTAAGAAAGGACCTCTTGAACCAAAAAAGTAATTGTGCAATTTAGTATTTAAATGATGACAATTAATGAGTCGTAGAAATCACAAATAAATGAATCGGAACCATTAAAAATTTTATTCCTTAAAAATGACTTCCACGTATTTTCATTGTAAAGTTATGGGGTCAATGAAAATTAATTGTGAAATTTAATTTAGTGAACCCTGGAAAATGAAGACAATTGACTCATATTTGGGTGGAAAAAAGATAATTTAAACATTAAGATGTGCTTGAAAATCACGTGAACATTTAAAAAAGTGACTTACAAATGAATGCTCAAAACCAATAAAAAATTCTCTAATTTTCTATTTGCAAAAAAATTCAATTTCATTATAATAAATTAGTTGAACTTAATATATTTTTCAGGGCTTCAAAATTTACTATTTTCAGGAATCAGTTTATTAAATCAATAATCTTCATGAAAATAGACAATTGTTCCTTCAGAACTTCTGTAATATATTTTTTTTTTGTTCCCGGTAGGAGTGTTTGTTTGTAACACCTTTCGTTGTCTTGAACACATATAAATTTCTTATTATTCTAACCTTCATTTATCCTAATAAAGAAAATCAAGTGACACCAACTTTTTCTACTCAGATAAATAAAACTATTATGGCTTTCGTTAAATCCTTTCGTCCTTTAGTCGCTAAAAGTAGAATAGAAGGTCTGTTGCTAATCAATATCATGGAAATCGGGAACACGGAATAAGGGTGCGTAAGTAATTTCGAAAGCTCAGTCAATGCACTTAGTCCCTCAAACGCAGAGACGGGCAGGTAGACAGTATGATAGAAAGGGCTTCAGGAACATGTCTATATTTCTCATGCCTTATCACATTCAGTTCAAGCAAATTTAGATAGAGTAAATCCCATTTAATTACCTTGTCCAAATGTTCAAAATTATTTCTGGAAAAGCATTTAAATGATTACTTTCAAATACTCCCGATGAAGCAATTATGGGAATACACCTACTTATGAGTGTCTGCAATGACTTAAAAGACCTGTAGTGCGATTCAGTAACTTTTAAAGACTGAATAGTGGTTAAATATAACAACAACTAGTGTGGTTTGCACTAACCATTGTGCGATTCACTAACTTCGTTTTAACATCTTTGTTATAATTTGATATCAAGTGGCATCTCTGTTACAATAAGAGAAAAACACAAAGAGGAACAGAAAAAAAACAAAAGAATTTGTGTCGACCAAGCAGTGTATAATAATATATTTTCATGAATTACTTTAATTATGATTAATAAAAGTAAAATTCTATAAGAAAATAATATAAATGACATTGTATATCCAAATATTTTTATAATTTTACGTATTTGCTGCAAAATAACAACTTGCCCTCTTTGCAAAAGAGTACGTGCTTCTACTGAACAGCTGACTTGAATCGTTTCGTTAACCACACAAAAATTACTGCCGTTAAGATAACGCCAGTGAATGTGGTTAAAAATGTTACTGAATAGCAAAACCTTTAATTTTGCTGTTAAAATTTTTAACCAACTCAACAGTCTTTAAATAAAGTTACTGAATCGCACTACTGGACCAGTTCAAGATCAAGCCAAGTTTACCACAGAGCTCCCTATGTCCCATATTTCTCAATGATACTCTCTGTCAGAGTTCCAATCGTATACACTCTTTATAGACCAAGCCTATTGATTCTATGACTGACAAACTTAGTCCCGATTTTGTAGCAATCTGTGAAATAGGTCATTCGAATAGGATCGATTTTATTGGTCGTAAGACCCATTGTTATATGATTAACGACAAACGTAAGACTGAAGGCGCTGCTCCATATGTAACTATAGGTGATATAAATATTTGAGGAATCAGAAGCTTTTGATATTCTCTTGATGAAAATACAGTGTAATATTTAATGGCCTGAGCACATATTCCATGTCGCTAAAGAAGTATTCCGGTGTATAAATTTTTTAAGATGGTAGAATAGATACTTCACTCCCTCTGATCTCTTTACTATTTATATCACCGAAATTGGGGCGGTACTTTAAAATATATTTTGAATCTGCTGGACGACGTACAGGAGAGGGCGCTTAAGCTCATCTGCAACAGTAGTGTAGCCAACTCTATGGACCCACTGGAGCATCGCCGCAGTGTGGAGTGTGTCTTTATGTTATATTGTTACTACAATGGAATGTGCTCCAATGAAATTTGGAAAGTTATTATATTATTTTCCTTACGAACAACTGGTTCTTCATTAAGAACACATTAATTTGTGGTCGATGTGCCAGTAAATTACACTTTGCATTACAAACAAAGTGTGTTCTTTAGTCGATCAGTTCTCCCCGTTGATGCCTTTTCTGTCACTTTTGAAGTGGAAAACTTCAAATCGAATGTCCACGGACAGTCTGTCTTCCTCATTAATTAAGCGTGGGGTAATTAAACGGGTTATACAGTATAATAGTAGTTTTTACTTCATCTTCCTCTCCTTATTTTATTCGAAAGCTTAGCCAAAACCAACAACAGCATCAGCAGCAGCAACAAGAAAAATCAATTAAACTTTTAATTTGAAGGTCTCAAATCATGGGTGAAAAGAACAGAAACACACCACAACAACAATAATGAAGCATAGAAATATTTGGAATATTTTACCTTAGGAATGTACAAATTTATTAAATACAGTAACAAATATATATGTTAACATATACGCACACACACACAAACACACACACGTACATACACTTGTACATACATACACATGTACAGGGTATATACATGTACATAATATGAATGACACTATTAATTTTCCCATTTTAACATTCATGAGGACACACCTTTAAATGAAAAGAACATTTTTAATGAAATGAATAGAAACACACATACTCGTACACAGCCAGACACATTCATGCTAGTAAAGGGTTTTTCAAAACGGACAGCTGGAGAGGGTACATTGTGGAAACGATCTGCTGCCGCCCAATGAAAAATTAGAACTAAGTTTCAACGAATGACATTTTCATTGCTTGTACAGTATTAATGAGTCATTCTTTTATTATTCTAAGTTGAGATCAGGAAGCACACAGAGATTTCAGATACAGACGAAATTTTTTCATTTTACTAAGTAAATTCTTTGATTTCTATTTTTTCTTTTGCTCTATTCTTAATAATCAGATGATTCCTTTTTCTTACGTCAAAGTCTTTACATCTGTATGAATTTTGGACAAGACGTCTACGTCATACTTATTATTTTGCTTCCGCAAAACTCTGCGAATCTGTTAGAGCATTTGTCCCCTTTCACACACATCAGGTTGTCTTGATCAAGTTTTTATTCAGCTGTGAGAATGATAGAGAACGTATGTACTACCTTCTCTATCTTTCTCACAGCTGAATTGAAACTTGATCAAGAAAACCTGATGTGTGTGAAAGGGGACTTTGCAATTGTTTCTTAATAAAAAAGGATTTAAGAACTTGTATATGAGGGAAGGTCAATAAGTCAGTTCTTTTTGAATTTTCCGCCTCTTAACTGAAAGGGCAACGCGGATCCTACCAATAGTCAGCTGTCAAATTTGAATAAGCTGCGGCCTTTAGTTTGTGTTTGACAGTCATTAATATCAGAGTACTGCGTGATTGGAGGAGGAGGAAATGAAAAAAGAGAATTTCCTGTGCTCATTAAGCATTATTTTTTTGGGGGAAAGAAACACAATGAAACTAAATTTCATTGTGGCCACTGAACATGTCGAACGTTCTGGACGCCCCGTTGAGATCTGTACAATCGAATCAATTGAAAAATGCATAGTGTTGACTGATCGGAAATTGAAAGTCCGAGAGATTGTGGAGGCCATATGCTTATCACACGGCTCAGTGGTTTCAGTGACAAATTCGTAGGAGTGTTTGGCGTTGTTCAATCGCAATATGCAAGAGTTTTTGCTCCGTTTCGGTGCCATGGACGAAGCGTGGATCCTTCACAAACACACCATAGATTCAATTAGTGAGTTTCTCGGGATGAATCGGTTCCAAAGAAAGGCCAAAGTGTGTTTGTTAGCCAATAAAGTAATAGCGGCCGTTTTTTAATGCACGCGATATAATTCACACTGACTACATTCACAAGGATATAAAAAAAATGGCGAAAATTATGCCAAATTTTTTTGTGGATTTAACGGGAATTTGCAACAAAAAAAACCAACTGCGTTTGGGCAAGAAAAAATTTCTTTTCCATCAGGACGACAGAGGATTTATAATTTTCACTTTCAAACGTACACGTGCAATTACATCTGACATAACTTTTGAGTATTCCCAACTGCATTTCTTATGCGCAATTTCTACTTTTTTACAATAAACAATTCATTTAGTAATTTGCTATCAACCACAACAACTTTCTAAAGCCGTCTTTTACTTTCTAATAAATTTTCTGTTATCCTTTTCCCATAACATAGATTTTTGCTATGCCTTAACAGTTGATTTCAGATGCGTTGAACACGCCCTTATTGAAAATTTATCATCCTCCACTTTATTTGACTTTCATAGAGGCAGTGTAAACTTCGAAACGCTTTCACATAATATGTACAATCCTCCTGAAACCATTATAAGCAGCAAAAACCTGTGATCTCTTGTACTGTACGGAACCACAGCAAACACTACAACGACGTTATATTCCATACATAATTTTATACTGTAAAATCGTTAATACTTCAATCATGTCTTTAATTTGTTTAACTTCATCATCGACCTGCACTTATAGAAAAACCCTTAGTTGAGTATGTACTTGTTTATTTATGGTTACGTGTCAGGGATGTTCATTGGAATTATTAAAATATATCAGCTGCTTAAGAAGGGAAGTATTTTAATCCTCGCGGTACTTTTACTACAATCTTTTTATTTTCATTTTTAAATTAAAAATCCTAAGCTTCTAGCCCTAACTTTTTCAGCATTAAGTGTCTATCTGTTGTCTAATTTTCATATAAATTTTTTTAGGAGGTAGAAATGCATTACTGCATTCACAGTGAGTCGTTCCTAACCGCCTTTCTCCGGGAAATAATCCCCACTCCGGGACCGTGTTAGCATTACTTCGAAGTGGTTTCCCAATGGCTGGCTATCAGCCACCCTGCATAATGTAGCCTACTTTTAGGCTGTCGTCTACATAGATGCATTTATCAGTCATCCTGCAGCGTCTAAGAAAGGTTTCTCCGACCTTAATATTGTTTCGCAGTACTTCGCAACGGCTCGCCACTTGGTCGCATCAGATATCATATTGTCCACAATGTTCTCCAACGTGAGTGTTCCTGTAATGGTTTCCAACTATCCACGGTGTACTGTCCATCGGGAACACTTGAAAAAAGTGTGCTCAGCATCATCCACAACATCTTCGTTTTCGTACAAGCAAAACGGAAATGGAGATGTTGTGGATGATGCTGAGCACACTTTTTCCAAGTGTTTCCGATGGACAGTACACAGTTTAATATACATTCCTCGAGAAGTTTTTGAAGTATTTCGTAACAAACATTCGATCATACGTACTTTTTACATAAAATTTGCATCGATCCAGGGAAATTATATTTTCCAAAAAAGGAGTGCTTCCCATATAAAGTAGAATTTAATTATATTACATTTTGGTGACCTTAAAAGTGAGAGTCTTTAAAATTGTATGTTCGATTTTGATCAACATTTGATACTCGTATTTAACGCTTTAGCCATCTTGGCACCGACATCAGAAACCTCTGCAGACAACGCCTATAATGATATTTTTAATTATTTCAAACTTTTTACAGACCATTTCCTATAAGTCGGTTCAGTATTTTGTTAAAAAGTTTTAATATTTTGTTTTATATTAACGATCGTTCGTAACTTCTTATTTTTAATTGTCCTTTACTAATATTCAGTTCTGCTTTTGTGAATTAAATGATTTATTTATCAAATATGTCCAAAAGTATATAAATATGTGCCATTCATCCTATAAGGAGCAATTGCTATCCCGGATGAGCAAATGATTAGCCTGATGATGGGGCTGACATCTTAGCCATCCGATTGGCTGTATATATTCCATGTTTGTATAGCGAACCGCTTAATATAAGTACAGACGTCCGCTTGTGGCCGCACCAATTAGGTGAACAGCCACTGCCGATGTTGCCAACAAAGCAAACATCTGCTGACTGTCCGGGACTGCTTATTTGTGAAAAGAGACACTTGTTCGCAGCTAAACTTTTTATCTATCCACAACCTGTGACCCTA